>JACCIC010000191.1:0-600000 GCA_018907035.1 Sycobia sp. Sy_11 | reverse complement strand
GACAACTTGTATATATATATATATATATATATATATATATATATATATTCTAAAAATAAAATGGCATATTAGAATCGTATTCCATTATTTTTAATTTACAAAAAAAAGATATAGAAATCCATGTTTGCATAGTCAAATATATGTAAATATACGAGGTGTGTTCAAATAATAAGGTAACTCTTTGGTTTTCTCATCAAATATTTATTTAATAATCAATATTTATGTTGTCTCCTTCAAAATAACCCCCCTCAGATATAATACACTTGTACCAACACTTTTATCATCGAAGCACTTCTGATAATTTTTTTTTGGTGTATTTTCTTAGTTTTTTTTGGCTCCTTGAGTTCCTTCAGAGATGCAATTTTTATCACCTCATTCGTTGAAAATCGATGTCCTTTCACGGTTCTTTTCAATTTTAAAAAATGAAAAAAATCACTGGATGCAAAAGCTGGTGAATATAGAGGCTGATGTATGACTGTGGTGTTGATTTTGGACAAAAACTCTCACAAACAACGATGAATCGAATCAGCAGGTGCATCATCGCGATACAAAATCCACAAATTGTTTTTCCAAAGTTCCAGACGTTTTTTTGCGTATTGCCTCTCGCAAACGGTGCATGACTTCAAAATAGTACTCCTAATTAACCGTACGACCTTATGGTAAGAATTCCTGATAGACTACGTTACGGTACTCAAAGAAAACAGTGAGCAAAACTTAAACAGTTGATCGAACTTGGTGTGCTTTTTTCGGTCTTGGTTCTTCTGGACTCTTCACTAGTTATAACCATTTTAAGAAAATCAGCGTCAGTATTGACTTCAACTAGCATCTCCAGCTATGGTCATATGATTCGTTTGATCAAAATTAAAAAGTTTTGAAAGGATTTTGTTGACACTCGTCTCATGCTCAAAACATCCGAAAAAATAGAATGGCATGAGCCAACGAATCTGCCAAGACCTTCAGCAATTTCTCTAATAGTATTTCATTAGTGACAATTTTTTAACACTATATCTTTCACTGCTTGAACGTTTTCATCTGTTAATGACGTGTTAGACGTTCAGGGCAAAATTCGCCTTCGATTACCTCTCCGCCTTATTGTAATAGCTTGTATTTCTTATACGCATTCTTTTTAGTTAAAGTAGACTCGCCGTATGCAACTGTGAGCATGTTAAGAGTTTTAGAGCACTGAATTCCATTTTTGATACACAATTTACTGCAAACTTTTTCCTCTATTTTTTTGTAAAAGAAAATTGCAGAACGCACGAAACACTTGTAACTTTGTATGGCTATCGCAAACAAAAAAATAAAGCTATAGAGCTAAATGCATGAATATATGATTGTTACACCTGTACCAAGACAAAATATAAAATAATCGATAATCGAACGGGAGTAGCCCTTGATATTTGCAAAGCCACCTTATTATTTGAACGCACTTCGTAAATTAGTATTAATTCAAGTAAATTTCGAAATTATTACTTATTATTCTTCAATAGAAAAATTGCTTATTAAAAGTGTGTATATGCACTCATTTATATATTACGAGGCGAACTTGATTTTCGACCTTCACGTTTAGATGGCGATATAAGTAGTACGAAAAGTCAGATATGTCGGATTAGTACTTTTTTTTAGTTTTGGCATTTACCAATAAAATTCATTTAACAGAAGCTATCATTTGTGTAAACATTATAATTTGTTGATCAATGAAAAATTAATCGTGATAAATCGTTTTTTCAACATGTCCTTTTCCACTATTTTAATTTGAAAAAATGTGTAGTAGAAACTTACTGATTGCTTCAAGAATGTTATGGCGAACAAGTTCCATCGCTTACAACATGTCAAGAGTGGTTTCAGCGATTTAGAAGTGGAGATACTGATGCTAATGAAAATGAACGTCCTGACAAACAAAATAATTTGAAGATAGTGAATTAGAAGCATTATTGTACGAAAACTCAGCTCGAACGCAAAATGCACTCGCTAATAAGTTACAGAGCAGTTAGAAAACGTTTACATGCGATGAGAAAGATTCATAAAGAAGGAGAATGAATGCCACACAATTTGACTGAAAGTGCCATTACAATATCTCACTGTATTTGCTTGCCAGCCAAAAAAAGAAGTGTTTTCTGTGGCATATTGTGACTGGTGATAAAAAGTGGATCTACTATGACAACTTTAAGCGCAGAAAGTCATGGGTGGACCCAGGATTACCGCCCGCATTGACACCAAAACGGAACAACCACGGCCAAAAATTATTGCTGTGCATTTGGTGGGACGGAATGAAACCGTCACTGACGAGGTATACACATTGTTGGAACATAGATCAACAATCGCGAAGAATAGGTGCAAAGTTGTTCGCTTACAAGACAACGCTCGGCTACATATTGCAAAAACGGTCAAAAACCTTGTTAGAGCTCGAATGGGAATTGTTGCCGTACCAAGCGTACTCGCCAGACATAGCACATTCTGATTACCAGCTATTCAGATCGATGCAGCACAACCTCGTTTATATGCACTTCCGACGTGTTCAAGAAGTGCGAGAATTTGTGGATGATTCAATCGCCTCGAAACCGCCATCATTCTGTTGTCATGGTATCGCCATATAGCCAGAAAGATTGGAAAAAGTAGTAGAAAATGACGGAAAATATTTTCACGAAGCTAACGTGTATCCATTTTCTATCATAACTGTCCTTTTCTTGTTTAAAAAGGTCGGGAACTATGTTTGCCTCCTAATGTAATGGGGACATACAATACTATGAAAATATCATTTAAAAATTATTTTCACACGTACTTGCGCGCCGGTCTTTAAAAAGCTTATGGTATTTTAAATTCCTAGACCATTGAATTAATATTTAATTGTAGGGTGAATATTTACGAATGTTTGTGAAAACACATGAAATAATTTAATAAAGGTTTTATCAACGTAGATGGTTTATTTTATCAAAAAAACTTTTAAATACTTCAACATCATCAATGTGGATTTGAAGTCAAGAAATGGTAGATCGACAGCTCATAATTCATTAAGATAAAATTATGAGAATTATTTGTCGGTCCATACTAAGTGTATAAAACCAACGTCTTTAAAATTCCTAGCTATTAATACATAATTGTTTGAATGTTTGAAACTTTTATCGGCATGTCCAGTTAACTTACGAAACAAAAAAGATGATTTCAATAATGTTTGTTGTGATCAAGATTTTTAGATATGCATCAACTTTCAACATATATTTAGTTATACTGTTTTTATTATATAATTTATTGTCAGTAGATAAATTAATATTATTTTTCTTAAATTTTTGTATTCCACTTACTTTGACTTAATGTAATCTATCACTTCTAAGATCACTATGATCTTTGCCTAAAGTTAATAACATTAACATTTGAAAAGATTATTATTATTCAGATCCGTAATTACTTTTTCATAACGTTACCATTACTTTATCAGATAAATTTTCTGTATTCTTACAAGAGATTGTTACTACTGATTTGATGGAAAGTACAATTTATTAAAACTGAAAACTAGTTTCAACATATTTCAAAATGATTTAAAATAATTTTCTTCATAAATATATATATTGCAAGTGCACAGAACCCCAGTGTAATTTTATATGGATGAGTATTTTGGAAATAAAAAATCAAATAATTTAGTATCTAAAATTGTTGTTTACTAAAAAATAAGAATAAATAAATTTACAATATTGTTTACTAAAAAATTTTCAAAGACGAGCCAGCAAACAAAAGAATTTGTAAATTAAATTTTCATAGTATTGTATACCCACATTATTACTTTTAATACGTAACTTTTGTATTGAATAATATTAAGTAATAGTTTCGAAACTTACTCAAATTGATACTTATGTGTATTTACATATATGTGACTATGCAAACAGAAATTTCAATACTTTCTTTTGTTTAAATTAAAAATAATGGAATACAATTCTGATGTGTTATTTTTTTTATGAAATGTATATATATATATATATTGTAACGGGGTACTTATTTAATTCATAGGCGTTAAAATTACCCATTAACAGAGTTATAAAGAACCCCAAACGGATTAAATTGTTTTAAAAACAATGTGGGTGGACCGTAGGTTATTTACTATTACTTTTCCTCGGACTTACCTTTTTATCCTGGAATTTATTTATTTCCAATAATAAATTATATTAATGTATTACCAATAATCCAGGAAAAGACGGGACAATAATCAGGTACAGGAAATATTAGAGATTTTTTATTACAAACAAAGAAAAAGAAAAAAAACTTATTTATTTGATTAAACAAAAATCTTTAGATTTATTAAATTTTGTAAAATTATAATAAATAATATCTTATCCCTACCTATTATTCACCCGCGCTATGCAAACACGTGTTTCCATTCACACAGGGTGTGAGAGAGAAAATTTATAGGTCTATTAGATAGACTAGGTGACAAGGACGCCACCTTACTGAGAACAGGAATAACTACTACCAAGTTAAGCATGCGCACTTGTTATTCTTATAAAATACGACTCTATAATGTTTTCTCTCTTTCTCTCTCAGACTTATAATTCGTTATACTAAAGATATAAAATATTTGAATTATTGAATGATTCGTTTTTATATTAAGTAAAACCAATAAAATTATTCTCTAACGAATTTGAAATAAATATGAGTTCTAAGAAAATGCACCAACCTTGAATAACGACGCCGAAAACTTGCAACCCAACGTCGAATGAAGTGAATTCAAAATAATATTAACTCTCAGTTTTGATAAACTTGAAGTTATTATTTGCGATAATAATAATCCAGTTAGTAATCTGATCGAATACTAATTTGTTCGTCACTAATTCAGGAAATAACTTCATTTTAATAGTTCACTAATTAGCAAGAAAAACTTTCTGAACTCTTAACACACAAGTTTGACATTTTAATAATTTTAAAAATTACTATATTATCTCCCTTATTATAATATACCTCTATCTCCATCTCCCTCTTTTCTTTTATTTTTCTCTCCAATTTTTCCTCAAACACATATAGGAACAGTCTTCCGCTAACGCTCGTACAGTCAAGACGTGTCATTGTTGACATCTAGGCCCGGGCTGGAATTTCAGGCCGCGAGTAAGTAGTGAGTAGTGCGTAGTGGCCTATACTAAGTAAAACAGCATCATCTTCCGCATATAGTAAAATAAACAAGCCATTATCGGTGCACTTATAGTGCAGCCGATAAAAATGGCTACTCTACCAGAAGAAAATTTAATCTGAAAGTTTATCATCCAGCATATAAATACAAGTAAAAATCTATGTATCCGCAACACTAACAGAGAATTTCTCAAAAGACGACCAAGCAATTGAAATCGACGCAATCTAAAATCATTCTGTCGACGATTATGTAAGTCAATTGTTAAAAATAATAAACAGAGAAAATATTAAAGCTATTTCGAAAATTTCGAACAACAGAATGTGTGTATATGTGCATTCCAAGAAACTCACAAACGAAATTGTTGATCAACGTAAAAGTATAAACATAGGTGGGAAAACTCTATTTCCGCTCACTAATTTCACGTGCCAAACGTGTCATTCTCTCAAATATCAGACCATCTATTCCTCATGAAATAATGGAAAGAGCATAAAACAATCTCTGTATAAAACTAGATTCCAAAGTCTCATTCGTAAAAGCAGGAGTAACAATACCAGGCTGTTCCCATATAGTTCCCATAGCTTTCGACGGCAAGTCTATACAGACCCTGAATTTATTGAAAAACTACCTGACTCATTTCAAGTACAGTATGAAGGTACAACATTCCGTATCTTTGCTTCATCTGAATCAATGACTTGCTTTATATGCAAAGAGTCAGGCCACGTTGCTAAACACTGTCTTCAAAATATAAACACACAGACTGTCAACAATGAACAAGCTCATAGCTCCGAAGTATTACAAGAATCATATACAGCTGACTTTCCCACACTAAAATCTACTGAAAATAAATTCTTAGGCAGCAATAACAGTACACCGAAAAAGGACAATTCGAAATCCGATACCTTATTAAACTCTGCTCAAATAAACGTTGAAACCTCCGCAAGACCACAGTATCCCTCCTAACACAAAAAGTATTAGATAAAAACGAAATAATAAATGAAGCTCCAAACAGAGAGCAAAAAGGCCTTTATCAGTTTCATCAACATCCTCTTTGGTTAAGATAAAAAACTTATCTACGTCAGAGTCTAGCCTCGACTCTCTTTCCGATATAAACCTTATAGCCGATAGTGGAAAAACAGTTCACGCAAATATCAAAGCACCTATGAAGAAAACTAAAACGGGCGATACAAAAAATACTCCAAAATACAACATCCCAGAATGTTTATATCCTTTAGAAGAAATATTCCAAAAAAACGAATCAAATTTTCCCTTAGATTTTCTAAAATTCAAATGCTTTCTTGAGGAAGTCTGTACAAACTCATTCCAAATTGAATACGCACAGAAATACAGTCCAAATATCACCGAAATATCCAACATGATGTGACAATTGTACCCCCTCCTACAAAATAGATCAATAAAAAGTCAGTTTACAAAAATTATAAAAAAAATTGAAAGTTCAGTAACATAAACAAACAAAAACGCTATTAATCGAAACTAAAACACAAATATTTTAAAGTTAAATAAGATTGATAAAATTAGCATAAATATCTTGCAGTGGAACTTGAACGGCTACTATAAACGTCTCGCCTTTCTGCAAAAAATAATAGCTGAACGGGATCCCGAAATAGTATGCATTCAAGAAACTCACTTCAAAGATAATTACTGCAAATCTAAAAAACTACAAAGGCTTCTACAAAAACAGAAAATCGACTACAGCTAGTGGAGGTGTCCTGATTCTCATTAAAAATTCCATCTACTATCAAGAAATAAAACTCAACACGCAGCTGGAAGCTGTCGCTATCAAATTCTACGTTCCGAACAAAATAACATTATGCAATATATACTTACCAAACAGTCAAAAATTACATTTACGCGAACTTAATGAATTAGAAAATCAGCTAAATAAACCCTATATTATCCTTGGAGATTTTAACGCACATAATCAGGGTTGGGGTTCAACCATAAACGACGCCAGAAGAAAAATTGTGGAAAAATTTCTGGCCGATCGCAATCTTACGTCATTAAAGAACGGTCAGCCTACTCACTTTAATTTTGCGAATGCCTTAGAAAGCACAATTGATCTAGCTATATGCTCTGCAAATATTTTGGAAAATCTTCCAATGTCAATAACCGAAGAGCTTCACGATAGCGATCATTATCCTATCATTGTTTTAATGACGACTACAAACAACTACACGCAAAACAAATCGTTTCCTTACGTAAGGTATAATTACAAAAAATCTGACTGGTATATATATCAACAAGAAATAGAAAAAGGATTAGAAAAACTACAAACACCTACTCAGAATAATAAAAACCAAATAAATAACTTAATTACAAATCTTAATAGAATCATTGAAAACGCAGCCAATGCAGCAATACCGCGAATAAAAATAAAACCTACAACTAAACAACTTCCATGGTGGAATGACATATGTGACACAGCTTCAAAGAAAGCAAAGCACGCATTCAACAAATTCAAAAAACAAAATACATACTCAAACAAAGCAGAGCACAATAAAGAAAGATCAATATTTCGAAAAACCATTAAAGAAGCAAAAAAAAATTATTGGCTTGACTTTGTAAAAACTTTAAACGTACATACTCCAATTGCGACAGTATGGCAAAAGATACAAAAGATACAAAATAAACACAAAATATCAAAAATTCCAGCATTGAAAAACAAAGACAACAAATTCATACTTGATCCCCAACAGATTGCAGAAGAACTAGCTGAAGTATTTGCGTCAAATTCCAGTGATGAGAATTATGAAAAAAAATTCATAAGAAATAGAGCTAAACAAATTCCCAGTACAATCGAAACGAAATATCAAAACAAAGCATCCCTTGCACTAAATTCAGCTATAAGAATAGAAGAAACCATACAAATTTTAAAAGAATGCAGGACTTCCAGCCCAGGCCCCGATAACATTTCCAATTCTTTACTAAAGCATCTACCTCAAACAGCAATAGACTACGTTAACAAACTATTAAACGTAATCTGGCAAGAAGAAATTTTTCCCGATCAATGGAAACTCGCTACCATAATACCAATACCCAAGCAAGGCAAAGACCCCTCTTTTTCCAAAAACTATCGTCTTAACATTTCTTAACAAACAATCTCTGCAAGCTTCTAGAAAAGGTCCTAAACAAAAGATTGGAAGCATTTCTCGAAACTAAAGGTATTTTTGCAAAAGAGCAAAGCGGCTTTAGGCAAAAACGAAATACCTATGACCATCTAATCTTATTAAAAAAAGCAATATGCGAAGCATTTCACAATAACCTCCATCTCATTGCAGTGAGTCTTGATATTGAAAAAGCATTCGAAATGGTTTGCAGAAAAAGAGTGATAAAAGCCTTACAAAAAGCTCAAGTGGACAACCATATGCTAAAGTTCATCGAAAACTTCCTGAAAGAAAGGCTAATCCAGGTCAAATGCAATGGTATACTATCAAGTATTAAAACGCTTCAAAACGGAGTCCCTCAAGGCTCTGTGCTGAGTGTAACGCTTTTCTTACTTGCCATTAATGATATAGTAAATGTCATTGAACATCCAATAAAGTGTTGCTTATTTGCAGATGATTTAACCCTTTTCTACCAAGGAAATAACCTTAAACTATCGCAAGAAATACTACAAAACACACTCGACCAATTCCAACAGTTGGTCACACTCCTTAGGTTTCAAATTTTCAAATACTAAATCTCAATTTATAATCTTTACAAGGAAAACTAAAACAACATTTTAAATTTCGTTAAAAATAAAAACCAAAGTATTGAAGAGGTCAATCAAACCAAAATACTCGATCTCACTTTTGATAAAAAACTGAACTGGAGAGCCAACATTAGTATTTTGAAAAATAAAACCAAACAACGTCTGAACATTCTAAAAACTTTAGCGGCAAAAAATTGGGGAGCAGATAAACAAATACTGCTTAACACTTATAAAGCTTTAATATTATCTGAGCTTGACTATGGACCAATATTTTACGATTCGTCGAGGGCAGCAAAACAACTAAATTCGATACATAATACAGGATTAAAAATAGCACTGGGTGCCTACTCTACTAGCCCAACTCCAAGTATACTAGCTGAAGCGAACATGCTACCATTAAGCTTTCATCGTATGAAACTCATGTGCAGATATGCATGTAAATTAACAACGTACACTGAAAACCCTGCTACAAGAAATATCTTCATTGATCCACCTGTAATACCAGATAATGTTAATAACAAACTTCCATTACCCTACGCACACAGTCTTAAAAAAATTCTCGATCATCTTGAAGTTAAAATTCCGGATACAACACAAACGTCTCCCCCCTCTCACCCTATAGAAATATTAAATATTAAAATTCAAGAAAATTCAACAGAAGAATCACCAGGAGAAATATGTGAAAAAGTATTCACTGATGTGGCAACAATATCAAATAAAACTATTTTAACCCTAGATCTCTTCAAAAAATTATATGAGTATCAAATCCCGTACTCACTCTCTTCTTACATTAATGCTACATTCGTGATTTCAAAGGCTATAGAAAAAATTAAAAATTGTACATAAAAAAACTTCATAATCTACACTAAATTAGAAACCATTTTAAATGACATAAAAAAAATCTGCAATATCAGATCATGAATTTAAAAACAAAAATGATAATACTATCTTTGCAGAAAAAACAACATGATTTTAGTAAAGCCCAAGTTAAAGAAAATTCAAAGCACTACAAAAATAAAGAAGTCATCGTAGACAACTCGCAAATGCCATTAGAATTAGTCCAAAAATATATAACTAAGAAGATATATAATCAATGGAACACCGATTGGAAAAACTCCAAACCCTCTTTTCTACATAAGCTGAGAAACGACATTTTTTACAAATTTAACGACAGTAAACTTTCTCGAGTTGACCAGAGTGTTATCACAAGGCTAAGGATTGGACACACAAAATTGACGCATGAGTATTTACTCTCTAAAGAAACAGCACCTCTCTGTAACGTATGTAAAAGTCAGTTAACCATCGAACACTTATTAATAAAATGCATCAAATATACCGATCAAAGAAGCCTGTATCAGATACCAAACAACGTCAAATTCGCTCTAAACACACACTGTCACATAGAAAAAATTATCAAGTACTTAAACCAAATAAATCTAACAAACCTGATTTGAACCAATATTGGTATGTATATAAAGTGTATAAGTAAACTCAAACTCAATATAAAATGTAAAGTGTATAAAGTAAACTCAAACTCAAGTAATGTAACGGTATGATTATAATATATGTAATTTTATATTTAAGAATCTATGTATTATTAATGAAAAATATGTTTTTTTATTTCTGAAACAATGTAGTCGCTAATGACCTAGAAGTCGATGCGACATTAAATAATAATAAAAAAAAAACATATAGGAAGAAATTCCAATATGTGTTACTATATATATATATATATATATATATATATATATATATATATATATATATTTACTTTTTTCTGTTATTTAATTAGATTATAAACTTTTGACAAAAATTGGTAAGCCAACCAGAATTCTGAAACTTACACGAATTGCTACTCATATATATTTACATATACTGGATTATGTAAAAATTGATTTCCATACTTTTCTTTGTTTTAATTAGAAATAATTCAATATAATCCGGAAATGTCATTTTATTACGATCTTAGGCTATAACTTCTTTTTTTATGAATGAAGAATATTTAAATTTGTCTATGAAATCTAAATAGGAAAAAATACACCATACTTGCCTTATTTCATACTTATGAATCAAGTAATTTTAAAATAATACACTATATAATTTATAAAATTATAATAATAAAATTTCTTTTCCAGCCTTTTGTTTGAAAAGTCAGGTCTGTTTGTGCCAGATATATATTTTAATACGTTTAAACTTAACTTAAACTTTTTTGTGTAAACCAATAGTGAGTTTGTTATTTAATTCATTATATATCCGATTGTTTGTATATATATATATATATATATATATATATATATTATTGTTTATAACTAATTAAAACTATTTAAAACTAAAATTTTTGCTTGTAATTAGCTATGAAAAACCTTCCATGAATTTTTTATTGGTGAAATTATTTATATACATATTGTAAAATCATTGGTATGAATAGCTTTCCTTCGACTTTTTTCTTTTTATCGAAAATAATAAAATGTTTAGTCTATTAAATTTTCTTTTGTAATTTATTTTATTGCAACAATTATATATATATATATTGGATGAATAAGTAAGTGTGCAGCGTTTTTCCCAAAATATGAGCTTTTATTATAACAACATGTTTAAATATTCTTTAGTCAAACTAATGTTCATTAGCAGCTATAACATGTTCTCAACTTTCTAACAATTTCTGAATTCCGGACGAAAAAAATTTCTCACCTTTCCAACCCAAGAACGGATCGAGCGTATTGACTCCCTCTACTGATCTGAAGCGTTCTTCCGTAAGAGCGTTCTGCATTGATCAAAACAAGTGTTAGTCAGATGGTTGCAAGTCTGAACCGTAAGGTTGGCGAGGAAGATTTTCTCATCTATTATGCTCCAAATAATTTTAGACGGAAGCCACAACATATGGCTGAGTGTGATAAAATATGATGGACTCATGCCTGGTCTCATATTCTGGCCATTTTTACTTTAATACTTGGGTTCGGTACAATGGTCCTTTGATTGTTTGACCACTCCAAAGCAATTTCTAGTATATCCCTTTTGACTCTGCCATGAACAGAGGATGATATTATTTACGTGAATATTTCGTTTCGGCGCCGATTGGACGTGCTCGCCAGGCTTTGTATACGATTTCCTGCATTTACGGTTATCACAATAAATCCATTTTTCATTACCAGTGACGATGTGAAAATGGTTTATTTTTATACCGCTGCAGCAACATTTCGGATATGCAAAATCGCCGTTCAACATATCTCGACTACAATTCGTACAGCACACAGTTTCCAACCTTTTTAAAAAATCCCAATGTTTTTAAACGCAGGAAAACGGCTTGTTGCGTAACGCCCAATGGACACAGCAATTTCTTCTTGATTCTGACACGGATTGTCGGAACTTCAAAATTACTACTTTTGAACTGTTTGAACCACTCGCGGCGTTGATTCACAAATACTTTTTCTCTTATTAAAGAATAGAAGCAGCGTTTACCTTAGATTACCTTTATTGTCCTGGAAACTTGCCATGATTTGTCTTGACAATATAAATGTTAATGAAAGAAATGCTCGAATATAATGCTGATATAATGCTGCAATGTTGTTGGCAAATACATAATCTACTTATATAACACATGAGATCTGACATTTCTGCTCGGGATCCACTGATGCTATATTTTGACAAACGCTGGAAACTTACTTGTACATCCAATATAATATTTTAATAAATTACAGATATTGAACAATCGAAGAGAATTTGATAACGTATTATTAAACTCTTCAATAATGAACTCTATATAAACATAATTTGTCTGAAATAAGGTAAATATGTAAATGCAGTTTAAAAATAAAAAATCCAAAATACATTTTTTTCCGTAATATAAAGTTTCTATATTGGCTTTCAATCAAATAAAGATATAATTAATGACAAATTTCGATATAAACTGATTGATATTATTTTGATCTATATTCTTTAATCTACAAATACCATTTTTAAAAAAGATGGTATTTATTCAATCGAAAGTCATTAAATATTTCCGCGTAGTTAGATATTAAATATTCACGCCATACTTTTGAATCTTTGAATAATAGGAAAACCAACTCTGCTGCGATTGCAAGTGCTCAACCAATTTTGAGAATAATCATTCCACTCATAAACTTAATCAATAAAAACATCCAAGCTGTCATATAATATAATAAAAAGGAAAATTAGAAAATATATAAGAGCAACTGAGAAGTTTTAAAGCGTGCTCAGCGTGCTGCGTTCTCACATATTTAATAATAATCATAGGATCTATCATAGGTACAGCGTTTTCATAAAATAGATTTTTGATATAATCGAATGATGAACAAAGACGATACTTTAAAGATTAAATATCCATAAATTTTTTTTAACTGGCTAAAGCAATCACTTGTTAGATTAATTTATCTACTAGTTGCAGACATTGGAAATGAACCGTCGGTCGCGCGCAGCATAACTTCCTTTTTTGAAAATATTTAATAACTTTTGATCTAATAGTTAGATCATTTTGAAAATTAAATTTTGTAGATAAGAATATCCGATTATTATAGTATTTTTCAAAATTAATTTCAATTGAGGCACAAAAATGTTACAATTACTTCACCAATTAAATTATGAATGTTTAAAAATGGACTTTTTTTTTAAATTCAGATTCAAATTAGTTCACACAACAAAGTCCAAACTGAATAAGTTCGAAATAGATATGATGAATATAGTCTGAGTTAATCAATATAAAGTATAAAAGTTTAGAGTTAATCTACGTCATTTTTAGGAATTCAAGTTATATTTCCGAAAAAAAATTTTTAAACAAAATCCTATAATAAATATGCATTATTTCTACCTACAGTAACTAGAAAAAATGTCATAATATTGTAAAATGTCAAGTTCAGATTAGTTTCCGATTTATTAAAGAGTGATTTTATATAAATATATTTCTAGTACAATTATTTAATACAGTCGCCGCTCTTTATGATTTTCAGATTCAAGTTCTTTCAAAATATTTACTTACGAACACTTAAACTTATGCTCCAGGTTCGAAAATTCGATCATATTCTACTTCCCTTTTTCGAGATACTTTTAATCATTCTTTGGTAATTTGTACAAACGATTTCAATTTTTTACATCGTATTTTGCAAGTGAAAAAGAAAAAAAAGGATAAATATTTTTTAAAAATTAAAAAAAACTTGTTTTCATGCCATTTGTCACTGTCGCCGTATCGTGAAGAATTAAGAGTGTGCAGAACAAGATACATGAAGACCAATAAATATTTTCGCTTTAATTTGATTTTATAATAATATTATTGAAAATAAACCCCTTTATTGACTTTGCCCATTTATTAATATTCCAGAAATCCCTTTTTCGATTACAATTAAAAATGATACTTATGTCGAGTGTTCTGAATTAAATTAATATTTTTATCGGTCTTACAGTCTTTATAATATAATATATTAACTAAAATAATGACAGTTAGACTTTCTTTGTTTGTATTCACCCACGAAAAATCTGAAATAGAACTTATTACTAAAATAAATTTTATTAAAAATTAAAAACTAAAAATAAAAATACAAATAAAATTAATAATAAATAAAATAAAAATAATTAAAACAATATTCTATGTTATTAAAGGACAATCTGACTGCCCCCACCACCTTAAATTTAGATTCCCTTTGGTGTCCGACGTTTCAAACCACTACGGTTCATCCTTCGGAACTAAACTAAAATGAAAAATCCAGCATGCTACTGTATATGCCCCATCCCCACTCTAAATTTATTGATATAACATTTATAGAATCTCACCTTCTTAACTTAAATGCGAAATACAAATTTTATAATAATAAAGAATGATAAGGCTTGTCCAATTTATTTGACTATAACGTAAAATTTACATTATTGGGATTCTAATAAATATACATTCATTGGAATAATAATAAAATCGTGGTATTAGGATATGTAAAAGTGTTATCGCAAAGAATTAGAAGTGCATTAAAAATCATAATATTCAAGTTTGCTTTAGAAAAAATAATAATATAAGAAAACTATTTAATAATTGTAAAGATAAGGATGATAAATGTTTGAAACCAGAAGTTTTATACAAACTATCAGGTATGTGAATAAGTCTTTCCCGTTTTTTTTCAAATTTTGAGCCTTTATTGTGAAAAAATGGTTACAAATGAATTATTGAAAGTATTGGCCATCGCTAGCTACAACTTTTTCCCATCTTTCTGGCAACATACGAATCCCGTTGCGAAAAAATTCGACCGGTTTGGCCTCTATCCAGTCATCCACCCATTTTTTGGCTTCCTCGTAGGAATGGAAGTGTTGGTCAGCCAGGCCATGCCTCATCGATCTGAAGAGATGGTAATCAGACGGAGCAACGTCTGGACTATACGGCGGGTGGGGTAGGACTTCCCATTTGAGCGTTTCTAAGTATGTTTTCACCGGCGGTGCAACATGTGGGCGAGCATTGTCATGTTGCAAAATAACTTTGTCGTGCCTGTCGGAGTATTGTGGCCGTTTTTCTCGCAGTGCGCGGCTCAAACGCATCAATTGTCGTCGATAGACCTCGCCTGTGATCCTTTCATTCGGTTTCAGAAGCTCATAGTAAACCACACCTAGCTGGTCCCACCATATACAAAGCATGAGCTTGGCGCCATGAATATTTGGCTTGGCCGTCGATGATGATGCATGGCCGGGTAGTCCCCATGATTTTCTTCGCTTCGGATTATCGTAACGTATCCACTTTTCATCGCCAGTCACGATACGATGCAGAAAACTCTTTCTTTTATGTCGCTGAAGCAGCTGTTCGCAAGTGAAAAAACGCCGTTTGACGTCTCTCAGCTTCAGTTCGTACGGCACCCAATTTCCTTGCTTTTGGATCATTCCCGTGGCTTTCAAACGCTTGGAAATGGTTGTTCGGTCAACTCCCAATGCTTCAGCAAGTTCTCCTTGCGTTTGACAAGAATCTTCATCAAGCAAAGTCGCCAATTCTCGATCTTCAAAGATTTGCGGCCGCCCGGAACGCTCCTTGTCTTCCACGTCGAAATCACCGCTTTTGAAGCGTCGAAACCATCCGCGAACACTTGAATCATCGACACAACCTTCTCCATAAGCCTCCTGAAGCAATCGATGCGTCTCGGCAGCAGATTTCTTCAAATTGAACCAATAAAGTGAAACTTTCCGCAAATGACGTCGACTCGGCTCAAATTTCGACATTTTCACGATATCAAAAATTTATGATGCGAAAAAATTTTAACTAATGTGTTAGTATGGAATTGTTGACATATGAATAAGCTTTGATTATGACATATGTAACCATTGAATACTCGCACATTATTGGTGGCGCCATCTCTTACAAAAAACGGGAAAGACTTATTCACACTCCTAATAAATTGTCAAATATTATATTGGACAAACGGGACGATGTCTAAATCAATGAAGATATGAGCATCAGTATAGCTCACGAAGTATGAATGGAACGTGCGGACTAAAAGAACGTAGTTTAGACTTGTTACATTCTTATGATTTGAAAAATGTAGATATTTTAGAACAAGGTATTAAAAATAGATATAAAAGGAATACTCTTGTAAATATTCATATTTTGAAGAATTCCAATAATGAAAATTTAATGTTAGAGTCAAGTAATTTGGACAACACTTATTATTCTATATTAATGTAAAATTTGTATTTCGCATTTAAGTTAAAAACGTGGGGATCTTATAAATGTTATATCAATAAATTTGGAGTGGCGATAGGGTATATAATGTAGCATGCTGGGTTTTTCATTTTCGTTTAGTTCTTGAGGATGAACCGTAACAATTCGAAACGTCGGACAGCAAAGGTAAATCTAAATTTAAGCTGGTGGGGACAGTCAGGTTGTCCTTTATTAACATAGAATATTGTTTTAATTATTTTTATTTTATTTTTTATTTTATTATTAATTTTTAATATAATTTATTGTAGTAATAAGTTTTATTTCAAATTCTATGTGGGTGGATATAGACAAGAACAGTCTAACCGTCATTATTTTAGTGAATATATTATATTATAAAGACTGTCAGACCGATAAAAATATTTATTTATTTCATTCATAATAAATTAATAAATATTTTTTTATCGGTCTTACAGTCCAATCAATTCAATCTAAAAATAAAATAAAAATAAAAATAAAAAAAAATAAAAAAAATAAATAAAATAAAAATAAAAATAAAAATAAATAAAAAAATAAATAAAATAAAAATAAAAAATAAATTAAAAATAAATAAAAAAAATAAATAAAATAAAAATAAAAATAAATAAAAAAAATAAATAGAATAAAAATAAAAAATAAAAATTAAATTAAAAATTAAATTAAAATTATAATGACAGTCAGACTGTCCTTGTTTACATTCACCCCCGTAGACTAATCTGAAAATAAAATATTAGCTGAAAAAATTCTTTGTTAGTAAAGTGCAGTCTGATTGTCCCCAATACCCTTACCTAATTGAAGACTTGTCCAACGTTTCAAGCTCGCTACGGCTCCTCATCAGGAAGCTAGGCTCCTCGTCTGACTGTCATTATAATTTTAATTTAATTTTTAATTTAATTTTTATTTTTATTTTTTATTTTATTTTTATTTATTTTTTATTTTTAGATTGAATTGATTGGACTCTAAGACCAATAAAAAAAATTTATTAATTTGTATATGGGCAGTCGACAAAAGTACAATTCAATTGTTTCATTCATAATAGTCGACATAAGTACAATTTTACATTTTAATATATATATATATATATATATATATATATATATATATATATCCAAAATTAATATCCATATATAAAAATCTGAAGTAATCGATGCTTGTAAAATTATTCTTAAACACATGCGAATATAAATGGACAAATAGGCACACTTCCGACAAGTCTTCTTGCCTAATTTTTATGAATATGAATTTCAATGCATTAAGATTATTTCAACATTACGATTGCAACGATCAGACTATATAGTCGATACAGCCTAAGACAAGACGTACAAGTCTTAATTTCAAATAATTAAAGTCGAAATTAAAATATGGGGCAATGATCCCGTTAGCGGTCGAAGATGCAAAATTAAAATAATGCGTGTGCTAATAAATCATAGAACTGCCCTGCGAATTTAGGCCAAGGGAGATCAGAAGGCGACTTGAGCGCGTCGCGAGAAAAAGCCGCGGCTGCGCGGGAGCTAGCGTGGAAAAGATCTGCAGCGCTCCCTGCGCCTGGTGACACTCATCCCACGAACTCGGAATACGCGAAAGACACTAGGCACTGCATTTCGAGCATCTCATTTTCATTAAATAATATAACACTCTTGCTTTTAATATTTTTATATTACTTAATCTATAAAACCTATATGAATGCATACGTGCAAATGAATATTACTATCAATAACTAAACAATTAGGCGTGTACGAGCACCTCTACGAAAATATCAGATTAATTATTATTTTCATAATTAAGATTATTATAATAATTTATTATAATCCGTAAGAATATAAGATAATTAAATTAAAAATTATTATTATAAGGCAGTGCCGTAATTATAACAAGTATAATTTATATTATAGGAATACAAGTATCCTCAATCGTAGACTCGAGAATAAACATTACGATTATTATAAATATAATGCGATTATTATTATTAGATTATTATACAATTGATAATGTTTCTCGATCAACTAATTTTTCGTGTATAAAAGGGCGAGTTTTCTGCAACAAAAGCAATGTTCTCTTGGCCTTATGGCCGAAATAAACTCCCTAGAGTTACCTTGATTTCAGAGCTCTAGTAATCCTGCCTTCGTCCGAAAATCCTGAATAGTACGGTCGCGATCCTGGTTGCATGGCACTTCGTTAAAGAGCAGCGGTTTCACTAAATCCTTCCTTATTTCCCAATGAGAGTTGATCCTGGTTGCGCGGCCGTCCGTTAAAGACCAGCAGCCTCACCAAAAATCTCTCCACGCCCTAGTAAGACTTGATCCTGTTTGCATGGCACTCCATTAAAGACCAGCGGACTAGCGCTCAAGAGACTTGATCCTGGGTGCACAGCGCTCCGTTAAAACTCAGCTGTCTCACTCCTAGCCCGAACAAAGACGTGATTCTTGGTGATTGGATTCTAACGTGTTTTAGTGCTTGCGATAGAACCTGGTGGTAGTTTCACCAAAATTCCCTCCATCCCTAGTAAAAAGATCAAGAGTGTGCGAGAATATTATAATAAGTGTACGGATTAAACTAAATAACTGTGAATAAGTAAAAGCGTGCGTTCTAGTATATAAATATATAATCTGTGATATCTATATTAATTTAATAATAAACTTCGGTTTATATTATAACTAAAAACTGAGTTCGGTCATTTCTCCGATTTCATCGTAAAATTCCCTTTCCATTCAAACCGATCCTGTCGCTACCGCATAATCTATCCCGAGAGGAAAAAGGAAACGTTACACAATTAAAGAAGAAATCAATACGAGTGAATTTAACAGAGAAATTTTCGTAAGCAATTTGATCAATACAGGAATTATTGTAATAATATAATAAATGTTTATCTATTCATATTGTGTATTAAAAAGATCATGCCCACATAAATAAATACATTCATTTTAAAGAATCACTATTTTCTTTATATATATATATATATATATATATATATATAGTTATAAAAAATATTATATATTCATATTAAATATTCACAATAAAATATTATAAATTGATATAAAATATTAATATAAATATAATATTATAAATTCATATTAAAAACAATAGTTTATAATACACTAACTGTTGCTAGAGTCACTGATAGTCGGACTTACTGGTAGCCTGTGTAGATCCTGTCTGATTTGCATATGAACTTGCACCTGATTTCGAGCCTATACAGGTTCCTATTTCTTACCTGTGTTAGAAGCCAGGCACGCCTCAAATAATTTCTACGACCACGATCTCTAACCCTCCATTTCGATATCCATGCGTCTCTTAAGGCCCAAAGTCTAGTACATAATTCTATAGAGAAAATAGTATATGCTACAGAGAAACAAAGATATGTTAAAGCAGAGACAATAAGGAGACATTGTCAGAATCCATATAACAAAACTGGACAATTTTTCAGCTGCCGTCAACGAGCACCCTGCTAGAGACAGTTGCACAAATGAGCGTACTTTTGAGTATGCATGATTTAAAATTAGTTACTAAACCATAAGTCGAAATTGAAAGAAATATGCATTATCCAATATTATCTAGCGAGGTTATCTGTTAAGTTTGAAAAGGAACTTAATTAATTTTTGACATTTTGACATATTTTTGTGTAAATAATAATTTACAATAAATCTTTTTGACATAATTTTCGAAATAGTATTCGGCCTGATTTAATTACTTCAATTACCGAATCTATGTTTAAAAGAAACGGAAACCAAAAAAAGTTTTTAAAAATACAAATTATAATTTATTGTAGATTCATGTCCATAAATTACAAATTTGAAAGATTTTTTGAAATTTCAATAATCTACAAAATATATATTTTGTAACAATTTGATCTAGTATGTTAACTTCTTAATTAAACTTTTATCACATACATTTTCAAGTAAAAGAATAGGGAAAATATATTTAAACGAAACTAATATATTATAAATAATATAATATATAAGAAATTTAAAAGATTCTGGATAACAGAAAAAAACCCAGACAAAAACTATTAAAATATAGAGAATAGAACAAACACAATGACATTATTCTATAAAATATTATCAAACTTGTCGCATAATTATGTGTATATACAATAATTACAATATCATTGTAAAAAGACAATATGTGCATCAAATTATTACCTTCTGTAGATTTTGAAAATGTAGATATTTTGGAACAAGGTAGTAAAAATATATGTCAAAAAAGCTCTTGAAAGTTTTAATATTTTGAAGAATCGAAATAATGTAAATTTAATGCTAGAGTCAAGTAAATTAAACAACATTTATCAATCTTCATTAATATAAAGTTATGTTTTACATTTAAGTCAAGAATGTGAAAGTAATATAAATATTATATCAATAAATTTACAGTGGGGATAAAGTATATATAGTAGCATGATAAGATTTTTAGTTTAGTTAAATATATATAATGGCCATCGTTTCAACGGCTGCGGATTTTGATTTGTTCGATATCTGGATATCGAGCGCGATTGAAAGAGACGCGACGGTAACGGGCTGGCAAGCTGACGCTAGCAAACTGAACAGAGGTACTGTAACCGCTCGCGCAGAAACCACCTACAACCGAAAGGCAAAAGAGAGAAAGGAGAAGAAGAAGAACTAGATGAACATCGAGTAAACCACCTGTGTACACGGTGTTAACCACGCACGACGGTGATTGTCTCCAGGGTGCGGCAGCATATTCACTACAGCCGAGTAAGCCGCCATGTTGATGGCATCTTCGGCGCGAGGCCACAGCTGAGCCGCCGTTCTCCATTGACGCCGCACGGCATCTACCTCGTGCCTCCTAGACGACAGTCACCCGGAGCCGAGAACCCCGTTGATCAACGGCATCTATTCGGCAAGTACCGATGACCATCTTATGATACATTCCGCGCCCTCTCATTTCACACCGTGTCCTTCACAGATTGTTCTCTCCTCCCTTCGTCCCCTACATACGCATCAGTAGACAGAAGTGCAGCAGTACATATAAGCGGAAGTAAGTGTAGCTGTGCATGCCGAGAGCACGGGTTACTATATATATATATATATATATATATATATATGTGTGTGTGTGTGTGTGTGTGTGTGTGTGTGTGTGTGTGTGTGTGTGTGTGTGTGCGTGTGTGTGTGTGTGTGTGTGTGTGCGCGCGCGCGTGTGTGTGTATGTGTGTATGTGTGTGTGTCTGTATATATATATATATATATTAAAAGGGTATACAGGGAGGATATAGAAAAGGAAAAAGAAATAGTATTGGGTGTACAAATAAGTTTCCGCCGCTTTTTTATAAAGAAATAAGAATTTATTGAAAAAAAAGGTACAAATAATGTCATTCAAAATATTGGTCATCACTTTCTACTACTTATGACCATGTTTCAGGCAGCAAGTGGATACCAAGTCGAAAAAATAGCTCGTGTTTTGAAGCGATCTACGAATCGGCCAATTTCTTCAATTCCTCGTAACAAGTGAATGAAGAAATGCTCGGCCAGACCATGAGTCATCGACCGAAATAGGTGGTAGTCTGAAGGTGCAATGTCTGGTAATGATTTTATCGTGCCTTTTGGCATATTGTAGACGTTTGATCTTCAATGCTCGGCTCAATTGCATCAACTGTTGTTGGAAACGTTGGTTATACCACCAAATGCACAGCATTAGCTTCTTGCCATGAATGTTTAACTTGGCCATTGAAGTAAAGGCATGCCCGGGCTTACTCCATGACCTCCTACGCTTGGGATTGTGGTAGTGAATCCACTTTTCGTCTGCCATCACCATTCGATGTAGAAATCCTTTGCGATTTTGCCTTTTGCGCAATTTTTCGTAAGCTTATACGCGACGCTTGACGTGTCTTAGATTCAGTTCATAAGAAACCCAATTTCCTTGCTTTTAAACCATACCTCGGATTTTGAGACGTTGTGAAATAGCCTGCTGAGTCACTCCTAACTCTTGAGCAAGTTTTTTTTTGGGTTTGGCATGGATCTTCCTTGAGTAAAGCTTTCAATTCTGTGTCACCATACACTTTGGGCCTTACACTGTGTGTTTTGTCCTCCACATCAAAATTACCACGATTAAATTTTTGGAACCTCTCCCGACAACTTTTATCACTCAAATTAACACCACCATATGCTTCTATGAGTATCCGATGTACTTCAGTTGCACATTGCTTTAAATGAAAAAAGTAAATTAACAATTCCCGCAAATGACGCTTACTTGGATCAAAACTTGACATCTTAACACGATGAAAAATAAGTGATGCTAGCAAAAAGTCAGAGGTATCAAAAGGTCATACTGTTTCCAGATGTCAAAATATACTATACGACTTTTTACAGCTGACCATGTCGATGTTATCTTTAGTTGGCGCCATCTTTTTAAAACGGCGGAAACTTATTTGTGCACCTAATAATAAGGAATGATAAGTGTTGTCTAATTTACTTGACTCTAACATTAAATTTACATTATTGGGATTCTTCAAAATATGAATATTTTCAAGAGTTTCTCTTTTATATTTATTCTTAATACCTTGTTCTAAAATATCTATATTTTCAAAGTCGAAAGAATGTAACAAGTCTAAACTATGTTCTTTTAGCCCGCATGTACTATTGATACTTCGTAAGTTCTGATGTTCATATATTCTTTTTATTAAATATCTACGCGTTTATCCAATGTAATATTTATCACAGCCTTTACAATTTATTTTGTATACCACTCTCGCTTTCAACTGTATCGGTTCGAAACATAAGACGGCAAAAGTCAGGTTGTCCTTTGCTTAGAAAGTATATCGTTTATTAATGATATTATTTTTATTTTATTTTATTATTTTGAATTTTTAATCTAATTTATTTTTAGTAATAAGTAATATTTCAGATTCTTCGAAGGCGATAAACAAGGATAATCTGACTGTTATTATTTTAGTTTAATATATTCTAGTATAAAGACTGTAATACCGATAAAAATATTTATTAATTTAATTTAAAACAGTCGACATAAGTACTATTATTAATTTTATTTGATACACAGATTGTACTTTAAAACGTTATTGTAATTATTGTGTATACAAATAATTATTCGATAATTTCCAGAAGATTATATATATCATTTTGTGAATTGTATATTCTATATCTTAATAGTTTGTGTCGGAATTTTTCTGCTGTCCAGAATCTTTTACATTTCTTATATATTATATTATTTATAATATATTAGGTTCCCTTAAATATATATGTTAGGATTTTACTTAATATTTTTGCGGCAAAGATTGTATTAACGAATTAAAATAAGAGATCAATTCATTACAAATGTATATTTTGTAGATTAAACATATTTCAAAAAATGTTCAGATTTGTAATGTATGGATACGCATCTATATAAGAATATACTTTTTTGCTACAAGATTTTTCAAGTGAAAACAACAATTAATGCTTTTCATAAATCATTACTTCTTGGAACAAAATTCGGCGTTTTTAATACGATAAAAATATACATTGTTACTTGTTTACTTACTTCATGTATACTAAATATGCTGGATAGTTGTCATAGCAACCAAACAAAAAAAATTAAGCCAATGCCCATATTAGAGACTGCAGTAAGATATTGATCCCCAGCGCCATGGTGGTAAACATAGGTACTTCGTTCACGTCATTTTTCAGATGCTGGCTTTCGAGCTCGTGGGTTAGAGACAAGTGACAAAAATCTTTGGCTCGAGTAGGGGGACGGCGAAACAATAGATGCAATAAAAGGGATTAACTGGTGTTAATAAAGAAATTATTTGAGTTTGTATAGTTTTTTGTATATATATATTAGATGTACAAGTAAGTTTTCAGCGTTTTTTTTCCAAATGTGGGTTTTTGTTATAAAAACATGGTAATATATCCTTTATTCAAAGTATCATCCATAGTAACCTTCCGTTTTCCCATCTCGTAAATAATGAATTCCGGACCAAAAATTTTCTCATCTTTCGAGCGTAAGAACGTATCGAAACAATTTTTGATTCCCTCTACAGAACTGAAGCGTTTTTTCGTCAGAGCATTCTGCATTGATAAAAAAACTTAGATGTTGCCAAGTGAGGACTGTCAGGCGGATGAAGCAGAATTTCTCACCCACTATTCACCAAATAATTTTTAACCTAAGTGGCAACATGTGGCCAATCGTTATTGTGATGAAAAATGTCGCTCTTATTCCTGGACTCATATACTTTATCGTTTTTCCTGTAAAGCTCGCTTCAGACTAATAAATTGGGTTCGATACAATGATCCCTTGAGGGCTTGACCACTCGAAAGCAGTTAGTAGTATACGACACCATTTTCATCTCACTATATACAAACCATGATCTTATTGACGTGAATATTTTATTTCAGCGTCGATTGGGCGGGCTCGCTAGAATCTGCATACGAGTTTCTGCGCTTAGGGTTATGATACTAAATCAATTTTTCATCACCAATGACGATACGATGCAAAAATGACTTATTTTTATACCGCTGCAGCAACTTTTCTGACAAGTAAAATCGCCATTCTACGTGTGCCGGCTTTAATTCGTACGTAATCCAGATTCTAACCTTCTGAATGAATTCCAATTCTTTTATGCGCAAGGAAACGGCTGTTGCGTGACGCTCAATGATGCAGCAAGTTCTTCTTGAATCTTACATGAATCCTCATCTAACAAAGCGACTAATTCTTCATCTCTAAAACTTTTCGGCTTTTCGGAGCGATTGATGTCTTCAACTTTGCGACGAGACAATAGTCTGGCGCAAATAATATAATATATTAGGAGTGTGAATAAGTCTTTCCCGTTTTTTGTAAGAGATGGCGCCACCAATACTGTGCGAGTATTCAATGGTTACATATGTCATAATCAAAGCTTATTCATATGTCAACAATTCCATACTAACACATTAGTTAAAATTTTTTCGCATCATAAATTTTTGATATCGTGAAAATGTCGAAATTTGAGCCGAGTCGACGTCATTTGCGGGAAGTTTCACTTTATTGGTTCAATTTGAAGAAATCTGCTGCCGAGACGCATCGATTGCTTCAGGAGGCTTATGGAGAAGGTTGTGTCGATGATTCAAGTGTTCGTGGATGGTTTCGACGCTTCAAAAGCGGTGATTTCGACGTAGAAGACAAGGAGCGTTCCGGGCGGCCGCAAATCTTTGAAGATCGAGAATTGGCGACTTTGCTTGATGAAGATTCTTGTCAAACGCAAGAAGAACTTGCTGAAGCATTGGGAGTTGACCGAACAACCATTTCCAAGCGTTTGAAAGCCATGGGAATGATCCAAAAGCAAGGAAATTGGGTGCCGTACGAACTAAAGCTGAGAGACGTCGAACGGCGTTTTTTCACTTGCGAACAGCTGCTTCAGCGACATAAAAGAAAGGGTTTTCTGCATCGTATCGTGACTGGCGATGAAAAGTGGATACGTTACGATAATCCGAAGCGAAGAAAATCATGGGGACTACCCGGCCATGCATCATCATCGACGGCCAAGCCAAATATTCATGGCGCCAAGCTCATGCTCTGTATATGGTGGGACCAGCTAGGTGTGGTTTACTATGAGCTTCTGAAACCGAATGAAAGGATCACAGGCGAGGTCTATCGACGACAATTGATGCGTTTGAGCCGCGCACTGCGAGAATAACGGCCACAATACTCCGACAGGCACGACAAAGTTATTTTGCAACATGACAATGCTCGCCCACATGTTGCACCGCCGGTGAAAACATACTTAGAAACGCTCAAATGGGAAGTCCTACCCCACCCGCCGTATAGTCCAGACGTTGCTCCGTCTGATTACCATCTCTTCAGATCGATGACGCATGGCCTGGCTGACCAGCACTTCCATTCCTACGAGGAAGCCAAAAAATGGGTGGATGACTGGATAGAGGCCAAACCGGTCGAATTTTTTCGCAACGGGATTCGTATGTTGCCAGAAAGATGGGAAAAAGTTGTAGCTAGCGATGGCCAATACTTTCAATAATTCATTTGTAACCATTTTTTCACAATAAAGGCTCAAAATTTGAAAAAAACGGGAAAGACTTATTCACATACCTGATATATTGTATACAAGTCGCGAAGTCGCGAGCGGCCCGTCGCGGCGAAGGGGGAGCGCCGAGGGATTCGTGGCGCGGAGCGGTATAGTGCGGTAAGGGGAGAGCGAGCGCTCTCTCCCAATTCTCAAATAGAGCAGAACTAACTGCGAAATTTCAGTGTGCCAGCGGCCTCGAAACTGGCTATTCGTGGGGGACCTGTCGTTGGCGCGATAGCGGGCGACAAGTCGCAGCACACTCACGGCGGGACGCGATCACGCAGAATAGAATAATAAATAAAATTGTAATTACGCTCATGCGGAGCGCTAATTTTAAGTTAAATATAATTGTTAAATTTATAAATCATTAAATAAATATATTTTATGATTAATTTTACTGTTTCAGCGAATAATGGCGCGACTAAGCAAGTCGGAAACAGCGGCTAGTGCGGCAGTGCCGAAATAAACAAATTTATTAATATTTATAATTATTTGTTAATTATTTTTTTATAATATTTTGTTAATAAATTTTCTTGTTGTCCTCAAATAAATAAAAATTTATTAAATCCCAACATCCAGCAAAGTCGGAAAAAAAAATTCGAACTCTGGCGAGTTGAGCGAGAGCGATAATTGGATTTCGTGGTACGGTGCGTAGTAGAACAAACTTGGTGGCGTGTTGAGCGCCCAAGGGCCTAGGCGTGTTGAGCGTAGACCAAAGTACAGTACGCACCGTAAATAATTAAAACTAATAATAAATAAATTTAACTTGCACAAGCGAACCTAGTGGCGCGTTGAGTGACTAGGGGCCGAGGCGGGTTGAGCCGGAGCCACTCGTTTATGCAAGTAAAACGAACAGCCTTTGGTGGGGTGAAAAGAACCCGATGGCGTGCTGAGCGATCGGGGCCGAGGCGCGTTGAGCCGGAGCACGAATTAGCTCTCACCAAAGTGCTATGTTACAACTTCAAAAGCCCCACTTTTGAATCGGTTGAACCACGCGCAGCACGTCGATTTACCAATACATTCCACCCTATAAATTCCTGAAAGCAAACGATAAATCTCAGCCGCACTTTTCCTCATACTAAAGAATAGAAGGAGCGCTTTCCACATACGATGTTTATGTCGTAATCGTTTATATCGAAAGAAATGCTCGAATATAATGCTGTAAGGTTGTTGACAGATGCACAACCTACAAATATAACACATAAAGTCTGACATTTCTGCCTGGAATCCGCCGGTGACGCCATCTTTTAACAAACGCTGAAAACTTACTTGTATTCCCAATATATATTGTAACGGTATTCGAATTCCAATTTAGTCACAGCTGGATAGCAACTCGATGCAATGCTTTAGACTGTCGACGGGATCAATTGCTTACCTTAAATACCCAGGTGCCAGATGTTTTCGCGTCGAAGTCTAAACCCCTTTTACTTGTGCATCCAGTCTAGCACTTCCTCGAAAGGCCTCGGCTAGCTGTAAATATATGAGGGTTCGAGAGTGTGTCTACAATCAATACTCCGTCGATTTTAGATATACAAGGCTTATTTAGTAACTGCCCGGTAGCCTGTACATCCGGTAGTCCTTATACCAAGCTAGCTCATATTCATGCTTCGATGTCGGGCTTGCGTTTCGCGCGCCAGCTGTTCTCGGTTTACTTATTTACGCCTTCATACGCTACTTAAGACTAGTTAAAAATGGCGTTATGGACGAGTTTCCTGTAGGCGGTATTCGGGACACCCGATCTATAATCCCGGAGCCAGCGACATATTTAGGTGACTAATTTATCCACAGCCGAAAATTAGTTTCAGTGATTCTTTTGAATGTAATCCGGCACCTAATCCGGATGTGACAACGTCAGGTACCCAAGCTTTGGAAAAATGTTTAAAAAATGATAAAAACCAAGTTTTATGGAATAATTTTGAGTTTCGAAAAAAATTGTTCAAACAAAAGTTGTAGACCCTATTCAACTGAATTTTTTATGATTTATCCATTTTTGCTGTAATGTTAATAATTATCGAGAAAAACGCACTTAATAATGACCGTTTTACACTACTATAATCAGCCCAAATCACACTTGATACGTCAGGGATCTACCTTGCCGCTCAGATGATACATGGTAGAAATACTTTTTAATTTGTAATTTTGCTCATAAAATTCTAGTTGTAAAGTAAAAACATATAGAATGTAAAAAATTTATATTAGGTAGGTCTCCAAATTTAAACAATATTTAACAAACATTTTATTGTTTTATATATTATCATTTTGTTATTATATACAAACCTTTTAATACTTTTCACCAGAAAATTCAAAGAACTTTATCGATAACATTCATTTTTCTAATTTGATTATCACAAATATATTTAAGTTAAAAAAATAATATATACAATCTCTTTAGTTTATTAGAAATACATTTTCCTATTATAATATGTTAGAGTGGTTTGGAAGAAGCTTATACGACAGAATCGAAAACGCCGCGTCGCTCGCTTCTCTCATCCCCTACTGACCTTTACGGTTTTTCATCAACCGCTCCGGTCGAATTTCACTAGCCTATTTTAAGTAACCGTTCCAATTCCCTTTCAGGAGAAAAACATGATAGCTCAGGTGTAAGTAGCCTCTCCCGTTCTCTTTCGGGAAAATTGGCCGATAACCCGATTATAGGTAGCCTCTCCCGTTCTCTTTCAGGAAAACGGGATGATAGCCCAATTACAGATAGCCGCTTCCGTTCTCTTTCAAAAAAACGGAACGATAGCCTCACAACCAAAACACAAACTCCAGAGCGGATAAAAACTTTCTCCATAAAGCCCCGCGGAATATGTTTATCAAGTTATCAAGGGATCCAAAATCTAGATATAACAAGCGCGACACGAGATACTTACCTTTTTTCTAAGATGACGTCCGGCCCAAAGCAGGGGAGATGATCTTTCCGTACGTCCTTCTATCCGGCGGTGGAACGCAAAATGGAAGAGCTCGAGTGCTCGACCCTAAGCCTACCTTAAGGTATTACGACCGCAGTGGTGATGAACCGACCGTCTATGGCGTATGTGACCACCGTATCTCGAAATGACCTCTTCAACTTCGAGCTCGGCAACTCTTGTTTAGGCTGCGGCTGTAGTTCTTTTTCTCTCTGTTTTGCTCTCATCCTTCGTAGACAGAGTTCTGGCGGTCTTGCCTACTTTATGTTTATACTTAGCGCGTCGGGGCGATGATTTTCGCTGTAATCCGACGCCTTTTGTGCTAAACTTATTTATTCCTCGGAAATAACATTTGAACATTATAAAATATAATTTTTATGAATTTTATTTTAACGGTCGAGACACGAGACCTTGATGCTTCACAGGCATGTTTTGCGTTTTATTTTTATCGCGGATATTTTGCCTCATTACTGTATATATATATATATATATATATATATATATATATATATATATATATATATTGTAGGCGTATATTAGCAATAGAGTATATAAGGTATACATTAAGGGACGCCAATCGCGGAAAATATCCTGTAACGGTAAATAGGCCGTACCGCTAAATACATCGAATATCACTAAGAAGCAAGGGCAGGTGTATTAGGTCATTAAGGCACTCTATATAACATATTGTCGCTAAATGAATAAATGGGAAATGATTTGCGTGGAGACGACAGTTGTTGTTGTGAATCGAAAGAGAAAAGTACACTTATCGTGTCAGAGCTTCCGTGTGATCCTGTAAGAATCTTCCGAAATAAATTAAGTTATTGATATATATATATATATATATATATATATATATATATATATATATATATATATATATATATACATATACTAGCATCCCCCGTCTCGGCTTCGCCCGAGACAATAATTTACCCGATTTCATAAACAATTCAATAATATCTAAGTAAAAAGTACTCTTATATATACAAATATATATTTCTATAATATAAATAATTGACCGTAATTTACCTATCGTCGCTTCTGTATAAAAAGCTGCTTCAATGTAGCGTCTACTTCAAAAAGTTAATATTTTGCCAACTATTTTATACAATCACACACACATGCATATTACATACAACTTTTATGGGAAAAATTGTAATTTCAAGTTCAAGCGGTAGAGCAAGATGTCCAAGTCTCTCTTGACGACGTTTTCGGAGAGTATCATGTTCGAATTATAGGAAATTTCTCGGTTCGCCTACTGTATACAGTTTTGTGTTGGGGAGGTAGAATACAATGTCCAGGTATCCGGGGACGACTCTTACTGGGAGTGTGCGTGTTCGAATGATAGAATACGAATCTCTGCATAGAAGTCGTACTGACATACCTGTACTTTGTTTCCCACCAACTATACACAAAATACCCCGTAGAGGTCGTTCAAAAACAACTGAAAATCGCATTCTATCATCCAAATCTGAAACTCCCCGTAGAAGTTATCCCGACATACCTGAACATCGTTTTCTACCAACTAAACACAGTACTCCCCACAGAAGTCATCTCGTCATACCTAGACATCATCTTCTACCGTCCGAACACGAAATTCCCCGTAGAAGTCGTTCCAAAACACCTGGGAATCGCATCCTAACATCCGAACACGAAACACCCCGTAGAAGTTGTCCCGACGTACCTAAACATCATTTCCTATCAACTAAACGCGATAGTCCCAGTAGAAGTCGGCCCGAGAAAGCTAGCATCGCTTTATAACGACCAAATACAATACTCCCCGTAGAAATCGTTCGGAAAGATCTAGATATCGTATTTTACTGTCCCAACACGAATCTTTCCATAGAAGTTGATTTCCTCATACCTAGATCTCGTTTTCCATCAACTGAATATAATATCCCCCGTAGAAATCGCCCACAGACACCTGGAAACCACATTCTATCATCTGAACACACAACTACGTATAGAAATCGTCTTGAGGCAACAGCGTAATCAACCACCCGTACACACCAATACAATATTACTCAGTAAAAACTGTATTTAAAATATGTATATATAACATGTACAATATAATATACATACAATATATATATACTTTTTCCATTTCCGTTATTTCAATTAAATACCGTGAATATTTTCGTAGTGCTGTTAACTGAAATTCAAGCAAAATGTTGGTATTTGCATAGCATATTTTTTAAATAGTCGATGGATACTTCCTTTTTATGCAGAAGTGACGATATATTTTATATATTAATATACATAGTTTTGAGGTTGTTGGTAAAAATTCTGTTTTGCCATCATTTCTTTTGGTCGAACTAAAAAAACATAGTCTCTTGGCACAATTCTGAAGTTAAGAGAATGTTTAAAAATAAAAATATCATTTGTCGTCACAAACTATATTCAGTATGATTTGGCATACAGAACCATTTTATAAGAGAAGGAGAAAGAAAGACAAAGAGATAGTGACAGAGAGCGAGAGAGAGAAAGAGAGAGAGAGAGAGAGAGAGAGAGAGAGAGAGAGAGAGAGAGAGAGAGAGAGAGAGAGAGAGAGAGAGAGAGAGAGAGAGAGAGAGAGAGAGAGAGAGAGATTTCCATGTAAGAGAAAATAAAATTTACAAAAATCAAAAGATATCTATAAGGTGTGAGAGTAGTGTCAGATTCACCTGAAGAACAAAAAAGGTAATACCGACTAACGTCACACCTCCTTTAGGATACGAATCCCAAAGTTGGATATGAACATTCATTTGAGCTGGCCTGGTATTAATACTTTAAGCCGACTACATTGAGTTAATGTTCGCGATTCAAGAGGCCACCTAGTGGCCGCTGGTGAAACTGACCATTAAAACTGTTAACTTAATTTATTGTTAAAAGTAAAATGATTTTCAAGAAAAAACATAGCCTATGTCCTTCCCAAAATAATACAGAATCTATATCTCAAATTTCAGAACAATCGGTTCAGTAGTTTTTTCAGTTATCGCGTACAAAAAAAACACGGTTTAATTATTATGATATATGTCAAGTGCTTCTGTTCATTTTCCGTCCCATCATCCTAACAATCCCCTACAAATTCAGAAGTGGGATAGTGAACTGTGATTTAGTATTTACTAATAGTAACATCAATTGAAGAAAAAAAAATTTCTTCAAATTATAGTAATGAGCATCTGAAAACGTTTTTGCGCGCTCGTTATTTATGGGTTTCGGAAACAAAAGAAGAACTTATGTTACGATTGGAGCAACACGATCCGCACATATGAGAACGTGTGGAGGAAAAGGAAAATTATCAAGGAGAACAAAATAATACTAGGTCGGTTTAAAAAACGCTCCAAAAGTCTTCGCAAAATTTATACAAAGATTATATTCAGGTTTAATTAAAACCGGAAGAATATTAGTATTTTTCGACGATTTTTTAATTGCAACGGAAAGTTTAAAGAAGCACATACAAATTTTATGTGAACATTTTCAAATAGCAGGTCAACACAGATTAATTATTAAATTAAGTAAATGTTTTTTGCACAAACGGAGATTGATTACTTAGGTTATAATATTAGCTTTCGGGGTATACGGCCAAATGATAAAAACATTGAAACTCTACTAAATTATCCGACTCCTAACAATGCTAAAAAAGTACTACAGTTTGTAGCGCAAGCTACTTTAGACATTTTATTTTAAATTTTTCAATCATAGCTATACGATCTTTATACGATCTTATGAAAAAGAATGTTAAATTTATATTCGGAGAAAAAGAAAATGAGGCTTTTCAAACACTAAAACGACGTTTATATACTAAACTGATTCTGTCAACCTATTCGCCAAATGCGGAAACGAAGTTACATTGTGGCGCGAGTGCATCAGGTTACGGAGCAATGCTAGATATATTATTGGCGACATCGAAGGCTTCCGAGTAATGCAAATACCATGCAGTTGCGTTCTATCCCCAGACAATATGAGACCTTATATTGCGATATAATTAGCATATGTTATATAGTGAAGAATTGTATGAATAATAGTATTGTATTATATATAGTATACATATATAGTAAGTGATGTATTGTATCAGGTATGTGAATAAGTCTTTCCCGTTTTTTTTCAAATTTTGAGCCTTTATTGTGAAAAAATGGTTATAAATGAATTATTGAAAGTATTGCCATCGCTAGCTACAACTTTTTCCCATCTTTCTGGCAACATACGAATCCCGTTGTGAAAAAATTCGATCGGATTGGCCTCTATCCAGTCATCCACCCATTTTTTGGCTTCCTCGTAGGAATGGAAGTGCTGGTCAGCCAGGCCATGCGTCATCGATCTGAAGAGATGGTAAGCAGACGGAGCAACGTCTGGACTATACGGCGGGTGGGGTAGGACTTCCCATTTGAGCGTTTCTAAGTATGTTTTCACCGGCGGTGCAACATGTGGGCGAGCATTGTCATGTTGCAAAATAACTTTGTCGTGCCTGTCGAAGTATTGTGGCCGTTATTCTCGCCGTTTTCTCGCAGTGCGCGGCTCAAACGCATCAATTGTCGTCGATAGACCTCGCCTGTGATCCTTTCATTCGGTTTCAGAAGCTCATAGTAAACCACACCTAGCTGGTCCCACCATATACAGAGCATGAGCTTGGCGCCATGAATATTTGGCTTGGCCGTCGATGATGATGCATGGTCGGGTAGTCCCCATGATTTTCTTCGCTTCGGATTATCGTAACGTATCCACTTTTCATCGCCAGTCACGATACGATGCAGAAAACCCTTTCTTTTATGTCGCTGAAGCAGCTGTTCGCAAGTGAAAAAACGCCGTTCGACGTCTCTCAGCTTCAGTTCGTACGGCACCCAATTTCCTTCCTTTTGGATCATTCCCATGGCTTTCAAACGCTTGGAAATGGTTGTTCGAACAACTCCCAATGCTTCAGCAAGTTCTCCTTGCGTTTGACAAGAATCTTCATCAAGCAAAGTCGCCAATTCTCGATCTTCAAAGATTTGCGGCCGCCCGGAACGCTCCTTGTCTTCCACGTCGAAATCACCGCTTTTGAAGCGTCGAAACCATCCGCGAACACTTGAATCATCGACACAACCTTCTCCATAAGCCTCCTGAAGCAATCGATGCGTCTCGGCAGCAGATTTCTTCAAATTGAACCAATAAAGTGAAACTTCCCGCAAATGACGTCGACTCGGCTCAAATTTCGACATTTTCACGATATCAAAAATTTATGATGCGAAAAAATTTTAACTAATGTGTTAGTATGGAATTATTGACATATGAATAAGCTTTGATTATGACATATGTAACCATTGAATACTCGCACAGTATTGGTGGCGCCATCTCTTACAAAAAACGGGAAAGACTTATTCACACTCCTAATAACATTTGATATACATACATATGTAAGAAAACCTTAATAGCTTATTAGAAATATTAATTTAATGTATTTATGTGTAATAATAGAATTGTTTAACCCAAATATAATGTAGTTACCTTTGGAGTTTAAACAGGGTTAGCCGGGACGGCTAGAGTGTCAGAATGGCCGAACTGTAGGCGTATATTAGCAATAAAGTATATAATGTATACATTAAACGACGCCAATCGCGGGAAATGAATCGGTTGTGAATCGAAAGAGAAGAGTACGCTTATCGTGTCAGTGCTTCCGTGTGATCCTGTAAGAATCTTCCGAAATAAATTAAGTTATTTATATATATATATATATATATATATATATATATTGCAACCGTCCGAACGGCGGTGGTAGGTTACAGCGCTTGTGTGAAACCCCGAGTGTTCGTGTGAGTTCGCGAAACGATACGCGCGAGCCGCGAGGGCGCTGGAAGCGCAACTGTACGTATGAAGTTCGGAATGAACTTCACTTGCACTTTCTCTTTCGTCCCCGGAGTTTATACTTTTCGACGCACCTTCTATCCATACCGCCTGGAATTACCGTTTCACGTTTTCGTTTTCGTTCGTTTCGAACCACGTAGTTAAGGTCGCCATTGTAGCGTCCTTCGCGGTGACGAGGTATAAGTTTGCCTTTGTGTAAACTTCGTGCGAGCACTTCGGAGGCGAGGAAAAGATACGCGGCGACATCCTCGCAGCAATCCCGGACCGTGAGAGTACTATCCCGAGCGACGCTATCAGCGACTATGAGCAGCAGCCACGCGTAACCACGCGAGCTATCAGCGAGAAGAGAGAGCGCGCAACCGGTCGCACTGACACCAGGAGACGACAGCGAGCACCAGCGAGCACCAGCGAGCTTTCGGCCAACGACATCATCGTCGTCGTCGGCGGCAAGTAGCATTATACTCTTTATCATAGTTATTTATGTGTGCATATAGCTAGGCCCCTGGCCCATCGCCGCGCCCGCGTAATCTTAATTGTCGTGTATATATCGCGCGTAGCTAAGTGAACATTATCGTGTTACCATTTTATAATTTTATACCGTCGTAAATGATTTCGCGTGTGAGTAGCATGTAGTATATAGTATATAACCTTATAATGTACCGTCGTTCCCGCGTGTGTTATATCAAAAGCGTCCCGTTCCGTTTCGCCCGTCCCTGAGTATGTTGTACGATTGCGTAGTTGTATAAATAACTAAATGTTAATAATGTTATAATCTGATAAAGTCACTCGCGTAGTTCATTTCTCGTTCCCCACCCCCTTTCCAGTGGAGTACACAACCAGCAGCGTGGAAGAGTCCACACACACACGCACACACACACGCAAGCTAACAGTAAGTAATAACCCGATTGTGGGGTTACAATATATATATATATATATATATATATATATATATATATATATATATATACGTCAAGTGCTTTTGTTTATTTTCCTTCCCATTTTTTGCGCGCTCGTTAGTTATGGGTTTCTGGAACAAAAGAAGAACTTATGTTACGATTGGAGCAACACGATCCGCACATATGGGAACGTGTGGAGGAAGAGGGAAATCATCAAGAAGAACAAAATAATACTAGAGCTGCGGAAAAGTCCATCAATAACAACGACGAATTCGCAATTATCGACGAGCATCAGAGAAATCCGAGAACTGTTGAGTGAATTCAGTGGCTACAGTGACTCTTTTGATAACTGGCGCCGACAAGTGGAACTGCTGCAAGAAGCGTATGATTTAGACGAAAAATCTACCCTCGTATTGGTAACCATCAAATTAAAAGGAGACGCTTTGAGATGGTTTCATTCAAAACCTGAGCATTTGACGATGAATATTGGATATTCATTCGGACAAATGAAAAGTATGTACGAGCATCGAGCAAACCAAATATCGCTGAAAAGGAAATTTGAAAATATAATGTGGGGGAACAGTGAGTATTAGGTCATTAAGGAGCTCTATATAACGTATTGTCGCTCAATGAATAAAGGGGGAATGATTGTGCGTAGAGGACAGTTGTTTTGAATCGAAAGAGAAGAGTACGCTTATCGTGTCAGTGCTTCCGTGTAATTGTGTTAAGAATCTTCCAAAATAAATTAAGTTATATATATATATATATATATATGTGTCAAGTACTTCTGTTCATTTTCCTTCCCGTCACCTTGACAATCTCCTACAATATATATATATATATATATATATATGTGTGTGTGTGTGTGTGTGTGTGTGCGTGCTCGATATGCATTTATTTTCTTTTCAAACGTCCTGTTTCGAATCTTACCTCTGCTTCACTTTCCAACGTTTTCCTTACCTCCTCCCTTTATGACACTCCAGCTCATTCTGTTACTTCACCTGACCTCATCTCAGTCACTCACTTACTCGCCTTACTCATTCACATACTCTCACACACACACACACACACACACACACACACACACACACACACACACACACACACACACACACACACACACACACACAAACCCCCTGTGGAGTTGCCAGTCTTCCATCGGACACCTCCCCAAGGTTGCGGATTGGGGAATGCTTCCCAGATATGGGTGGTACCGGGCAAATTAAATACCCGGGTTGGACAAAAACAGCGATGTCTGCAAATAAACTGCTGAAAACAGCTAAATTGAAGATCGGCTGGATCAACTTCCGCATGCGCCTGCGAACCAATAAATGCCTTAGATGCCACGAGATGGGACATCAGGCAAAAGATTGTAAAAGACCAGTCGACAAATCGGAGCTGTGCTTTAAATGTGGTAAGCAGGGTCGCAAAGCTAAAGATACTAAGGAGAGCGAAATAATAATTGATAATGGCTAAAGTGATTCAACTAAATCTAAACCACTGCCAAATGGCGCAGGATCTATTATTTCAGCTGGTCCAAGAGGAGAAAACTGATATCGTTCTCATCAGTGAGCAATACAGAAATCTCCACGAACGTAGCTGAATAAAAGACAGTACTAGTAGAGTTGCTGTTTAGATGACTGGTAAACTCAGTATTAGCAATAAAATGTCGTCCTCCCGACCATACTTCGTTGGGGTTGAGGCGCCAGGAATAAATTTATATAGTTGTTATATACCACCCAGTGAAAACATTGACACATTTCAAAGCATACTGGACGATATAGTTGAAAATATCAGAGATTCCAAACTACCCGATGTGATCGGGGGAGATTTGAACACTTGGGCAGTGGAATGGGGTAGCTCGAGGACAAACATACGTGGTCATGCATTTCTCAATATGGTTACCATATTGGAGCTAGAGATCGCCAATACAGGAACATTATCAAGCTACATCAAGGGAGATAAGACATTTATAGTAGATCAACCTTCATCGATCCCCGGCTCATGGGGGAAAGGTTGAAATGGAGAGTGAGTGACCGATACTCTGTGAGTGACCATCTTGACACAGCGTTTATTTTCTATAATTCGGTATACTTTTATATACCTGCTCTGTAACGGTCTTTTCACTCGAAAAATCTGCTCCAATACAATTAAAGGTAGGACCGACGTACACAAAAGGGATTATGAAAGAGGCGTTGACCTGCCTTTAGTGCTCCGTATACCTGCGATGCACGGGCGGTGCGCTCTAAAATGAGTCACGCTTATAGACTGTAGCTCTTATAGGACTTTGAATTTCACTTTGAAACTTTTGCACGATATTCTTGAAGGGATAAAATAATTTTTTATGCAAAAAAATTCGATTTTTTTTAAATTGTAAAGGAGTTGCCCCCCTTAACGGTCGTAGCTAGAAGTATTAGTGAAGTTGAGTATCTTGGAGATTACTCAATAAAGCTAATAGCAAATTGGCTAAGAAAGAGAGATCTGAAATTAGCGGCAGAAAAAACTGAGATCGTACTCATCTCCAGAACAAAAGAGGATATATGTCAATTTTACAGTAGAAGGTACTAAGATACGTTCTAGCAACAAATTAAGATACCTTGGTATCATGCTAGATACTCGTTTGCTCTTTAAAGAGCATCTTTTGAACGTAGGTATCAAAGCGACAAATATAGCTAGAGCACTGGTCGGCATAATGCCTAATATAGGAGGGCCGAAACAACTCAGACGTGCTCTTCTTCTAGGCGTGGTGAACTCACTAATGCTTTACGGAGCACCAATATGGGCAGATGCCATGCTTACAAATAGTAGTTATGGTGCTGTCTGCAAGCAGGCTAGCCGTATAGCTAGACTTAAAGTAGTTTGTGCATAGTGTAGCGAATATATCGCTGTCAGTAATCATAGGGGTACCTCCCATTGATATATTAGCCTTGGAAAGGAATATGGTTTACCGTAAAAATAGGGAGCTTAGTAGAAGAGAAACAATAGGAAATAGCCACAAGAAATAGTCGAAAAAGGTCTTGGAAGAGTGGCAAAGAAGATGGGATACAGCTAGATAATTGGGAAGATAAGTGGGCCTGTTAAGGCATATTCCATCATCCGCGAAGTAATGCCTTAACTGGCGGTTTCCGCGGGTGATGTGTTGGGATAAAGTGGTTTTTTTAGTCGGTATGGGAAGTGGTTATGATCCTACTTACGAGTTCCGAGTCCGACATATCCAGACAATAACATCTGTGTCTGGAATGCGTAAAAAGCATTTTTACCTCTCTTAAAACACACACTCACACACGCGCGCGCGCGCACGCACGCACACACACACACAGGAAAAATCTGATTACGACCAATATTTTACAATTCAACTTTGCTTCTTAATGGCACAATGTACTATTTTAACTTCATTAATGTTATTATTTGAATTTTACACAAATTTTTGCAAATTTTGGTTAATTTCTTAAAATTTTAATTGTTTTTCAGCTGAATAAATTAGGAATTCAGATTAAAAAAGTAAAACTACGCCGAGTCTATTGGGTACAATTTCGAATATGTTTGTCGGCTAGCGTTTTTGTATCTTTTCCCTCCTTTACTTTAATTCCTTTGCTATATAATTTACTATAGAATTTTTTTCTCATCAAAGACAACTCTACATATTCCATACACACATATACAACATTTTATTATTTCAAATGGTACCGGATCCAACACTATATTAGTATTTAAAAATCTTACTTGAACTTTCGCCGATTTCTCTGCTGAGTTTTTTAATGTTATTTGATAAAAAATAGATGGTTGATGTAATCTTCCTATACCAAAGTGTAAATCTCGAGAAGTACCTCCCCAATGAAGACCAGTTCTAGTATTGACTTCTATCTCCACAACCATAATTAACATTTCAGCACTATTATTGATCCTAAACCTATTAATTGATATTATTATGAATCCCATAATATAAATAAAGAAAAGTTTTACCTGATATACGCTGTGTGATTTTTTTCGGTATAAGCATTAAAATATAGCCTAATTACAGCTTTTGTTTGATAGGGTGGAATTTTCCATAATTCACTAGGTCCTTCTACTTCTTCAGAAGGTAATTCTAATTGAATTTCTCTTCCACTACTATATACTTCTGTCAACTGAATACATAGGCTTATTTTTAAAAATGCAACTAAAATTAATGATACTACTATTGAATAGTTAACTTAAATTTGAATACCTGCATAGGTTTAGAATGAGGATTATAAATATATATTAATGGTGTAAATGAAGCATTTATAGATAATTTTACACCTATTACAGGCTGCAAACGGTAAGAGCTGCTTATACTTATCCCCCTTACCTATAGTAGATATAGTGTTTTTCATTGAAAAAATAAAAATTATAATTATATTATTATAATTATATAAATAAATTATAATTATTAAATTAAGTTACTTGATATTTGAGTATTCCATCGGATGTATGGATAAAGAGATATGTATTAATTTCTCCTTTTTCACGACCTAAAAATACAACATTAAAAGTTGTATTTTCTAGCGGGGAAATTACCTGCAAAATTATGTCATAATTTTAGGAAGATTTCGTGATATAACTAATATATATACAGTCAGTCAAGTAAAAGCGTGGTGACTTTACTGACAGGTAATAAAAGATTTTGCTCTAAATCCTTCACGAACCGATAGAAGGAAGCTTTATCCTTGATGCATTGTCAACAAAGATTCAGTTGTAATTGATCTTTTGAAAGGGAATTACATTAAACGCCATAAGTTATAAGTACGCGGCGCGCTACGAGGCTGTGTTCCTTTACATCCACCCAAAAGGTATCAAAATGTCGCAATCAGCGGCTGCTAAATATATCAGAAAGTCGTAGGCATTTGTACAGAAGTGGGTACAGCGATATAAAGTGGCTAAAAATGTCGATTATTTACGAGAACGTGGCTCGATAGGAAAAGTGGGCAGAAAAGATGAAGAAAAAGTAGTGAATCTCTTTTTGCGGAATTCTGCCTTAACACTGCGACAAAGAGAAACAAAATTAATGGCAAAAGGTTTAGATATATCCTAGGAAACTCTCAGAATCCATCTTCGTACTCATGGCCTGAAATGGCACAACACAATGAAAAAACCTCTGTTGACTGAAAAAATGTGAAAAAGCGATTCCCTTGGGAGCATGAGAATATTGATAGAGGTTTTGAAAATGTCATTTTTACTGATGAATTTTCTATATGGGAACGTTGTGTCCTCACGTGAGCCTGATCAACTTTTATTAATAGGCTTATTCAGCGGACCGTAAAATACGAAATAAAAATGCATCTTTGGGGCTGCTTCTCAAAGAAGGGATTTGGCACTTTGCACCTCTTTATTGAGGACCTGAATGCCAAAAAAATGATAAAAATCTATAAAAAGAATTTTCTGCCATCTGCCAAACGACGGTTCATCAGAAAAAATAAAGATAGGATTTTGCAGAAGAACGACGATCCTAAACACCGCCATAAGCTTTGTACTGAGTGGAAGACTATTGAAAAATGTGTCGGCATATATTAAACAGAAGCTTTGTGGAAGACGCACACACACTTTGAAGCAGTTGTCTTACCAAATCCGTTGAATCTAGAGATCGTTGCTACTAGAATACGCCGTCAAATTAGTAGAAAGCATGCCTCGGAGATGCCAGGCAATTATCGACGCCGGTGTAGACTGGACACATTATTGACCAAATTGCATCATCGCTTGTAATGTGTAAAATCTATATATAAATATAAAAGTTTCATCAAATAAAGTTTTATATAAATTAACACGACCACGCTCTTCTTGACAGACTATATATATGAATGTATGTATGTATGTATATATATATATATTTACTTATTCCCACACTAACGCTATGGGAATAAGTAGAGGAAGTTGTATACACAGGTTGTATGGATTTTGGAAAGTTGTAAATAGTTTTTCCAGTACGTGCTAATGTTCATCAGACAATTAGTAAACGCTAATTTGGCTGTGGATCAGCGGGAATGGAAATTGAAGGAAAAAAAACGGGCGTAGAATTTGAAAATGTGTTTAGTTGTTTACTTCACGATAACTTTATCAGTGGGCTTGTAAATGTGTAATTAATACAGAAAGGACAACATATGTTACGCTTTTTATGCTTTAGAAATTTTTATCTAAGATATCGATATCTATATTTATAAACTTATAAAAAACTACTGGCTTTTGTTACAGTTTTCTGGGATCAACCATTATTTTTCAAAATACACTCAAATTTTCTACTTATCATCTCAATCTATATACCATTCCACCGAGAGCCGACTTAGCGTTAGCTCATTGACTGATAAATATTGGCAAGTACTGCAAAAACTATTTGTATCTTTCTAAAATTCATACCTTTGTATACGACTTCCCTTACTTATTATTAATAGTTGAATTATCATAATTGGGATACCTTATATATATATATATATATATATATATATATATATATATATATATATATATATATATATATACATATACTTACTCTATCTTGAAAAAAGGAGGAATGAAAATGCTGTGTATTTCCAGAAATTGAAGAAAGATGAATCGATTGATTTTTACCTTTGTTAAATAATGTTACAGTTTCTTGATGAGGTATACCAAGTTCTCTAAAAATTATAATTATTTTAGTTAGTAACTTATATAAAAATATAATTACATAAAATAAATATAAATATAAATATAATTATATAAAAATAATAACTATAAATTAAAAATAGAACTTCTTTACCTTTCTTGAAAATCCAACATATTTGGCTCAAACTCAATAAGAGGAAGAGTGTTTTGTTTGTTTCTTTCCAATATGTAACCCCTATAAAAATTGAAATATTTAAATTGAAATCAAAATGTATCTAATGACATTTATTAAAAATAATGAACATTGTGTAAATACCTGTGGGCATTTTACACAATGCACAGTCATTATGTAATTCCCATGTTAGACACATTGTCCATAATAGACATACTTTATAAAATTTTTTTTTAACTGATAAGAATTCTTAATTATTGTTTGGAAATTATATGCACAACCATAAAAAATTATTAACTTAATCAACGGTAATTTATTATATTATAGTAAATGAATAAAACTCAAACCATTTATTTATAATATATAAAATTGTGGTAGATTAAAAAATAACTATTCTATGAATGACAATAATTTATTTTATTTTATTAATAAATATTTTTATAGGTCTTACAGTCTTTATACAATAATATATTATATTAATATACAGTCTGACTGTCCTTGTTTACAATCACCCTCGAAGCATCTGAAATAGAAATTACTACTAAAAACAAAATTACATTAAATTGAAAATTAAAAATAATAAAAATACTAAATATAAAATAATCTATATTCTATGTTAGTAAAGGGCAATTTGACTGCCTGACCATCCCAAATTTAAATGTACCTTAAACATCCGATGTTCCTCAAGGACCAATCTGACCAACTGACTAACAGTTTGATGATGAACTGGAGCAGTTTGAAGTGCATCAAACATTTACAGTACATTTAAATTCATGGTAGTTGGGCAGTCACATTGTCTTTTACTAATATAGAATATAGATTATTTTATTTTTATTATTTTTAATTGTTAATTTAATGTAATTTAATTTTTAGTACTAATTTCTATTTTAGATTTTTCATGGATGATTATAAACAGGGACAGTCTGACTTTAATTATGTTAGTATGAAATATTATTGTATCAAGACTGTAAGACAATAAATACATTTATTAATTGAATTCACAACAGTCAACATAAATACAATTTTTATTTTTTAATAAAATTATACATATATGTAAATATATACATATATATATATTTATATATATATATATATATATATATATAAATATATATATATATATATATATTTTTATGTTATTTAACGTCGCTCTATTTATGTTTCCAAACGGTAATAAAGAAATAAAAATAAAGACTGGTGCTAATCAGCGATGGAGTTGTACGATGTGTTTGTAAACAAAGCACATGTAGAGAATTACAGCGGTGCTTGTGTCAATCGGCCGAGACGGGGATTTGAACTCGGTCGCTCTAGTGATCAAGCCATCGTAGGCCTCTATATATATAAACATTTCTTTTAAAAACACTTTTACTAAATCATTCTTTCAAATTCTTTGAAACAATTGCCCTTCTTGCCTTTTCTGAATTTTCCAATAATAAAAAAGCTATGCAAGATGAACAATTAAAATAAAACTACAAATATAATTCAAATAGCTTTCTATTTACAGTAAGATAAATAAAATTATTATGCTTACCGAGCCGGATGCAGTGAATTAGTAAAGCCCTTGAAATAAAGAAAAAAAAATTTTTATTTAATAAATCATTAGATAATAAATATTGTTCAAAAAATATATAAATATAAAAATTTTAAATTTTATCCTTAGTTTTAAAATATGATATTTAAGTAACACATTAATTAATTAATGTACTTTATAATTATATTAGTCATTTTAGAGATATTCAGAGAAATAATTAAGCTGCTTATCAAACATGTCATAAAAAAATAAAAACCAATCATTAACTATTACTAAACAAATTAAATAATTTTGGTTCACTAGCTATAAACTGAATGTCAAAGTAAGTAAAAATTAAACTTACCTTAAATTTAGATGTAGGTATATTATTAAAAAAGTACCGTACATTGATGTTATCTTGGATATGTGCTAAAAGCATGAAAATAATTATATGCAAGTCATAAAAAATTAATATTTTTTATATTAATCATTAGCGTTTTTAATCAAATCTTTCTACTATAATGCATCATACAGATAAAACTTATTGTAGTGACAATAAGCTTAATTAATAGTTTGTATTACTTCGACTAACAATTAATTTTTCTTTATCAAAAATTAAATAAAGTAATTATACTGATATATAATTGTAAAATAATGCACACACACATACACACGCACACATACAAAAACAATATCTGTAGTGTAATATCTCACCATTATTTTGACCATGCAAAGATGTTTGCATTTTTGTTATTCCAGTAATAAGCAAAATGAAAAACAAACAATAGCATATTAGGATATCAAACATTATACAGTCGTCCTTTAGTTCTAGTTAACAGATAACGACGAGTTTATCTTGCTACAAAATTCTTTTACTGCTTTTTGTCTAATTTTAATGAGTTCTTCTTTTTGTGCACTTGATGTAGATTTTTCTTTTTACTTACTGTTATACTTGTTCAAAAATTACGACTTCTGCTTTAATAAGAAAGAATTTTTTACAACTCACTACATTTTTCTTATTTTTGTTACTGCCATTTCAGTCGTTTGTTTTTATTTTGGTTAAGATTGTGGAGGGTAGAGAGAAGGAGTGGAAACTGCTCGCTTTACATGAGAAAAGCTTATCAAAAATTCATCGGAGATGGTAGTTCATATATGTCCGGTAAACGTCGCTGTCTGGAAATCCCTTGATAGTTCTGCGTGCAATAGAGAGAGAGAAAGCAAAAGCCAAAGCGAGTGAGGGGAAGAAAAGAAGCAGCAGTAAGGGGGCAGAGATGTAACTTACCCCTTCTCCACGCTTACTGCATATCTCTTTTTTCTTTTCTTCAAATACATGCATTTAAACAAGCAACCTCACAGAGTTCCGCCCCCTTGCGATCAATTCTATCCCGAAAGAGAGTAGGATTCCGATCTGCTCTCGAAGTTTAAAGTAAGTTTCAGGGAAAGCTCTAAAGAATACGTTGAAGAGTTTATTAAGCAAGTAGGGAAGACCAAGCAAGCTTGGACCTATCAGATAGGGACATACTAAAAATGATGCCTGTGATTTTTACGGATACAGCCTTTATATGGTTTCGGCCCATATACCGCCAATATCAAACTGTAAACGAAATGTTTGAGGCATTGCGTTTGCAGTATCTCCCTTTGGACTACAAAATGAGTTTAAAGAACGAGTTCCAGAATCGAACAAAAGGAGCCACTTGTCACATACCTGGCATCAATGCGGGCTATTGCAGTAAAATTGGAGAACTCTATGGAGAACGATGAACAGTTAGACCGAATATACCGGAATTTGTACCTAGAGTATATTAGCAGAATAATTAGAAGCCAGTTCGATTCCTACGCCAAGCTGTAAGCTGGAACAATTATGCCAAAATGTAGGGGAACTTGATTTGTACATAAATATAGACGGAACTACGATAGCTACCGTTTCAGATGTAAGAAAAGCTCCAATACGATATACCATTAGGAATGGATGCCCTTCAGATGGTCAAAATAAAAACAACGGCCCGAAATATCGAATCATCGCTCTCACCACTCTCAAAGGCAGCAACTGAACAAGTTGCTGAACTCCTTCCTCAGAGAGGGAGAGATATTGGATCAAGTAAGGATGACCTCATTGTATCGATGTGCAAGGCCATCAGGCGATTAAGTAGCGGCTCCGTAGGATTCCGGAGCCACTGCTAAAAAAAGCACACATCAAGACGATAGACTTCTGCAAGGAGGTATTATCTAACCATTAGAAAGTTCCTGGAACAGTTCCCCAATGATTGTCCCGAAGCCTGGCGGCAAAATTAGGTTTTGCATCGACTGCAGGGCGATCCACCAGGTATCCAAAAAGGATGTGTACCCGCTTCCTCATATGGATATTTTGCAAGACAATCTTCGAGACGCTTGCTACGTGTCGAAGATTGGCCTATCGCAAATATACTATCAAACCTCATTGGTGCCGAGAAATATAGAGATAACGGCCTCCGCAGTGCCGCAAAAGGGCCTTTATCAATATTCCCGACTTTCCTATGGATTCACAAATGCTCCATCGAGCTTCCAGCGAGAAATGGACCAAATCTTTGGTCCGGAATGTCAACCAAGGTTATTTGTGTACATGGATAATATCATAGTTGTCACTAATACATTTAAGGAGCACTTAAATCTACTGCAAAAAAATTTGCAGAGATTAAATTACCATCACCTGCAAGACAGCCGGGCAAAATCCGACTTCTCCTGCTCTCTCAGATAAGCGACTGCTCGGAGTGTGCTAATAGCACTCGAAGAATTAGTGGTATACCAGTAGGGATGTTCAAAATACCTGGTCACCGATAATGGAACCGAGTTCGTCAACACGCTTGTTAAGGAGAGGCTGGACGAACTCGCAGTGATCCAGACCATGATCGTCTCTTACCACGCCCAGGTTAACCTGGTCGAAAGATTGAATAGAGTACTTAAAACCATGATCCATATATGTAGGTAAAGATTATAGAGATTAGGATCTATACTTGACCGAATTTGTGTTTGCTCTAAGTATGTCAGCGCGCGTATCTCACTCCCGGAATCTCCCGGATACGAAGGGGTCAATGACCTAGTAAATGGTCATGCCATCGATAGAAGTTAGGTTCTTTTTGAAACGTTCTTCTTGCGCAACAGACACCCTGCTTCAATCTGGCAGAAGGGAGTTGCTAACGAGAAAATGCGTTACAAAGTAAAAGATTTCATTGAAGGAATCTTTCTTTCAAAATGTACACAGGCGGCAAAAAAAAAGAAAGAGCCGCGAATGGAAATCGCATTTCCCCCGCATGTCACGAGCCGCTTCATCCGGGGTGGTCGACGCCGGTATCAAGAGAACAAAGGAAATATGAGAGCGCAAAGAGTTCGCTCTTTTCCGCGGTGATTACCCATAGCAACGAACATCAAAAAGAAAAACGCGTGCACTCGTATTATGGAGAGCCACGGCCATCAAGAAGAAAGCCGTGAATTGGTCCAATAATAAAGGCTAACTCATCCAAAAAGCGAAAAACGATAATCCCTGTCAAAAGTTACAGGAATACCTGAAGGTACTCTGGAGTGAGAGAGCAAACAGACAGAAGGATAAGCTCTTCTTCTTCTCCGAATGATTTCCAGCGATATATTGTATCACCGTCGTAGTAAAACACGCGAGTTTAATCTCGCGACTCTGATTATATACCGTATCTCTTCATCAGAACTCGTATTCCTGCGAAGCCGCGAGCGCGACGATTTGGTAAAGGAATTGAGCGCGGACGATTACGTCATTGCAAATACTGACGGAAAAACCACCCGGCCGGCGCCACAACATTTGTATTTAGATCCTTATTCTTGTGTGTTAAGAAATTATTGCGTATTATTTAGCTTTAAACTAGAGAATTAATATATCGTCCTCCTTCCATTTTCCATTCCAAATCAGAGCCGACGAAAATTAAGGAAGAAGGTAAGAGTGTTATAATAAATAAATAAATATATATATATATATATATATATATATATATATATATATATAATTGGAACAAACTCTAAATTTGTTTTTATTTAAAATTTTATTTAAAACATTTATTTATAACATCTGCTGGCAGCAATTTTTATTCTGCATAAAAAATTATGTTTTTCTATAAATCATAGTCGTAAATATATGTGAACTTTTGAAATGAGTAAATACTATATTAATAGAAAACAAAATTTTATTAATCAAAAATCTATTTATTGGTTAAAAAATATTCAATTATATATTCAATAATAAATAGTATTCATTAAACTGTACAATAATTAATTATAATTTGCATTGTAAAACAGTCGAACATAAAAAATGGTTTAAAAGTGTGTAATTCGTAGAATACTATTCATGAAAGAATCTAATGGTACAGGTGATTTAATAACTAATATTATTATATAAAATAACCATAAAAGTATGGACTAAAAGTGTATCTAATTATTTTAAATACAACGTGAACTATAAAATAAGAATGTTGGAAATAAATAGTTAGAATAAATTAAATTAATTAAAAGTAATCTATACGTATTTTCGACTCGTTTTTGTTAAATATAACTCATTCATAGCGCTATTTAATAAAATTATATATTATTAGCGTACAATTAACAGAATCGGAACAGAAGCGCTATTTAATAAAATGATATATTATTAGCGTACAATTAAAAGAATTAAGGAATGCTAAATATTCTTAAGCAATAAACGGTCATTCTGACCGATTAATAGATTCATTTTTTAAACTTATTTTTTAGGTATTTAACAACCATATTAGTTAGTATTGCATAAATGTATCTTTGATTGTGTTTAAAATTTACCTTAAAACAAGGTTGAAACTAGATCTACGTTGTAGCCTGCTATAAAACTCATATCATTATTATGGATTATTATATGCATTTATTGATTTTGATCAGAATTGTAAGTAATAAATTGTAAATTTTTAATCATGTTCATAATTTTAAATTTATAATTAACTTATAAGCAAAAATTATAATACGTATTAAAAGTATTGACAATTGCTTACAATCTTTTATTCTTTCAGAAAAGGATCTTTCATTTTCTGAAAGATTTATTAATAAAATAAATCTGATTTCTGACGAGTCTCTTATCAGAGTTAATACTAAACCAGGTTAAAGTTCTAATATTCGAAAGGCTCATTCTCAAAATAAACTTTATTATTTCTTTTAAATTGTTTGAAACTGTTACTTTTTTCTTTTATTCAATATACAACGTAATATTATATTTGCTTCAAGTGGGGCTGCCCTATGCGGTTCGTACCTTGCGTGATCATGTACGTGAAAGCTATTTATTCTGCTGAATTAATGATGGTAATAAAGCTTTATCATATACACCAAAGTATTCGTTAAGAATCAAAGAATAATTATATCTACTTTTATTCTTTTAGTTTGAATGAGAAAGAGTCAAATTTTGTTATAAACAAATAAAAGAATTTTTTTTACTGATTTTGTAAATTTAAGGATTCAGAATATCGTGTTTATCACATTTTATGCCAATATTATGAGAAGAAATTAAATGGGTATTGCTTTAGCTTTGAGAAAATATATAATAGACTTACCAATTCGGTGTAGAATTAAAGTTGCAAGGCGTGAATGCGAAAGGTATTCCGGGTGCACACAATATCTCATAGACTCATGTAGAAATCTCGATGCGATTTTGTAAAGAATCTGATAAATACTCCGTACATCAAACAGGATTCTGATATGATAATCTTATAAGATTCTCAAAAATGTCACATTTTATTACCCATTTATCGCATACAGAATTTTCATCCGAATCTGATACGCATAGCATATAGAAATCCAATACAAACAACTGCATTCCATTACTCATGATTATTAAATCTATATTAATATTCAATTTAAATTAAATTTTATAATATTGCATTAATTTGAGATGATACAGTAGTAGTATTAAATTTAAAACATTTTTTTAAAACCAAAATAATGCTGATAAAAAATTATTTATTCAATTTATTCTCCTTTGATATATATATATATATATATATATATATATATATATATATTTATAAAAATATATGGATTTATTACTAGCATTTTCAACATTTATTACATTCGTTTTAAATTTATTTACAGTGATTTTAGAGTATCAAGAAACCACAATTAATTTACATGACATTATATTCGATTTTAAAAAATTACATTATGTTAGACAAATATATATGTATATATATATATATTTTTATTTTATTAGACAAATATATTAATGCTTAATAATATTCATAGATATTATTTTATTATTTCGTAATGTTTGTTTCTATATATATTATGTTATATTTATATATATTTATTGTCTACGTCACAGCTCATGACGTAGGCAAATGCACACCAGAGATAATAAGGGGAGATCGCCGACGCTTATGGGCCAGACTGCAGTAAAATTTTTGACTGAAAACGAGGGCCTCTGGCGGCCAAAGCGAGATACTGGCCGTTTCGTGCGATATTCCAGTTGTTATTTTTCGAGCTCGTGCGATGGTGCGATCGAGGGAGGAGACGACTGTCTTCGGCGCGTGCAGAGAAAAAGCTTGTCGAGACAATAGGCTGGCAGCCGGGGGTGCAATAAAAAATGAGTAGCTTATACTGACCAAAAAAAAATTTTATTGCTACATGTATATATATATATATATATATATATATATATATATATATATATATATATATATAGTCTCGCAGCAGCTAGCAAGCAGCTCGAAGTTTTGAAACCTACGGCAACTTTAAGGAAAACTGGCAAACGTCAAAGCTGAGAAAATCTCTTATAGCAAAGAGCTACCAAATTTTTCAAGTAGTCGACTAACGCGATTTTTATTAAAATTTTTATATATACGTTTTTTAGGATTCTGATTATATATATATGCTAGTAAAAATTAGTGGTAATTTCAATTTTATAATAAATCACATTAATACCCAGTGAAAATATTGTTTTTCTAACTTATCTCGTAAAATACAAAAAATTCCATTAAATGATGTAACTAAAAGTTCAAAATCTCATCAAAATACATATTTTTTAATCTATATATCAGGTATGTGAATAAGTCTTTCCCGTTTTTTTTTTTTTTCAAATTTTGAGCCTTTATTGTGAAAAAATGGTTACAAATGAATTATTGAAAGTATTGGCCATCGCTAGCTACAACTTTTTCCCATCTTTCTGGCAACATACGAATCCCGTTGCGAAAAAATTCGATCGGTTTGGCCTCTATCCAGTCATCCACCCATTTTTTGGCTTCCTCGTAGGAATGGAAGTGCTGGTCAGCCAGGCCATGCGTCATCGATCTGAAGAGATGGTAATCAGACGGAGCAACGTCTGGACTATACGGCGGGTGGGGTAGGACTTCCCATTTGAGCGTTTCTAAGTATGTTTTCACCGGCGGTGCAACATGTGGGCGAGCATTGTATGTTGCAAAATAACTTTGTCGTGCCTGTCGGAGTATTGTGGCCGTTATTCTCGCAGTGCGCGGCTCAAACGCATCAATTGTCGTCGATAGACCTCGCCTGTGATCCTTTCATTCGGTTTCAGAAGCTCATAGTAAACCACACCTAGCTGGTCCCACCATATACAGAGCATGAGCTTGGCGCCATGAATATTTGGCTTGGCCGTCGATGATGATGCATGGCCGGGTAGTCCCCATGATTTTCTTCGCTTCGGATTATCGTAACGTATCCACTTTTCATCGCCAGTCACGATACGATGCAGAAAACCCTTTCTTTTATGTCGCTGAAGCAGCTGTTCGCAAGTGAAAAAACGCCGTTCGACGTCTCTCAGCTTCAGTTCGTACGGCACCCAATTTCCTTGCTTTTGGATCATTCCCATGGCTTTCAAACGCTTGGAAATGGTTGTTCGGTCAACTCCCAATGCTTCAGCAAGTTCTTCTTGCGTTTGACAAGAATCTTCATCAAGCAAAGTCGCCAATTCTCGATCTTCAAAGATTTGCGGCCGCCCGGAACGCTCCTTGTCTTCCACGTCGAAATCACCGCTTTTGAAGCGTCGAAACAATCCGCGAACACTTGAATCATCGACACAATCTTCTCCATAAGCCTCCTGAAGCAATCGATGCGTCTCGGCAGCAGATTTCTTCAAATTGAACCAATAAAGTGAAACTTCCCGCAAATGACGTCGACTCGGCTCAAATTTCGACATTTTCACGATATCAAAAATTTATGATGCGAAAAAATTTTAACTAATGTGTTAGTATGGAATTGTTGACATATAAATAAGCTTTGATTATGACATATGTAACCATTGAATACTCGCACAGTATTGGTGGCGCCATCTCTTACAAAAAATGGGAAAGACTTATTCACACTCCTAATATTTTTTCTTTAAACGTTTTTTATTAACAACAATGCATTTCACCGTAATATTCTCATTGACTATTCTATATCCTCCGTTAGTTTAAATATATTTTTTTGGGAACTCTTGGTACAGAAAAATGTATAGAATAAGAAATATATTTTTTAGTGGAATTTATAACTTTTTTTACAATCCTTTTTGGAACTTTTCGTATTTTACAAGATAATTTAGAAAAACCAGATTTTTACGGTGTTCTTATGGTTTTCTCTATAAAAATGAAATTTGCTGAAATTTTCACCATTATATTTATGATAAGCACTCCAAAAAACATAAACAATATTTCAATATACTAAAGTAAGGCCACTATTATAATCTGCAGGTACAATCTCATTTTTGTTTATTCAAAAAGTAACTAGATTTTTCTGTCAGTAATATAATAATGCTCAACAACACACACTCTGCTAAAGAATCTGTAAGATAAAATTTTTGTAAAAGCCTAAAAATCAAAACCTTCGGGTACTAGACAATAGATGGATATTATAAACAAATATGAATATGAAAAACAATTATTAATAAATAATGGAAAGGAATAAAAAAAATTATTCTACGAATCTCTTCTCGAGATCGTTACAGACAGCTTTATTTTCTGTGATGAAGTGTACAATAAGACTACAAGTTTATATAAACATAATATTACTTATCTAATAACATAATTTGTGTTGCGTTACACACTGAAAATAATTCCAAATGCAAATGAGTCTATTTCATAAAAGTATATTTATTGTAATCCAACAAACATTCATTCAAATTCTATTGAAACAAAAATATACAGCCTTAATAGGAACGAATATTCTGAATTTCGAAACAACCTTGTATTTGAAATGAATAGTTAACTTTATTTAAAGAGCAAAAAAGTCTTTGTTACGTTGCAAATACATAAACAATTCCAGTTTATGTAAATTAATTATATAACAACATATGTATTAGATTTTTATATTACAAGTTTTAATTCTTTCTATATACATTATCATCTCGCGCAATTTTTTAAAGAATATTGTTTACATGGTGCTACACACTGAAAACAATTCCAAATGCAAATGAGTCGATTTCATAAAAGTATATTTATTGCAATCCAACAAACATTCATTCAAATTCTCTTGAAACAAAAATATACAGTTTTAATAGGAACGAATATTCTGCAATTTCGAAATAACCGTGTATTTGAAAGGAATAGTTGAGTTTATTTAAAGAGCAAAAATATTTGTTAAGTTACAAATATTTTTAAATGATAAGAATTTCTAATACACCATACTTGCCTTATTCTATACTTTTGTATAAAATAAATTTAAAGTATGTTTTAGTTGTGTAAGTAATTTTTAAAGTTAAGATTTTTAGTGCTGAAGAGTACATGTAACTGCCTTATTAAACAGTTAAACACTCTCTATTTATTAGGATTAAGTCCTAATAATAACCCTAATTAACATTCTGATCGGAATGCCTAAAGCTTGAATGACAGATTGTGTGCGTTGAACATTCACTACCATTGCGTTTCGTAGAATCAAATATATTACATATAATATATATATATATATATATATATATATATATATATATATATATATATATGATATATATTACAATAAAAATGATGGAAAAATATGTAAATATAGTTAGTATTTATTGCAATATAATATATAGTGTACGTTTACATCGTTGAAGATTACGAAAACGACGGTCTAATAAGTTAAAATACTACAGTTGAACGTTATATTTTGTTTAAATTCTCAGTTCTCATATATCAAAAAAATATTTACTGTATTTAACCAAACATTCAGTATTTTAAATATATAAATTACTTATTTTGAATAAATGATTAATTAATGGACTTATTTCGATGAGATATGTTTTACTTGGAACTAAAAAAATGTATATTTGATTTAATTTTATAATGTTTCTCTATTGAACTAAAATAATTAAGTTGCAACAAAATATATGTACGCTTTAAAAAAATTAACTTAACATTGAGACAATATTCATGGCCATTGTCAGCAATTGATTTATGTTTACGAATGCAATAGATTTCGAAAAAGCTGCTAATTATAGACTGTAAACTTTTCCAAAATTTATTTGATTGCTTTTTATATTTTTGGAGTATTATATCAGAATCCTATTTAATCATATTTGACACATAACTACTTTGTATGAAGAAGACAGAGAGAGAAAGAGAGAGAGAGAGAGAGAGAGAGAGAGAGAGAGAGAGAGAGAGAGAGAATGGGAATGTGAAAGCGAGAAGGGGAGGGGAGAAAAGAAAAATCCAAGGGGATTAACATGGATTACTCGATGTTGGTGGGTGTTGCCATATCATGTACCTGCATGTACTCGCGAGTGTCCTCTATACTGTTTCGTTTCTTTCTCTCACCTGCTCTCAGTGTTTATTACCTGTCCATCTGCACGCACGTTGTACGAGGCCTAGAAGGCAGTTTACCGGTATACATGCAACAAATGTTGCCATCATTATGTTTTTTTTTTTTTTTTAAATTTGCAGTAAACAATATCCTATTGTCGAGATAGTGGCAATATTTATTGTTGTCCGACCGTCCACTCGTCGGTCGTCGTCGGGGATGCTCAATAAATATACACTTTGTTATTAATTAACAATAACTTTATTATTATAGCAATACAACAATGGAGAGGTGAGAGGAGGACTATAGGTTCCTGGCTCTACCGATTACCGTACCGGAATACCGCGGCGTGCGGCCCCCTCCACGCAGTTGGAGGCGCCGCCGCTCGCTACATTACGTGCGCGGTATATACATGGGCGCGCATGCGCATATCGATGTGGGCTCGTATAGTGTACGATCCCCACACCACTCCCCCCTAATTTTGCGACTTGACTACGTTGAAGTCGTAAATTCTCTCTGTATATTTTGAGGTTAGGATGAGGATGACTGTACATAGGGTTATACATGAGCGGTATATACATGCTTACGACTATTGTATACTACAGCTAACTTAACCTACGTATTTACATATTACATATTAATATCCGCGACGTACAATAAAAGTATTCTCTTTTTGTTCGATGATCACACGTTCGCGTCTTAGTTGTTGCGCCAGGTGGGCCGGGATTGTGATCCGGCACCGTTCGAGCTGTACGTGGAAGCGCCTGTTGTGTCTTGCCACGTTCAGTATAAATCTTTTGTTAAGTGGCCTAGTTTTCCGCTTGCCTAAGTTGTTGACAACGGTGATGAATCGCACGCCTCTGCTGCTGAGATTCATCAGTAGTTCGCTCGCGCCGGGGTAATATTCTAGACTAACTGTGTGCAGGTAGGTGTACTGATCAAAGTGGAGATTCGCTGGCGGTGTTAACCCGTTCATAACTATCTCTTCCAGCGCTGTCGCGTTGCTGGTGATAGCTAGGATCGAGTCTTCGGCGTACGGATTATTGCATACGCGGAGTGACCGTAACGTTCGCGACTCCTTGATAGTGGGCCACCTGTACCCGTTACCCATAGGGATGTCTTGTTTCTCCGAGTACGCGAAGCTGAAAGCCAGCAGCACGTTCTCGCCGGAGAATATGGCTGAAAAATTTCGCTGATATGATAGTCTTTGTCGAGGTACGCGCAGTTGTCAAAGTTGAATTTGACCAACTGCTTATTGTTCTTAACAAACTCAACAATGGGCTTGACGTACATTTTCGTGAAATTAACGATCTCGAGGCAACGCAAGTTTGCGAATTTCGCGTGTGTTAGGCTGATTGCCTGGTAGTGAACGTTGTTGATCATCACAAGATAATCCACATTCTTCGCATGGAAGACGCCATCGAAGGTGTCGCGGATGGGGCCTAGAGCCAGGCTATTCAGCTGATAGGCGTCCACGATCAACCTGACGACTTCCACCGTAATTTCGGCATTACTCGTGTCGATCCTCTCGATGATCGGCTTCTTGCCGTCGAAACGCCTTGCCTGCGCGCGCAGGACGCGTTCTACAATGTTCGCGTCGATTGCGATTCGGTCCGACCCGAACGACGCGGATTTGAACTTGAACCGCTGTGCGTCCTGGATCGCCGTGTTGACCGCGGCAGGACTGGATTACCGTTCGTTGGCTGCATCGAAGTGCATGCCTAGCCCATTGAATTGTTCCGCTTGGTTCAGCGCTGTGTACAAAGCTAGGAAGTCGATGAGAGCGGCGCCGTAATTCGCTCTACTCCGTGCACCCCAGCAATCTCTGCACTCGCATGGGCAGTGGTGGTGCTCGCGGGAAATGCGCTCTCTTTTCGGTTTTCGCTGTGAATATCGCGGGCTTGATTCTCACAGATCTAGGGGTGCCCGAGCGGCAGACTGTCTGGCTCCTTCGCCTGAAAAACGAACGTGTTTCTGATGATTATTCGTTGCGGAAGCTTGTCGCCAGCTCGCCGAGTTGGACGGTGTGTACGAGTCATTGCGAATATTTTTACGTAAAATGTTGGGCCGATGTTTTACGAGTCGGCTACCATCGCGTAGCTGTGGTATAATGTATTTGTCGGCGCTGTGGGAGCTTTCTCCGCGGATGCCTCTAGCAGGGCTGCCTGGGTCAGGATGCTGCTTCGACGTCTTTAGGATGCCTTTCAGTCGGCGCACTGGCTCGCGATCGCTCCTCGCGATCCTCGTCGGTTAATTCGCCCGTGTCGCTATTGATGATCAGATGCTTGCTCACGTGAGATCGATCAGGCTGATCCGCGTTGTCGAAGAAGTCGTCCTCGGTGTCGACTTCGTTTTCAATGTCCTCATTGAGTTCGTGCGCGGGTTTGACGCGTTCAATGGATACCGTCTTTTCGCGGCCATTGACATCGATGCGTAAGGTTTTCCCGTCTGGATTGCGTTCTAACACCCGATGCGGCCCGGAGTATGGTCTACATAGGGTCGGCCTGTTGGGGTTAGTTTGGAGAAACACGTGGGTGCATTGCCCCATCTTCTTGTACACGAAGGGTTTGTGTGTGTTCCTGTGCTCGACTCGAGCTGGTCGTACATTGTGTATGTACTCCTTAAGGTCGCGGAGGAAAGCGCTGACGTCGGGTTCGACTCCGTCGTCTACGCAAAACGCGCCGGGGATCTTGAGGGTCGTGCCGTATAGATATTCTGCGGGACTGACTCCTACGTCGGTACGGACGCGTGTGCGTAAGCCCAGTAGCACCATCGGTAGTGCTCTGGGCCAGTCTGGATTTTCACCCTGGCACATAAGCGCGGCGTTAAGGTCGCGATACTACCTTTCTACAATGCCGTTCGCGGCCGGGTGATAGGAAGTGGTGCGTATCCTTTTGCACCCTGAGAACTTTAAGAGTTCTTCAAAAAGTCTCGACTCAAATTGTCGCCCTTGATCCGTAGTGATCACGGTGGCGTGTGCCGCGGGCTCTGAGGGCTTGCTGAGCGATCTCTGCGCCAGCTACGCACCTCTGATTCGCGTGCGCGAAGCTCTCGCGATAGTTTTTCGATCTTGTCGTACGCGCGCTCTAATTCGCTGCTCGCGTCGCGGCTCAATCTTGGCTCGTCGTGCGACGTAAGATTCGAGTCTTCGCACCTACACGCTATCTCATAAATCTTATCCGCGTGTTCCGGTGCGCGGTCGTCGTCGACGTTTACGATTTGTATTTGGATTTGTGCAGGGAGGCGTGAGCGCCAGAAACGCATTACCGTGTTCATGTGTATCTGGTCGCCTGCTAGTTTCAACATTTCCGCGAGTATTTCGCTCGGTTTGCGGTCGTGTATTGTAGTCTCGAGGAATACGCTCTCTATGCGCTCCTCGATCGATAACGAGTAGCATGCACATACATCGCGTTTCAGAGCATTATACTGCTCCTCTTGCGGGAGATTCTGGAGACACTCGAAAAGGGTGTCTATGGCGTACGAAGTACCGCTCCGCGTTTTACTCGTACCCGACCCTGTACACTGAGTTCGCTACCCGCCTTTCTCGACTGGGGGGCTGATTATAACGGTCTCGGGGTTGCTCATAGAGCCCGACTTACATGCCACAAGGTATACGCAGATACCCGTCTATGGCGATGTCGAGGTACAGCCGCGTCCCTGCCTGCCGCGTGTGTGCAATTATGTCAAACGCAAAAGAGGGTGGGGTGGCTAAGAAGCAACGATACGCTTCGCTTTATTACTCGGAAAAGGCGTCAGTTTTTTTGATTCCCTGAGTGCTTTAAGCGTATGCTGTGCTATCTGCTCGTAAGCAGTGTGGATGGTGACGGCTCTCGCTTTCGCGAGCCTCGTTGGAGCGATCGGCGCGACTGCGGAGGGTGCTGATGCACAGGTCCGTCTAACCGACGCTTGGTTCAAGCTCCAGACGATGCCAACCAGTTGCAGTAACGTGGTTCCACCCGCCTTCCCATTTACTGGGGCTTTCACCAAAAGACGTGTACTCTATTTGAAGAGCACGGCGTTTGCTTGATAAGCACTTGTTTTAATATAATTAAAATACCGATTACTGCGCGCACTGTTCGCACTGCATTCCGCGTAACTGTATTTATTATAATTTAATTTATATTCGATCGGCGCAGGATGTCTTTCCTTTTCGCTTCTCGCAGTCGCTTAATGAGTGGCAGAACTGGGATGCTCCCTTTGCCCTCCTATGCGCATAGAAAAGCGAGAAAGAGGAAATCCGGTGCTTGTACGCGCACGTGGCTGCACAAAGCGGTTTCGCGGTAAAACGATTTTTCAGGAATCAAAGGCATTTTGCACTAAAATGTGCGATGTTGCGCAAGATTATTGCAGCGCGCTCAGCTCGAGCAGCTTATTATTATAAATAATTACGAAAAAATTACGTGAAAAAAGAAAGTCTTAAATACGCTCGTAAAAGTCCATGATGCAGCTTAACAAAAGAAAACTTATATACATGTTGCTGCGTACGTTACGCGTTCCCCGAACAGCTAAGGGGGAGAAACAAAAAAAACTACGTGCAGACTATAAGAATTTTTAACCTACGTGGATTTCGGCCATGCCGATGCTGCTGGTGATGAAGCTGCTACCCGGCTTGGACTGCTCGACGTTGGTGCTGCTGCTGCTGTTGCTGCGGTCGCGCCTGATGCGCTGCAACCGAGTGCGCAGCTTCTGCTGCCGCTGCTGCTGGGGTCGCGCCTGTGCGGCTGCAACCACGTGCGCGGAGCTCCTGCCGCCGCTGGTGCTGGGGTTGCACCTGGTAGGCTGCAACCAGGTGCGCGGGGCACCTGCCGCCGCTGCTGATGGGGTCGCGCCTGATAGGCTGCAACCGTATGCGCGCGGCTCCTGTCGTCGCTGCTGATGGGGTTGCGCCTGGAGCGCTGCAACCTGTTGCGTGGGGCTCCTGCCGCCGCTGCAGTTGTTGAGATGCAGTGCAGATGCACTGCTCGTGGCTGCAAAACTAATTTTGAAAAAATTAGTGTTTGAACTATTGTTGCGTACCTGGTGGCGATGATTTGAGCTGTCCCCGGTGAATTTCCGTGATCATCCGCGTGGATGCCGCTGGATTACTCTGCTCCTCAGAATATTGCTGGGAGCGTGTTCTTTTAAGTCGGGGTCACCAGTGTGGAGAGAGTGGCAATATTTATTGTTGTCCGACCGTCCACTCGTCGGTCGTCGTCGGGGATGCTCAATAAATATACACTTTGTTATTAATTAATAATAACTTTATTATTATAGCAATACAACAATGGAGAGGTCAGAGGAGGACTATAGGTTCCTGGCTCTACCGATTACCGTACCGGAATGCCGCGGCGTCGCGGCCCCCTCCACGCAGTTGGAGGCGCCGCCGCTCGCTGCATTACGTGCGCGGTATATACATGGGCGTGCATGCGCATATCGATGTGGGCTCGTATAGTGTACGATCCCCACACTATCATTTCAGCCTGACCGTATAGAATCCGTATTCAAAATTTGAAGGCGATCGAAATATTAACTTACATTCAAGAAACACATGATTTTCTTAAACCAAGAGAATAGATTTTCTTAAGAACAAAAATTCAGTAAAGTAAATATTTATTTAATTATAATGTTCTAATTACTTAAATTAAGCTCATCATAATCTAAAAATAAGCATTTTCATTTTCTAGAAAACGTTTCTTTCAAAGAAGCTGATCAAAATTAAAATGGAAAACCTGAGTTTCTTAAATTTAGTAATCATATGCCTGAACACAATACTTTTGATTCTCTAAAAAAGGCTTTACAGAATCAAACTAATATTTTCTAGAAATTAGTATTAATTGTTTTTATACAGTATATATAGAACAGAGTTATGCAATAAATATATAAATAAATATCTTCTTAATCCAAGAAAACAAAATTGTGAATCAGAAGGTTATTATATTAAAACAAAAAAATAATGCATCGAATTTAGAAAATCTAATAGCTAGAATTGCAAATAATCTAAATACTTAAATTATAGATTGATCAAATCTATGGTCAAAGATTTTTCTGATACTATCAAAAGAGCAATATTATCGAATTAATTAAATAAAAATTTTCTTAGTTTAAGAAATAGATTTTTCAAAATAATTCATTAAAAGTATATACTGCTAAAATTCTAATATAAAGTAAATATTACTTGATTCAAGAAATTTATGCGATTTTCTGTACTAAGTAAATATTTTCTTTAATCAAGTAATCGCATAAACTTTAACCAAGTAAGTAGTTACTAAAATAAAGCTTATATTTTCTTAACAGCAGAACAAAAATATTGGAAATTAAATGAATATTTTCTTATCTAAAGAAAATATTATTTGAAACCAATGATTTCAAATTTAAAATCAGGAAAATAAATTCTTGGATTAATTAAATATCTCCTAGATTTTTGTCAAGCTTTTCTAGAAAATGGGTGAAAATATTTTCTTGAACCTTTAACTGAAAATTTTGGAATCAAAAAATTTAGATTATTTTCTTAAATGTAATTTTCTTAGGTATATGAAGCTGAAAAATAATTATTTGTTGTATTACTATATATCACTGAAAAAATATCTGCCAATATCAAGTAAATATTTATGTGCCTTGTAGCGCATAAAGAATTATTTCTTAAATTAAAATTAAAACAAATATTTTCTTAGATTGCGAAGGAAGTTGCTTAAAATAGGAAAACCAGAATCTAAAAAATTCCTTCATTAAGAACTTATTCGCTTGGATTAAAACGATATTAGCTAGATATTTTACAACATCCGTTCAACTAAACCGAATTAGTTATGGATTTCTCGAAATTAGCTAAAAAGTAAGAAATTACTTACCTAGATTACTTCGTATTTTTTCTTATTGCCGAATTTCACGCAGAAAATTATTTTCTTAAATCTAGAGATTATTTATCACCCTAAAAAATAAATTTTCTATTTTCTAGCTCATATAGTAAAATATCAATCTCACATTTTTTTTTATGTTATTTAACGTCGGTCTATTTATGCTTCCAAATATTGGTGCTAATTAGCGACGGAGGTCTACGATGTGTTTGTAAATAAAGCACATGTAAATTATTACAGCGGTGCTTGTGTCAATCGGCCGAGACCGGGATTTGAACTCGGATCACCAAAATACTAGTCCTTCGCTTTAGCGATCGAGCCATCGTAGGCTTCATCAATCTTACATCATTTGAATTCCAGCGAACAAGTTCTTGATGAAGGAACTTTTTAAATGCTGGCTTGAAGCAACTTATTTCACAATCTAAAAAATATTTATATAATATACAGTCACAAAAATTTATTGACTACATTTTAATCAATATTTACTAATATTTATATAGTATTTTTTTTAGTTTAACGATTAATTGGATAAATAACTACTTTCAAGATCTTAATTTCTTACATTGAGATATTGGTTTCATAAATTAAGAAAATGATAACCTTGCTTTTATTACTGTAAAAAACAAAGTTACTACTCTTCACTTCATAATGGAAAATTTTAAATATAATATAAAAGATCAAATATAAATATAAAATATCACTTATATCTAAATCTAAGAATTTATTTATGGAATATTCAGACGCAGAGAATTTTATTAATTATCATTTAATCAATATTTACTTATTATATCTAATATTTTTAGATTACAAGAAACTAATTGCTTATTAATTAACTTCTCTCAAGAACTCAATTCTTTATATCAAGATATTGGTTTGAAAATTTTACAATATAATAATCTTGAGTTATACACTATAGTACACAAATGGGTAATATGAGAACTGGGTTCTCCTGTAATTTTGAATTGAAGCGAATAAGGTTTTCGATAAGTAATTTCTTTTATAATTTCTTTTAATATTTTCTAATCATGTATATATAGGAGTGTGAATAAGTCTTTCCCGTTTTTTGTAAGAGATGGCGCCACCAATACTGTGCGAGTATTCAATAGTTACATATGTCATAATCAAAGCTTATTCATATGTCAACAATTCCATACTAACACATTAGTTAAAATTTTTTCGCATCATAAATTTTTGATATCGTGAAAATGTCGAAATTTGAGCCGAGTCGACGTCATTTGCGGGAAGTTTCACTTTATTGGTTCAATTTGAAGAAATCTGCTGCCGAGACGCATCGATTGCTTCAGGAGGCTTATGGATAAGGTTGTGTCGATGATTCAAGTATTCGCGGATGGTTTCGATGCTTCAAAAGCGGTGATTTCGACGTGGAAGACAAGGAGCGTTCCGGGCGGCCGCAAATCTTTGAAGATCGAGAATTGGCGACTTTGCTTGATGAAGATTCTTGTCAAATGCAAGAAGAACTTGCTGAAGCATTGGGAGTTGACCGAACAACCATTTCCAAGCGTTTGAAAGCCATAGGAATGACACAAAAGCAAGGAAATTGGGTGCCGTACGAACTGAAGCTGAGAGACGTCGAACGGCGTTTTTTCACTTGCGAACAGCTGCTTCAGCGACATGAAAGAAAGCGTTTTCTGCAGCGTATCGTGACTGGCGATGAAAAGTGGATACGTTACGATAATCCGAAGCGAAGAAAATCATGGGGACTACCCGGCCATGCATCATCATCGACGGCCAAGCCAAATATTCATGGCGCCAAGCTCATGCTCTGTATATGGTGGAACCAGTTACGTGTGGTTTACTATGAGCTTCTGCGGCCACAATACTCCGATAGGCACGACAAAGTTATTTTGCAACATGACAATGCTCGCCCACATGTTGCACCGCCGGTGAAAACATACTTAGAAACGCTCAAATGGGAAGTCCTACCCCACCCGCCGTATAGTCCAGACGTTGCTCCGTCTGATGACCATCTCTTCAGATCGATGACGCATGGCCTGGCTGACCAGCACTTCCATTCCTACGAGGAAGCCAAAAAATGGGTGGATGACTGGATAGAGGCCAAACCGGTCGAATTTTTTCGCAACGGGATTCGTATGTTGCCAGAAAGATGGGAAAAAGTCGTAGCTAGCGATGGCCAATACTTTCAATAATTCATTTGTAACCATTTTTTCACAATAAAGGCTCAAAATTTGAAAAAAAACGGGAAAGACTTATTCACATACCTGATAGTATATGTAAGCATAATTGCTTTAATGTGTAAAGATTATTAATTTCTAAATATACATGTTATATTTTTAAAAATTTTTTTAACTGAATTTTTTTAATTACACAGAAATATTGACTTGATATGAGAACCATTTTTTTCTGTGATAAAAATACAAAAATTAATTATTTATTGATTTCGTATATGTATTATGATTCAATTTAAAAACATATTATCTGGATATGGAAAATCACGTTTTAAAATGAAAACGTTATATAAATTGTTATAATATAAGTATAAATTATATATAAATGCAAATAATATTCATTGGAATCCATAAATTAATTTCATAATGTATAACTATGAAAGATCTAAAATTGATATATAAGATCTTTATAATTGTCCACAGCGTACTGCGATAGCGTAATTAATAAGGTGTTAGCTTGCGAATCCAAAGGTCTGTGGATAGAATCCCGGTTATGTCGAAGTTCTTTTAAGCGAAAGAAATTAATTATGAGAATTTAAGAAATTATTCGCTTAGTTTAAACTTTTGATTTTTAAAGTCAAGAAAATAATGCTTTGAATCAAGAAACTATGCACTTCTTTTAAACATTTAGCATACTTGAATTTTCATGTTTCTAAAAAATAAAAACGTATTTCAAGTAATTATTGTTTTAAAGATAGGAATCGAATTCTTCATTTTAAATTCAATTTCTCGAGTGAAGTATTGAAATTGTTAATCCAAGTATATATTCAATTAATTTTGTCGGCTTGAATCAAATAACTAAATTTTTTTATTCAACATTTTCAGTTATTGGTTCAAGAAAATAGTTTCTTTAGATATGAAAATATTTCTTTAATTTCCAATTTCAGCCACCCATTTTCTAGGAAATCTTGATAAAAATCTAGGAGATATTTAATTAATCCAAGAATTTATTTTCCTGATATAATTTGATAAAGCTATTTTATTGTTCATATTGAATAGCTTTTCCAAAAATTGATTATATTTTTTAAATTTGACTATATATATAGTTTTTTAAATATTTATATATTTAACTTTATTTTTTACGTATATGTAGTTTCGTTTAGTAAAATTCAAGTGTTATTTATTACTTTTCAATAATTTATTTAGTTTAATGTAATAAATATATGTTCGCTATTCAAATAAACTTAATTATTTGTTTCAAGTATATGGTTTACTCTAAATTATAAAATATTCATTCGTTTTAAATATGTATGTTTCTGTTTTAAAGATAAATTTAAATAAATATTTGTTGTATTCTAATAACTATTGAATTAATTTTAATGAATGCATGATATAATGTAAATAGCAATGAAATAAAATTTATTATATAAAAATTTAATGAATGTTATTATATAAATAATTTACAGAAAGTATAATTTTTTTATATCAAATATTAGTCTTATTATTAAGTTCAACGCAATCTTATTATCAAGTTTTAAACTCAAAATTTTAATAAAATACGTATATATATATATATATATGTGTGTGTGTGTGTGTGTGTGTGTGTGTGTGTGTGCGTGTGTGTGTGTGTTTTTGTTTTTTTTTTTTTTAGGCGTAGGCAGAGCAAGCTAGTGGCCTCTCGAAACCAGCATCCCGCCGGAACTATCGGGGAATATTACTTCGGCGGGGCTGTTAGTTAGCCTATACGACTCCTCTTCTTATGACACTATCCTACGTCCCCCATCCACACAGGTGATCAGGGGTTCGGTGTTCGTCCTCTGTATCTTAAAATAGGATCAGTTAGCCTGGTTCATCCTGGGCCATTCGCCTAGTTCTATCGGCATATCTAAGTTTGGTCATCACCTCTTTTGCGAAACTGGCTACTGTCTTCCTGTTTTCAGAAGATTCCAGCATTATTGACAGGATGCTCTCTGGTCTTATTGGCTTATTGATGATGTTCATCAAGTGCTCACGTTGTGTTCTAAAACGAGGGCAGCTCACTAATATATGCTCGGCATCCTCGACCAATGTTGGACAGATGGGGCAGAAATCATTATTATCCAGGTGAAAACGGTGGAAATAGAACCTAAAACAACCATGTCCAGTCAGCAACTGGGTTAGGTGGAAATCTAGTTCCCCGTGTTTCTTGTTGATCCATCTGTGTATGTCTGGAAGGATACGATAAGTCCATCGGCCTTTGCTAGAATCGTTCCATCGTTTTTGCCATATTTCTATAGAACGCTGACGTTCCACGTTTTTAGCACCTTGTAGAGAATCCACTGCGGCCTTATATATGTTGTACAGCGTAGGCAGTTCATCTGCAGCTAAAGCGAAAGTAAGAATTCCGGCAAGTACCTCAGCAGCGTCGGTGGATACTGTCCTGTAGCCACTAATAATACGTATACAGGAGCGGCGACGGGTCGCAATGGCCAGCTCACAATACGATTTAATTCCACATGCTTGATGGCAGATTGGCACTGCATACATGCTGACAGAATTAACAACATAAGCTAATAGCTTCCTTTGTGGTTGGCGTGGGCCACCAATGTTAGGCATGAGCCGACATAAGGCAGCTGAAACTCGTTGCGCTTTTTCGCCAGATATCTTTAGATGCTCTTTGAAGTTTAGCCTGGCATCAAGATGTACACCCAAGTATCGTAAAGATGGTGCAGAACTAATGCGGCAGCTACCAACTTTAAGTGTAATACTATCTACCTTCTTACGACTGCTGACAAGAACTACTTCTGTCTTGTGCTCCGCTAATTGTAGGCCAGCCGACTTAATCCATCTATTGATGTTGCTGATTGCCTCATTGGCATTTTCAGTGAGTTCATCAAGGGTCTTAGCCGTCACTACTAGAGCGATATCGTCGACGTACCCTACTGTTATTGAACCAGGCGGTTGTGGAATCCTCAACACGCCATCATACATAATATTCCACAATATAGGTCCCATAACCGAGCCCTGGGGGGACTCCCGCAGTAACCTTATGCGATACAATGCCTTCATCCGTTCGGTATAATATTATCCTATTCTCGAAGTAGCTGGCCACGACATTCTGTAGATAACCAGCTACTCCGAACTCTTTAAGCGAATTCATAATAGAAGACCAGCGCGCTGAATTAAAGGCATTCTTGACATCTAGAACGACAATGGCACAATACTGTTTAGTGCAACCTTTCCATCTTTCACCACTGATTGTATCTCTTGCAGTACACACTACCAGATTAATAGCATCGACTGTTGATTTTGACTTCCGAAATCCAAATTGGCGTGAGGATACGTCGTCCAATCCCTCAGTGAATGCTTCCAGTCGGCTACATATTATTTTTTCAAATATTTTACCTACCATATCGAGCATACACAATGGCCTGTATGATGACGGATCATCAAGTGGCTGATTGCCCTTAAGTAACAGGGCTAACCTTTGAGTTCTCCAGCAATCAGGAAAAACACCCTCAAGAAGACAAGCATTATATACTTTTAGAAATATAGATGGATTCTTCTGTATCGCCAACTTAACTGCAGCATTAGGGATACCATCAGGGCCAGGGGCAGCATTATGTAGCTCCATTTCTGTTATAGGTAGTATATCGTCCGAGTGTTGCGTGCCCAGTACAGTCCCATGGGTGTCATTGGGAAAGAGAGCGGAAACAATCTTATCAATCAATACCATGCAAGTGGGTTGTATTGGTGCCCTACTCAATCGTGCCATGACTGTTTTGTATGGTCGTCCCCATAAGTCATTGTTGGCCTCTGCACACAGTTCAAGCCAACATCGACGCTTGCTTGCCTTAATGGCATTGACAAGCGCTCTTTGTGCTTCTTTAAATAAACTATTAAACGTATCACGATGGCTGCGGGCTCTTTGGGCAAGTCTACGTGCGCGATGACATTGTTTGCGCAATTCTGCAATTTCATTTGTCCACCAGTAGACAGATTAACGATGTTTAAATCCGCTCTTAGTCCTAGTCATCGATGCATCGCATGCTTCAGAGATATGCTTCATGAGTGCATTTGCCAGATGGCCTGGTGCACCATATTCTAAACGCTCTTCTGATATTATAGTGGCGAACACTTCACAGTCTAGCGATCTGATGTTGCATTTTCGTGTGGGCATCCACTCAATGCACTTGTTCTTTACTTTCTTCTCTGCAATCTCATACAAGATCGCCCTGTGATCACTGTGGGTGTAAAGGTCGCTTACTCTCCAATTAAGGATCCGCTGAATCAAGTCATTACTGGCGAATGTTACATCAATGACTGATTGTTTATCACCCCTAATGAAAGTGGATTCAAATCCCTTATTAACCACGTGGAGTTGAAGAGAATTAAGGCCATCAAGCAGCATACTACCTCTGTTATTTGTTGAAGCGCTTCCCCAGGCTGTGGACCACGCGTTAAAATCGCCAGCGATTAATAATGGTTTCTTGTCCATGGCTTCATCATCTAATTTAGCTACGAGGATTTTAAATTGCTTGTCCGTCAAGCTTGGAGGAGCATATCTACTAAAGACGTTTATTTCTTGTATTTTAGCCCAGGATATCAATTCGCTCCGATGACTCGACTGCTTTAGTACCTGCTTATTTTGACCAATCCAGAGGGCAGCTCTATTGCTTGTGTCACTTATCCGGCGCTGTGGTCTGTCCCTGTCACAATATGGTTCGGAGATTACAGCAATGTCTATTCTTAGCTCCTTTATTGCCTGTTTCAGCAGGTCAAGAGCCGCTACGCAATGGTTGGTATTCAGTTGCGGTATTCTCATGTTTTATGTCTGTTTAAAAACTGCACAGTGATAACTATAACTGCACGTTATAGCTGTTTGCTGGATGGATAATCTCCTTTTTTCCTTAACATTTACAGAGTAAACAGCAGGGCTCGTTTACACACAGCTTGGATAGATGGTCTTTTCCACAGCAGTGCCTACAAAGTTTAGTTCTGTCAGGGCCCGAGCACACGGCCGCTAAATGGCCAGTCTGTCAACACCTGAAGCAGCGCTTTATTTCTGTTTTTTCCGAACTCTGCAGCTGACCCATCCGATTCGAACATGCCCTGCACGTAGTAACTCAGCTGCGTGGCTATATGGTACAGACACCACCGTAAGCTTGCCGCAAGGAACGAGCGATTAGCATGTTAGTCTCCATTAGTTCGAGGTGTGTTTTCAGAGCCTCTAATACTTCATCCTTTGTAGTGACCTCATCTATATTTTTAATCTCCAAAGTAATAAGATTAGTCAGGACCGAAGTGGATGCGCTAAGGCCAACCTTAGTTTCAACAATGCAAGCCAACTCATGTGCATCTTTATATCAATATATCTTTACCTTTGGGCTTCTTGCGCTTGATAGTCTGCCATTGATTTTCCTTGTCCTCAGACTTCCCTGTAGGTACTCCAACCGAATCTGGTGGTCTCCTTAAGCCCAATGATGGTTCTTTCGTCCTTTTACCATCTACTGTTTTAGGAGTGGAATCCATCCCTTCGGCTGCGCTTCGTTTGGTATCAGAGCGTATACTCGGCGTAGTCTGAGTCACCACTTCATGAGTACCGGGACGGTGATACTGCAACAGATCATCCTCTGCCATACTGATGCATTTGTATGAGGCATTAATAGAACGAGCAAGATCCTTAATGGTCTTGTGCACGTTATGCCTATCTTTAACAAAATCCAACAGTTGGCTGATCTTCTCACCAAGTCGCTCCAGATGATTGTTTCTTCGCGTGATGGAGATTTCTCGATCCGTCATTTCTTGATTCATCATGACATCTCCTTTAGTACTCAATGTACTGTCTATGATGATGTTTGATTTGCCCTCTCCAGAATCCAAGGGGCTACCACCGACCATAGAGGCTTGCACTCTATCAGAATTAGCGAGGAGATTGACCGGTCTTGCCGGAGTTACTCCCTGGGGTATATCCTTGTTTATACCAAACATTAATCATAATTGGCCTTAAGTTCGGGAGGACCTCCCTATTAGCTTTTTCTCTCCGCCCTGAGTATTTTATTTCCTCAGTGCCCTCTACAAATTGTAGAGAGCCATCCCCTATCCGCAACCTGGGGAGGCGCCAGATGGTAGAAAGCAACAAAACTCCACACTGGAATGTGTGTGTGTGTATGTTCTTAAAAATTTGGCAGCGGAGTGTAATAAATGGGATTCATGTCGACGAAGAAATTCTTTAAGTGCGTATACTCAGGTATACCTTTTCGTAGCTTCGATCATCGCAAAGGCAGCGATTTTAAAATTTGAAGAAAATACGTGTGTATATAAATGCATTGTACACACTTACGCACACAGACAAGAAAATCTATACGCATTTCAAGAATTTCGACACCAGTTAATCCCTTTTATTGCATCTATTGTTTCGGTTTCCCCCCTACTGAACGTCGTCTCTCCCTCGATCGCACCAGCTCGAAAACCAACATCTGGAATATTGCACAAACGGAGTACCGACGTTCACCGCCGTAGCGCTGAGTGTCAAAATTTTACTGCAATGTCTAACGTGGGCATCGGCGATCTCCCCTTATTATCTCTGTGCACACACTAATTTATGCTGACATAGCTGTGAAGTCGTGTTGGTGCGTTAGTGTAGCAGTTGGCCCTACGGAGGGCGCACGTTCACGGCGCTTGAAAATTGTCGAGCCTTTCGTAAATAGCATCGGCAATGTCTCCTTATTATCTCTGGTTATGTATGTACGAAGTCTTAATCGAGCTTATATATTAACCAATATAATTTTTTGTCACTTGCGGCAGTGTCCAGTCACCAGACATGCTGTGTGTGCACTCTCCATAAATTAAAATGTCGATATAAACTAAACTTTACATAATTTTTAAAAAAATTCTAAAAACTATAAAATAATATTATTTATTAAACTATTTATTTTATAAATAATTTGAATAATATCTATAAAATCACCAATAATTGAAACAGATATAAGATAAGAAAATAATATTTTTGAACCCACCACATCAAGAATATTTTTAGAATTTAAGCAATGAAAATTCTGTTCAAAAAATACGTACTTATGATGTAGATATTAGTTACTTCTTGCAACGTTTTAATTCCTTTTCGTGTGCTGTAAAGCAATCAAAGCTAACTACAAGTTGATGTAACAGTAGCCTAATGTCTCTACTTTCAAACTATTTTAATTTATTTATCAGATCGTATCTACATCGCTGATATTAAAAAACATGAAATCACCATATTGATGAAAACCATAAGAATAACGATAAAAGAAAGTATATTGAATAATATTTACTGTTTGTTTTTGAATAATACAAAACTTTTATATCCTTTCTATTTGAATTTACTAATTAATATTTAGAACCAAGATGATTATGTATCCTAAATTCAATTCTCTTTCTTTATGTTTGAAGAATTTTTGTGTTGTTATAAGAATGAAGGTCTTCCTAAAGTTCAATGTCGTATGGTGTATGTTCCTGCTGCGATCCTGTGTTATTCTCCCCGGTGTTTACGGCGTCTTTTTCAATGAAGAACGCCGTTTTGACGCAGTCTACCGGTACAATGCGCATGCAGCCGTCTACGTCAATTATATAATCCTTCCCGTCGTAGGTGCAGTCGATTATTCTGTATAGGCGGTGAAGGCGTACTTTTACCCCGCATTGTAAAAAGACGTGGGTGCAATTGCTTAGGTCTTTGAATACAAAGTCTTTGTCGCGGTATTATGATGTATGGGAACCGATTTAACGCAATTCATATACTCCTTTAGCTTGGTGTGGAATAGGTCATTATCCGGCTTGTATCCGTGGTCGGTGTAAAAAGTGCCAGGGATACGGAGTGTTGTATCGTATAGGTATTTCATCAGACTTGCACCTATGCTCATTCTTATTCGGGAGCATAGGCCTAGCAGTACAGTCAGCAGAAGACGTGGTCAATCGGGATCGTCACCGTGGTCCACAAGTCGGCCTTCAAATCCCGGTGTCAACGTTCTACTATGCCGTTCGTGGCGGGATGATAAGAGAAGGTGCTGATTCTTTTACATGATGTAAAATCTAGGAGCTCATTAAAAAGTTGCGTATCGAATTGTGTACTCAGATCGGTCATGATACTAAGCGGCGCGCCGAACTGCGCGATCCATGTATTATAGAACGCGAACGCGATGGTTCTGGCAGTTATATTACGAAGTGGTATATCCTCTGGCTACTTAGTATACCTGTTTACTATGGTGAGTAGATGCTGGTTCGAGGCGTGAATCTCGCGCGATGAAGTGTAACGGTACCGATCTGTTTTGTCATGTGATCTTCAAGGACTGAAACGCGGTGCAGCTCTTACAGAATCGAGCTATATCGTGTGACATATTCGACTACACGTACTAATGGCTCAGTAAACTATCGAATACTTACCACCCGGGTTTGAATTATTATGAAAGAGAGCTATAACCTTCTCTCTTATGCACTCTGGGGTATAGAAACGTATCCTATTCCCTTTTATATCTCAGTAAAACGACGAATGATCGAGGTCATTGAAATACAGTTTCTTCAACTTGAGGGGATGTTCTCTGTCTGCTAAAGCCCAGATCAGTTCACCGTCCTCCTCTTTTGCTTTTGCGCGAGGGTTTTCGGATCGAATAGCATTGGTAGACATAATGCGTTGACATGAGCTGTGACAAGTTGATCTCAGGATCGAGCGCATTTCATTTGTCTTTCCAATCTCATGGATAGAACACAGAAGGCCTCAATCCATGACAATGCATCGGCGACGAATTTCTCCGTTCCGGGATGATACATGATTTTAAGATCGAATTGACCGAGGTAATTTAAATATCGAAACCGAATCGCAGAGGCTTTATCCTGTGATTGGACGAGATCGTAAATTGGCGGCTTATGATCCGTTACTACCTCGATTTATCTACCTTCAAAGTAGTAAAAGAACTTGTGCACGGCATAATATATCGCGGTGAGTTCGCGGTCATACATCGAATATTTTCTTTGCGCGATATTGAACTTTTTGCTATAGAAATAATGGGTTGTCATGAGTTGGACACTTTCTGTTCTAGTACTACTCTCATTGCAGTTTCCGATGCGTCGGTGACCAATCGTGCGTCAGCCTTTTCCGACGAAAAGGCAGTCTCGATAAGGTTCGTGAGTTCGTCTTTGCATTTCGCGAATGCGATCTCGCGGGACTTGTCCCATTTTATTGGACGAGTGTCTTTTTTCGACGCGCCCTGTAAGTAGCACAGTAGCGGTTCTTACGTCTCTGCTGTGTGCGGTATGGATGTGCGTTAAAAATTAACCATCCCCAAAAATCGACAGAGTTACGTCGCGTTCTTGGGTTTGGGGAAGTCCCTGATGACTACTATTTTTTCGGTAGTAGATTTGAATCCATGGGCGTTTATTGCGTGAATAAGAAAGTCAAGTTTCGGCTGGCCGAAATTACAGTTTTTCACGTTAAGGCGTAGCCGGAATTTATCCAGACATGCCAAAACTGATTCTAAATCTCTCCTGTACTTCTTTTCGTTAGCCGGAGCTATTGATATGTCATTTACGAAAACGATAGCACATCGGAAGTCTCCTAATACATTATCAATAGAACGCTGAAACGTGTGGGCTCCATTCTTAAACCCGAATGACGTTACGTTGAATTCAAATAAGCCGAAAGATGTACAGAACGAGATTTTCTCTTTGTCCTTTCTGCTGCGGGAATTTGATAGAAACCTAGTACAGGTCAAGTTTAGAAAAGACTGTTTTTCCGTTTAATAGATTCGGGAAGTCTTGTAAGTGAGGAAGTGGATATTTATCGGAAATAATTACGCTGTTTAGCTCCCAATAATCGCCGCAGATTTTGCAGTCGCTATCCTTTTTCTGAATCATGTTGGTCGGGATGGCTCACGGGCTTTTAGATGGCCGATAATGCCTTTTGCTAGCATTTCATCAAAATGATTTTTTGCAGACTCTAATTTCTCTGGATTCAGCCGTCGCGCAAACTGGTTGAACGGTAGTGAAAAATTCCGTTTTTATATGCTGATAAACACCGCTGTCTAGGACTTTTTCTTCCTGTTCGGTGCCTAGTTTTAGTTTTTTTCATTTCATTAGCCATTTTGTAGCCACGTTTAAGACTATTTAAATTGCAACTTCAATTTGAACTATTGCCTCACTATAAAAAATCTCATATATCTCGTCTATAATAGATTTTTATGATGATTCCATAAAATGATAAAAAGCTTTCGAAAAAGGCGTTCCATCATAGGCTAACAAATAGACGATATTCATGATTATTTTGTAGCACTCGCACAATAATAATCGATACAAATAAGACGTCAAATAGAATGCATTTAAACAATCGCGCAATATGCAGACCACATGTGGCGACTGCGACGCCATTTCTTATTGGAATATTATTTGTATTTTACTAAATTTTACAATCTGTAAAATGTAACTATTTATTGAAATAACTGGATTCGATAATAAAATTTATTTATTTATTTTGTAAATATGACCATTTTAAGCAATGAATAACAGCACCGAGTAGGCTATTATAAATCCCTTTATTTTTCCGCATGCTACAAGTTTCTCGGTTATCTTCTCTCACTCTCTCGCACTCTCGGTCTCGCTGTTCGCTATATCATTCGTATTCACACCCCGGTCCGCGGCGCACATACTCTGATTCTCTCTCTCTCACACACGCATACGCACACTCGCGATTGCGCGTCCGTCGTCTCTTCTCGGGCTGCCGGCTCTACTCCTGGGGTAGCTCTTTATTGCGCGTGCACTCGTGCTCTTATCCGCGTACGCGCCGCCGTCGCTACGCGATCCGTGACCCGGACTTACAAACTATACGGTCTCTGCCGTCGAAACTCACCGTGCTGTCATCTAGCTGTCAGTGGAAGGCGTTGGCTGACTCGTCCTCTCCTTGGGCTAGTCGTGTTCGGCTCAGGAGAGCTTCGCGGTTACCTCCCTCGTCCTTGGCCTAGACCCTCGGGCTCGCTCCTTCTTCCTCGCGGTGCAGGCTTGGCTGTCCGCCAACTAGTTAGTCGGCGTCGCGACCTTTCGCGGCTCTCTTCTGCCTCACGAACTCTGCATCTACGCTTCACTAAACCGTCTCTCCTCTTTTACTATCGTGACTTGAACTCGCGGAGTGATCGGAGAAGCGTATCAACACTAGGAACTGTTCTAAACGGCTAAATAATGCTCGCGAACACAGGAAAACACGGGGAAAACCTCGGAACTATCTGTATAACTCGGCTGTCGAACGTGCAATCCCACTCTGCTCTTCGCGCCGCGTCTTCCCCTTCCCCCTCTCTTCACCGGGCCCTTCCTATTCCCTCGCTCATTCGCGCGGCGGCGGCATACACGCCTCGTTCTCGTTCTGTGTGTGCACGCGTATCGATTCGGCTGTATTTTCAACTTCTCTCTTCTCGTTGCGGCTTCGACTTGCCGTACCTCAAAAGAAAACATGTCGATTAATTGCAACATCGCTACTTCTTCCCAGAACCCGGGGCAGAGGCCGTCGTTCATTATGACCTTCCTCACAACATATATGTATATATATGCGGATAGGAAACGAAGCTCCAAATGTACTCCCTTATCTCATCTCGCTCCTCCTTCTATTGCACCCGACGACGGACTCACGAAAGGATTTCTTTTCTCTTGCTTATTTTCTAAGCTTCCCTTCGGCTCTCCTATTGCAACACTAATGGTGCATATAATGTGCTATGCTGCTCCTTTTGTCCACCCTACTATTGTTCACCACCCGGACCAGCTAGATTTCGACCGCTACAAATATTAGATTTAAAACATTTGCATATATATATATATATATATATATATATATATGTATATATGTATATATGTATATATGTATATGTAATCTATAGTATTACATACTAACCACTTAATTAGGTGTGTCATATTTTTTTTACCAATATTTTATCTTACAACTATAGAAGAAACATCATAGAGGAAGTAAATGAGGAGGGTATTTCTGAATTACGAGATAAATTATTTGCACAGTACATCAATTTTCAAAATATAATACTTTAACCGCATCAGGTCCTCTTGATGTTTTATTTAATTATAGCATGACATTGAAGAATAGAAAGTAAAAAGAAAATAGAAAAAATTAAAATGAAAAAGTAATAAATATACATATTTTAGAAAAATTTTAATCTCTCACACATAATTAAATAATATTTTTCCTTAGTTTTTACCAACTTTTAAAAATGTACAAAGTTTTAAAAGGAGCTAAATATGTTCAGACATAATCTCATTTTAAAATAATTTAATTGTACTTTTGTCGACTGCTTATTTACAAATTAATAAATATTTTTTCATTGGTCTTACAGTCCAATCAAATCAATCGAAAACAATACGTAAGAACATCAATACACATCTACATTAACACTAATACATCAATACACAAAAAAAATTAAAAAAAAATTCCCTGATGAGGAGCCGTAGCGAACTTGAAACCTTCGACTACGTCTTCAATTAGGTAAGGGTGGTGGGGTAGTCAAACTGCACTTTACTAACAAAAATTTTTCAGCTAATATTTTATTTTCAGATAAGTCTACCGGGGTGATTGTAAATAAGGACAGTCTGACTGTCATTATAATTTTTTATTTTTTTTTTTTATTTTTTTTTTATTTTTTTGTATTGATGTATTAGTGTTAATGTAGATGTGTATTGATGTTACGTATTGTTTTCGATTGATTTGATTGGACTGTAGGACCAATGAAAAAATATTTATTAATTAATAAGCTCATTTTTATAATTTTGCAATATATTCTGACAATATTTTATAATTAGTTCTTGAATTGTTATGTTTATGTGATCGTTATTGACTTATCAACTTTGACATTGTCAATATTAAAATTTTCATTTGACTTAGAACGTCTTAGCATTTTCTTGTAAATTTAATTGTAAGTGTTGATTTATTTATTGTACGGTATTTCTCACTGTTTTATAATTTTGATATGCCATTATTTATATATTATTTTTATTAAAGCACCTGAAGAAACGCGGCATCCATCTTACAGATAGTTTTCTCATATTCAAAATTTCATGCAAAATAAGTAATACGCGTTCAATCAAAATTCCTATAGTGTTACTAATCTCGCTTATCTTTAATTGACGATCTTCGAGTATAATATCATGGATTTTATTGACCATATCTTTATTCGTCACATCTTCTGGGCTGCCAGAATGCTCAACATCACTTGTATTCATTCAACGACAACGAAATCCAGTAAACCACTTGTGAACCATTCCATGTGATGGAGCAGAGTCCTTATAATATTTTTTAATCTTTTCTTCAATTTCCTTAATTGTTTTTCCACGCAGAAAGTAATGTTTAATAATCACTCGAAATTCGTTTTTCTCCATGCTTCTGTAAAAATAAAGAAACACTAAATTCAAAAGACTATCAAAAATTTTCTAACCAACGTATTAACTTGAAACTTTGTATATCTACTTGTATGAGATAAGAGTCTCTTAGAGTAGTAAAATATATACGATAACAACGCCACCTTTCGAGAAGTCACGGACTTATCAAACCGCCCTCGTATATATATATATATATATATATATATATATATATATATATATATATATATTGTGACGGGCGTCACAAGGCGCCGCGCCGACTTGTCCAGATAACGACGACGCGCGCGCCATTTCGCGGACATACGAAGATTAAGGCGCTCGCGCGCGCCATCGCGCCTTGTGCTCGGCACAGTCCCCCCCCCCCCCTATTTTTCGTCCCGCCCACGAGCCGAGTATGAGGTCAACGGACTTAAGAAGAAGATGATAGAAAATAGAGATGATAGAGATAAATAGAAATAAGTTAAGTTAGGAAAAAAGCGATGAGAAGAAGATAATACAAATGAAATAAGATAAATGATAAGCAATAATAGAATGTAATAGAAATAAAGATGATAGATACAATAGAAATAATTAAAGTAGAAATTAAGCGACAATAGATGATAATAGGAATATAGAGATAAATAGAGATAATAGAAATAAATTAACTAAAGATAATAAACTATAGGAATATATTATAGATTATAATTATAAATAAATGAAATGAATCATTAAAATAAATAGCGGTAATTAGGAATACTTAGAATAAAATAAATTAAATAGAGATAATTAGGAATAAGGATAAATAAATAGCATAAGTTAGCGTTAATTAAGAATACTTAGAATAAAATAAATTAACTAGAGATAATAAATAGATAGGATAGGGTACGTAAGAAGAAAGGTGTTAAAGGCGTCAACCGACTTTCTTGTAAGCGCGTGTTCGGCGCGTCACGACCGCGGTCGGCCGTCGCCGAATTCCCCCCCCCCCCTTCCCTCCTTCTTCTCTGCTAGCGACGAGACGAGAAGGCTCCGCGCGCGACCGCCGAGTCGAAAGCAGCAGAGAAAGAGAACGAGAGAGAGTGTGTCGTTGACCGCCGAGAAGAGTAAGTCGAGTCGTGAAGAAGAAGAGGAAGAGTCGAGTCGAAAAGAAGAAGAGAAAGAGAACGAGTGTCAAGTGTGCCGCTGACCGCCAAGGAGAACAGTAGAGTCGTGAAGAAAGAAAGTAAGAGAGATAGTAAGTTGGAAAGTAAGGAGGAGAAAGGGAGGAACAAGTGTAAAAAGTGAGAGAAGTACGAGAAAGTAAAGGAAAAAGGTGGGAGAAGAGAGTGCGAGACAAGTGCGAGAAAAGAAAAGTCAGAAAAGTGTGAGAGAAGAAGTAAGAGATAGAGAAGAGAAAGAAAGAGAAGAAGCAAGACAGAGGTATGAAAAAGGGCAGAAGAGAGAGAGAGAGAGAGGGCGGAGAAGAAGGAGCAGCACGGACCGAGCCGAGGAAGCCAGGAGACCAAAGGGGCAACCACCACCGCCGAGAAGGTGAGTTGAAGAGTGAGAGAGGGACAGCAGGAGGGACGTCAGCACCCTGGTGAGCGGCGAGCACTCGCCGCGTGTGGTTCTCCTCGTTTCTCCCTTGTGTCCTCTATTCCCTCTTCACATCCCTCGAACATCCCCCTGAAATTTCGGCAACAAAAATGCTTTCTGATTTGAAATTTGATATTTGAATATTAGAGATTTATGCATTGTAAATTTAATTTAACAAAGACTTGAAATTTAATATTTCAATGTTTAACAATTTAACAAAATTTAATTTAACAAAGATTTCAAGAAATCTAATTTGAAATGCTTGATGTTTAAGATTGGAAGTTTGAAATCTAAATTTTGATATTATAGATCATTTTAGTAAAAAGTTAAAAATTAATATCAATGCAATTGTTAATAATTAAGTAAGTGCAGTTAGTTAATAATTAATTATTAATATATTTCAAAATTTATAAAAGTGACTAGAGTTGAGATTCGCGGAAGTCCAGTCGCGCGGGAAAAATTTAGAATTCTCATAAATGCGCGATATAATGTTCGTTGTGTCGATTGTTGATTGTATATATATATATATATATATACATATATATATATATATATATATATATAAGTTTTAGTATTCTGAGGAAAAAGATTTTAACAGTCGGAAATGCGTCGTGTCGGAAAAGTGAAAGTGCCTATGCACCGAGTGCACGTGCGCGGCGGACGCGCGGTGACGTGGCGAGTGGAGGGGCTCGCACGGTAGTGGTAGGCTCTCTTCCGGGCGCGCGGCTCAGTCCGGACGAAGTCCGAGCGTCAAATTGCACAAGTATCGCACATTTCGTATATACGTACTATACGGTATATATATATATATATACTATATATATATATATATATATATGCAATGTACTACATACGGGTGATAGTATATACGCGCGTGTGTATCCTGAGTATAGAGTCTAGTGCGAGACTACAGCGAGGGAGGACCCTTGCTGCCACCCAGGCCCAAACCTATACGTGTAAGGGACCCGTAATCCGGCCAGGGACGTAGCAATAGACCGAGGGGAGTCCGATGCCTTAAGCGGAATACGTAAAAATACATGCGTGTGCGCGGTATAGCAGCGTGTTTACCTCTTTCGGTTCGTATATAACCGTCAGGTTTCAATTGTAGAATCCGTGTATAAGAGAGAGTGAGATGTGCACCGTATTCTATAAGGGGCAGCAGTGTAGGTGATCGCGTTCCCCCTGTATATGCTGGACAGTATACGTTTGGCTGGTTCGGTGAGCGCTTATGCTTCTCTGCTCGTACGGTTTAAGGGCCTGTCCGAGTTCCATACTTGCTGAACAGGCGGGACGTTTTGCCTCCATCCCCTCGATGTTTACGGTGACTAGAGACTGCACACTGACGACACGGTTCGAAGCTCTTAATTCCTCTATAGGAGCTTCGACGTTAAGGACACGGCTCTTTTCCAAAAAGTAAAATCGAATTCGTAATTAAGGGAATCGAGAGTGTGGCGAGTAGTGTGCGTAGAGATCTCTAATTAGCGTGATTTTAGTCACACCACTTTAAGTAAATCTAGCTAGTATTTACTTTATGTTCAAATCCTATAGGTACTGAAGTCGTCGAAAGCGCTGCCTTGGGAAAGAAAGCATGGCGAGCGATCGAGAAGGTATGGAAGAGGCATGGCCGCGAGCGATATTATCAAGGACAAAGGGTGTACCTTTATCACTTGAGTGAGAAGACCCTTATCACTTCTATCGTTTTCTCTGATACGAAGATGAAAAGGATTGGGCACTTGTTGCGCCCTGGGGAACTTGAAGCTCTCGAGCGAGTATGGCCCAAAAGACAAGTCTTAATCGAATTCTTTCTCGAAAATGAGAAAGAAGCTTCTAGGAGGAGGGAGTCGGAGATTGAGAGGAGTTTAAGAACGATAGCGTGTTATATTCAGTCAGCTACGCGCGAGGTAAACGAGAGTATGGAAAAATGGGCTGAATCCGTGAAAAATCTGGTCGAGAGGAGTGCGAAGGTTCAGAAGAACCAATTCAGTCAATTGACCAAATGGCTTTCGGCTGATACGCTTGAGTCAGCCATGATGACACTGGCTGAAAATTTAGTGCCTGCGAGTACACCGGCAATAATGCAAAATGAGGCAAACATAGAGAAATCAGTAGTATCTGAAATAGAGGTACAGGTAGTTAACTTTAAGCCAAAAATTAAGTCTAATGTGTCGTTGGGAAACATACCCCAACTTGGTGAGACGAACTTCCAAGGCATACGAAATGCTCTCGTTAAGAGTCTAGAGGCTCGTGCGTTCAAGCAAGATAAGCTGAAAGAAGTAAGGCCATCGATCAACTATATGGACTAAGAATATAATCCTTCCATTTGACAAGAAGAAGATTCTGATTCTCATGTAAGATTACCAAACTTCAATTATATTAATAATTCTAATATTTCTAATTTTGAGCAGAAAACAGCAGCTCTGCGTGATAAATTGCTTCATTCGAAAGCAGATTTGAACTGCTCGTTGGCTGATACTCAGCCTGTTACTACGAGTCTCAGTGTGACTAATGACATTATCGAATCTGGTATCGATGAGAGCAAAAATATTTCTAATAATTTGCATAACAATACTGATAGAAATAAGGATAAATCTGCATCGAATATCACAAATTCTAATATTTCATTTGAAAAAATGTTTAAAAAATGTGTTTTTTGTTCTAATAAAGAGAATAACTCTTTCAGAAAATATATGTTAACGAATGATATGCGATTTGATATCTTTGAAGATTATTTGAAATCGGAATTACGAGTCAAGAGGTTAAACTACGTACTGACGATAGGAAAGAACGATATCGTTGTCGAGAAAGCTCGCGACGACATGTTCAAAGCCCGTGATATAATCATCAATCATATTCAATTAACGTACTATCAAAAAATAGTTAATATAGAATCTCCTAAGGAGATACTTGAAAGTTTAAAGGAACATAAAAGATTAGAGACTAAGACAACTCGCATGTCAATGCGAAGAGCACTGTATGCATTGAAGTATAATCCTGCAAAAGAACGTGCAGTTGAGTTTTTGGATAAATTTGCGGATAAAATTCGAATTTATAAGAGCGTTCCTAACGCTGACAAATTGTCAGATAAAGAGAAAATAGATAAGTTTCTACAAGCAATTACAGATGCTGTACCTGAAGTGACATTAGCTGAGGTGATAAACCTCGAGTCAACAGGCAAAGAAATGACACATGTTGCACTAAAACATTTTATTTTGCTGAAAGAAACCATGAAGCCAATAGCTAAAAGAAGAGTCGATCAGCTGTACTGATCGAGGTCCGCAGCGTAAGCCATGGATTCAATTTGGCTACAGCCGCAGGAGCGGTGACAACTCTGGTCGAGAGACAGATGACCGTGGCTCTAAATGGCGAGCATGTGGCAGAAACGGTCAGGTGCTGAAAGACTGCCCAACTACTAACTTCTGCTGCTACAGAACACATTGCTGATTCAAAATTGATATTGACTAATGTCAAACCGGTCGATTGCCGAATACGTTGTGTGAACAAAAAAAAGTTTTTGAATATTAATACTGAAGGAACAGTAGAAACTCGCGCTTATAATGGTCAAAAAATTCGGTTATCAGAAACCTTACAGTGAAAGGACGTAACGAGAAATTTATTATCGCTTAAGAAATTTGTGGAAAACGGAATTGAAATCTATCTAAATAATGAAATACCCGTTATAAAATATTAGTACCAGAGGAAAAGAAACTGTATGAGACGTGATATCTTCGATCTTTAGAACATAAGATGTATGGCGATGTATTCGACAAAATAAGGAATATGTTGATTTTTAGGAAGACCGAGTCGGAAACGTTAGATTCAGAGGGAGAAAGCCAGATTCGTTTGGAAATCGAAAATAACAGCAAAGCTAGGCGAGGCCGATCTAAGAAAACTAGATCTGCCCTAGATATAATGTATTCCGACAATGAATGCGACATCGAATCACAGAATCGCACGATGCATGTTTTAAGAGTCTCGATAAACAAGGACCCGGCTAGCTACCGTGATGCAGTCAGCTCTCCTGACAGTATATGCTAGTTGAATGCGATAAACAAGGAAATCAAATCCCTGGTGGAAAAGGATGTGTTCGAAATAATTGACAAAAACGCGATTCAGTAAGTTGACAAAAATCTTAACATTCTAGATTCGTGATGGGTGTTTAAAACAGAACGAGACAACAAAAATGAGATTAGACATAAGACGCGATTAGTACTATGCGAATTTAAAGATAAAAATGAATATGCTATTAGTAAAACGTACGCGCCAGTTTGTCGTCTTACGTTAGTTAGGGCGTGTTTATCGATAGCAAATCGCTGCGAATGGGAAATTCGGCAACTAGATGTGGAAACAGCGTTCTTATATTGTGAGGTAGATGAGGATATTTACATGCACGTACCAGAGGCAGTAAAACAGATGAAAATCAATAAATATGGTTACTTTTCGGACTGTACGGATCCACGCTTATCTGTTAAATATGTAAATGAAGTGATATGTTTTGTACTCTTGTATTTGGATGATATCCTGATTTCTGGTAATAGGGGGCAGGAAATTACTGATATAGCAGAGAAATTAGGAACCAATTTCAAAGTCAAAGATTTTGATGAGCCACACGAATTCCTAGGAATCAAGCTAATAGAATCGAGCGTAATAGATCGAATCAAACGATAAAATTGTCTCAGGAAAATTTTGTGCGGAACTTGTTGTTAAAATTCGGTTTTGAGAGAACACATTCAATTAGTACTCCTTTCACGGTTTATTATACTAATAATAATATTCGTAAAAGCAGAGAGAATGAAGATTGCGCAGTAGAAGCGTTACCTAATAGAATGTATCGCGAATTAGTCAGATCATTGTTGTACTTGTCTAATTCTACTAGACCTGATTTAACCTATGCCGTAAATATACTTAGCAGGCATCAGATTAGTCCTACTCAGGAAGACTGGAAAATCGCTTCCCGAGTTTGTAAATATCGGTCGGGATTGGCAAATAAAAACTTATTATATGGAGGCCGCTCCGAAGGAATGACTGGGTATTCGGACGCGAACTTATCCGAATGTAAAAACGCACTGACAACAAGCGGAATAGTATGGAAATCCAAGAGACAGCAAAGGATCGCTCTGTCTACTAGTCAATCGGAGTATGTTGGAATGAGTGACGCACGCGAAGAAATATTGGCAATACATGATTCAAATAAGTCGATATTGTCCGAGAGTTTAATGTTGGTTACGCTGTTCTGTGATAACTGGAATAACAGAAACTGACAGCAATAATCGTCTGAGACATATGATTGAACATAAAGAGCATTTTATTGAGGAATGCGTAAAGCGAAATTATGTAAGCATAAAGTGGTTGAATTCTAAAAATCAACTAGCCGACATATTCACTAAGGCATTGAACGCTCAGCTTCATGAACAGCTGAGCTCAAGGTTCATGTTAGGAGACTAACATACTTATCTGTGTTACAAGTTCCGAACCAGAAAACTGGGATTAATGAAAATCCTAGTTTCCTATAATGAGCACACGTGATTCTACAGGTGTGCCTTTAATCAAAGAAAAAAGGCACTATTCGAGAGAAATGTAAAGATGAAAGCTGACTGAATACTGATGTTCTAACGGTTAAATGTAAGTGATAATGAGTGTGGCATGGAACCAAGAGGGAGTGTTGGAATATACCACCAACCATGCACACTGCATTGTATATATGAAGTGTAGCGTGAATACTCGCGCTGCCGCACGAGCGTCAACCTTATGTATAGTGCAGTTAGTCTGTTTTGAACCCTTAGTTAAGCTTGACGTGTTTTATTAAAATCTTAAGTATTAAGTTGATTCTTTGTTCTGATTTATTACTAGCCCTTTACTCTGCTAATTTACATATTATTTACATCCTTAGTAATACTTTATTCTAATATATATATATATATATATATATATATATATATATATATATATATATATTGTAACATGTATAAGTTATCTTATCCTATACATGCTAATAACCATTACTAATGGGAAAAAAGGAGGGGAAAAGAGAAAGAGAGAGAGAGAGAGAGAGAGAGAGAGAGAGAGAGAGAGAGAGAGAGAGAAGGAGAGAAAGAGGAGTGGTGCTTCAATACTAATATAATTTGTTAGTTTTTGGTATTATTCGTTTTGAATAATATTTGCATTGCAACACCGATCAGTATTTTTTTGTGTAAACTCAGGAGAGTTTACATTATACCGTGAAAACGGTGTCGGACATCAATTATTTCGACGTTGGGTAGTAAGTTTTCGACGTCGCTTTTCAAGGTTGGTGCATCTTCTTAATACTTGTATTTATTTGGTATTTGTTAGATAATAATTTTTATTGATTTCGTTTAAGATAGAGCGATTTGCTTAATAATTCCAGTATCATATATATTTAATGTATCGCATTATAAGTGTGTTAGAGAAAGAGAGATAATAACATAGACGTAAGGTGACGCTCTTGTTGCTTGGTCTATCTAATAGACTTGTAGATTTTCTCTCTCATTCTGTGTGAACGGAAACGCGCGTTAACATAGTGCGGGTGCATAATAGGTAGGGGTAGGATATTATTTATTATAATTGTATGGAATTTAATAAATCTCAAGATTTTTATTTATTCAAATAAATATGAAAATCTCATAATATCCCCCTGTACCTGATAATTGTCTCGTCCTTTCCTGGATTAATGATAAGTCATGAATATAAATTATCATTAAAATAAAATAAAAATAAATAAATTCCAGGATAAAAAGGTAAGTCCGAGGAGAAATTATGGTAATGAACCTACGGTCCACCCAAATTGTTTTTAAAACAATTTTATCCGTTTGGGGGTTTTTACATATCTGTTAAACATTGCTTTTACCGGGTGTCTATTAAATAAGTACTCCGTTACAATATATATACATATATATATATATTACTTATCATCATTTATGATTTCCTACGTATGTATCATTTTTGTATTTTTTATATTTTTACACAATATTTATTATTTATTCTAAATGTATCTGTACGTATACATCTATTTTCCTTTAATATGTGTATCTTTTGTTGTTTTATGTACAATTGCATATACATATACTTATATATATATATATATATATATATATATATATATATATATATACATATATATACTTATTTGTAGTGTACTCGAATCAGTATTATATTTTTATTTATAGAATACATGCTTATTTTTATATTATATATATTTATTTATTTCTTGGATATGTGCCTATTAGATTTATTTATGATATACACATATATTTTGTTTTTATATTTTTTCTGTAATATTATTTTCTTTTATAGTTTCTTATTTGGAGTCAAAAGTTGAGAGAAAGTTAAGAAAGAGAAGAAGGAACTTTTTTAAGATACTGATTCCGTTCCAAAATTTGTGAAGGATGTGTTGAAGACAATACACTTACAGGTAAAGTTATAAAGCAGAGACGTTACATTGTACGGATGCGGGTAAATTGCACGGCGCTTACGGAAAACGTGTTCCTAGTCTCGTAGGATGCCTTCTTGTATGTTTTGATAATCCGATATCATTGAGACTAGGCCGCACGCTCGGTAGAAAGCTCGCCGCGTTCGTACTGGCCTCTCCACTCTCTGCGCGTCGGCCAATCCACGCGCCGTGGTGTCGGCCGCTTCGCCTCCACTGCACGGATCGTGCCCTTGCACTTGGTGCAAATATACTTTGAGTTTTTTCTTAATCAATGAACTTTCGGAATGTTCTTGCGAATTCACCGAACTTAAAATACTAACATCAAAATTTTAGCTCTCGGTCCTTTGTTAATCCGTCATTTTGCAATAACTTTTGGCGCGAAAAATATTCCACGAACTACCGACTTAGTTCACTGTAGTGCTCTTCCAAAAAATCAATTTATCTTAAATTTGCAATAAATAATTACTATAAATAATGCAAATTAGTAGTTACAATTTACATTTTCATATCAAAATTTAGTTTGAATTCATTTTACATCACTTTAAATTAACTTTTCAAAATTATTAACATTAAATTGTTATAAACGTTTAAAGATATAACAGTTCGCATAGCATCTTGGATACTCAAAAATCAACGTCGAGGATTACATGGAATTAATGAAACAGGTTTATTTTTAATGTATACGTAATATGAATAAAATTCATCTCTAGAAAAAAAAACTTCTTATTGATGTTGTAATGTTTTCGAAATAGAGTTTCGACTGAGGTGGTTGCCTTATGTAGAAAAATCTTCTTTCTTTCTACTTGTATATGAAAAACAACAGGCAGTAATGAAAAAATTACAAAATGACTCCAGCTTCCACCATCAGTCTTAAACCAGAGATACGACCAGTTAGCTACCAACCGCTTTAAAAATTATATACATTTATATTGGCATCACGATAATTTTGCTGAAAGCAATCCGGTACATCGATAAAATTAGGGTGGATAACAATTGTAACATATGTGAATTTACTAAATATTGAAGCGCGGGAAATGCCACATAACATATTCAATGTTTTAAGAAACAGCCTTCCGGAGAAAAATTATTTCAAAAAACTTTGCTACAAACCATCGCCGATAGATATCCAGTGCCGCAAATCAAAGACTTTGTCCAAAACCTCAGAGGGAAGCATTGTTTTTTCAAAAAAACAAGTGTTGAATCAAGTGTTGGTCAACGACACAGCGAGGACGCCATTTGCAACAAAATCAGTATGGCATGTACGTTTTACAGAGTGATTACAAGCCGATTTCAACTAAGTACAAGGAACACGACTGAATATTTTATATTAATATCTGGTTCACGCTTACAATATGCAAATATAATAATACTGTATATATTTAAAAAATATATAAAGTCAAAATGTATTCTATATAGCAAACAAATATAAATGTAAATTTTAAGTGTAACATAAAATATAAATGCAATTATGAATCTGTCATTTCCACTGATGAGGGGTTGCTGTGGCAACCATGTACTTGCGAGTACTGATAGACTACAACAGGTGAAGTGAGATGATGATAATTAGATACCAGCATCATGAGCTAAAACTAAGTATCTAGACTGTATCAAGCTTACTGGAGAGTGAAGGCAAGGCCAGTCTGGATTTGAGCAATTCTCGCAACGCATGAACAATCACCATACGTTTTTTTTCTAACAGGCGCGTGTACTTATATATCAATCGCTAATAAATTAACTCTTGTATTTGCTAATTTTCCCATCATATGTATGTATATATAATTTTTGACTTATAAAAGAAAACAAATTTTTCAGGTCTGCGTACAAGCAAACTAGTTCATGGTATTATTCCACTTTCCCACCATGAATCTTTAGAATTTCCAACTGATTTCCCGCCTGCCGACGTAGAATACGAATTTGCTATTTCTATTTTACTTTGAGTATATGTACCTCGAAGACCGATGTTGGATGTGATGGTTGTTCATAATGAAAAAGGAGAAGATCTATTGAAATAGCAATAATTAAATATTTATTCAATTAAATTTATGTATTAGCACTTAATTATATTCAGTTCAAAAAGATGAAAATCTTATGATTATATTTTATACAGAAATTAAGAGTATGTCTGAGCTCTAACTTCGTGGATAGTTGATCATACCAACAGTGCCACACGATTGAGGTGTCGAACTGTTTGACGAGCGTTGGAGATTTGAAATAGAAGGGATTATCTTAAAATTCAACAAACCAATGTTTGTCTTTCTTTAGCTTAAAGCGAGCTGAAGAGTTCTTGAACGATCAAATACTTAATAATAGGATCCGAATATTTATGCTACGTAAGCCGTCTAACGAGGCAGTACCTGATGTAGTTTAGGTCTATGGCATTGACGAAAAGATTCTATTATTATAGTTGTCCAAAGTTTTAAGGAAGTATATAAACAAATATAAGAAACAAATAAATTTTAAGAGTGTTCGATATATCTGGAGGAGTTCCGAACCAATCGTATCGATTTATAGAAAATGTAATTGCTGTGGTTGGCAGAATTAAACGGAATACGAATAAAAATATAATAAAAAAATGCAAAAAAAAAACAAAAATACAAAAATGGTGAATTTAAAAAATTTTTAAAAAAAACTACAAGTATTAAAAAATATTTTAAATACAATTTGTACATTTGATCAATACATATCTTTTTTATTATATATATTTTTTGTCCAAGCAATATTAATCAAGAGCAATGAAATTAAAGATAAAATACGAATTTGGTGTCCACTAACATAAGTTTATTCAAATTATAAAACAAATAAATTTCTCTGAATATGTAGAAAAGACTATGTGAGAGTGTCGACAGAATATGAAAAATATAAAGATTCAATAAAAAATATCTGATACAATCTATATAATCCTGGTCATTGTGTTCTAGTAATCCTGGCGCTGAGTATACTTTCCTGTTTGTAATAATATGTAACAGGGTAAAAAGTGTGTTTCCTATATATTTTCACACGTAGAGTACGCATCCGGAGATCTTTTATGTTAATCAGCGTTTAGAATATTATTTAAATTGACATTGTTTCAATAAATAAGAAATATATTAATATTGTGTACCCTAATATTTTTATTAGTAACATATAGATAGGTGGAGAAGGATGATTACAATACATATATGAAATTAATAGACGATTTGCAACATAATATTGAATTGAAAATATTTCCTATGTGAACTTTCATTACTCATTCTGAATTATTTATACATACAAATCTTTGATATAAATAATCGTTAAAACAGCCACTTTTTAAATTTTTCATTGAAATTAATCAAAGTAACTAACAAGGTAAAAACCTGAATTTTTAAAAAATATTAATTAATGGTGACTTTGTAATTGGTGGCTAAAAATGGTAACATTTTGAAGTCATACAATAAGTATCAAATTTGCATTTCTGGAAGATGAATCTGCAGGTATTATTTGCTTAAGAATGATCTATTAAATGAATTTTAATTTCTAATGAGATTTGGAAATGTAAAGTAAAATTAAAGATTGTTAATTAAGATTAATTCAATTGTTTTAAAATTAAAGATACATATAAAAAGAAATAAAATCTACATTTAATTAATTTATTTAACTTAAGAAATTATATATTCATTTGGCGTCTACTTTCAGCGTTTTAAAAATCAGAAAAACTAAAAAATTATTAATTTTACACGAATAACTGTTAAAAGTTGTAAATCTATTATTAGCAATGAAATATTAAGAAAATTAGGAAAATTTTTCTAAACTTAAATATTATTCGTTATATTTTTTTATAAAATAAATAATTTTGTATAATTTCACATTTCAGGAATCTACTTATGTATTACAATATATTCATATATTATAACATTTAATCTAACCTTAATTACCAAGTGTATCGATATCAAGTGAGCATTTTTTGTACAAATGAAACGCTAATTTTTATGGAAAAGTGAAAACCTTGTTATTCAAAGTATTGGCAATTGTTTTCTTCGCATTTTAACCACCTTTCTAGCGATTTGTGGTTACCACACCAAAAGAATTGTTTGTCTCATCAAGCAAACCAATAAGACACTCAATTTCCGGCTTCCTCGCAGGAACCGAAGTGTTACTTAACCAATATGTGTCTCATCGATGCACATAAATTATAGTCGGGAGGTGCTGCTAAGTCTAGTGGATATGGCGGGTCGTATAGCAGTTCCCAGCCAAGTGCCGTGATTACAAAATAACTTTAATAGGCCCCTTTTCAGCCAATACAAGCATGCCAATGCTTAATTGAATTTTTTATACACTTGCTGTAAGACTCACCTGGGAATGCCTTCAGTTCCTTTAGCGAATTATTTTTTATGGCTTCAAAGGACTCATGATGCGTTTCCCGAAGCGGATTCTTGAGTTTCGAAAAGAGCAAAAAATGACAGAGAGCCAAATCTGGCGAATATGTTGGCTGAATGATGACTTACATTTTGTATTTGTCCAAAAAATCAGACACAATCATGCTGGAATGTGCCGCCGCATTATCATCGTGAAAAAGTCATGAATTGTCTGCCCACAAATCCGGTTGTTTACGACGAATTGCTTCACGTAGACGCCTCCTTATTGGCCATTTGACTTCCTGGAACGAATTCATGGTGAACCACCCCATAGTAATTGAAAAAACCGATGAGCATTACCTTGATTTTCGACCGACTTTCACGTAGTTTTTTCGGTTTCGGCTCATTTTTGGAGCGCCATTCATAAACGGGTCATATTCATAAACACATGTCTCGTCACCAGTAATGATGCGTTCAATGAATGCGGAGTCCTCCCCTACGTTTTGAAGCACCTTTTTTCGACCTCTATTCGACGTAGTTTTTGCAAAAGAAAGACAAATATGCGGAGACAGATAGAGGTTGCGCAATACCACAGTGCTATACGCTCCGATAACCAGTAAGTTGCTAGTATGTTGATGATGGTAGAATGCATTCTAGAGTGTATGCTAAAAGTTTTCCAATAAGCTGCCAATATTTATATGTGACACTATTGTAATGCATCCTTATATGCTTCCCATATAAATGTGATGGACAGTTTTGAAACTGTAAACATTTCCGTTTTTGACGTAATCAGACGTAAGATATAGTGAGAAATGGTATTTTCACTTACTGGTGATTTACTGGAAAATCGTTCCGCAGAGCTAACCCTAGTGACCAGCTGATCGCGCCTATTTAACTGTGAATAAATTGTAAACATATTGAAGTATTTGAATTTAAATTTTAACATTCTGTAATGAATATTCTGATAATAAATCTCAATATTGGTAAAATAACTTTTAGACTGATACATGTTATTAATATTTATGTGATTTAAATATAAATAAATGTTATATAAAAGCATGAAGCATACAAATATTAATTTATAAAATAAAAATATATTCCAAAAATAGAAAATCTTTGTTACAAGTTTACCACATTCTCGTAATAAATGGTCAGAAACGGAAATTAATAATCTAATGATTGGAAATTCACTTTTGGAAATTTAATTTCATTGTTTAAAAAGGAGGTAATACAACACAAAAACTTTTATACAGGGAAATAGCTGTCCATAGAGAGGTGCCCAACAGGAAGCAAATGTTGATGGTTTCTGAACCTGAACATATATGATTCATGTTAAATTATGTAGGTGATATGAAACATTAAAATTAAGAAAAATACATATATCATTGAAATACAAATATATGCAAAAATATATAATAATGTTACTATGTTTAGAATAAAAAAATTTTATAAGTGAAACAATAAGGTATGTGACTGAGTACGAGTATATACGAGTATATACGATGTGTATTCAAATAATAAGGCGATTTTTTGGATGTTTCAAAAAATATTTATTTATTACTTAATACTTATGTTGTCTCTTCAAAAGAACCCACCTCAGGTAGAATATATTTATGCCAACGCTTTTTCCAATCATTGAAACAATATGTTCCAGCTTTTACCTCCTCAATTTACCTCCTCGTTTTCCTTTCACGGATCTTTTCAGATGTGAGAAAAGAAAAAAATCACTGGGTGCCAAATCTGGTGAATATGGAGTCTGAGGCATGACTGTAGTATTGGTTTTGACCAAAAACTTTGAAAACATCCAAGAACAAAATGAGAAAAACCTTGACATTTGAAAGAACTATGCGTTCTTTCTTCGGTTTTTGTTCTTCTAGGCTCTTCTATTGGGTGGATCGGGCTTTACTTTCGACGTCATAACCATATGCCCACAATTCATCAGCAATTATAACCCTTTTGAGAAAATTAATATCGTTATTGACTTCAATCACCATCTCCTGATCTATCTACCATGTCCTTATAATGAAAATGAAAAAAGTTACTTATAATGATATTATTGCAATTGTATGCATAGCTTGTTTATGAATTCAAAAAAATTAGATGATATTCATATATAATATATAGAAATAGTAAAAATAATTTTATTTTATAAAAATGAAAACCCACTACTGCTTACATATACTTCTATATTCACAATAATAAAACTATGATCGCCTTAAGATGTCGTATATGCGCATAATCATATTCGTATTTGGCGCCGCGATAGTTCGCATACCCGCACGGCTCGTTTACAATCGCTAATCCGACTCATTGTCAAGATTTATAGGGGCACACAGACTTTGCATCCGGGAGCCGACGAAGCAACTCGAGACAAGCATATGTTGTAGAACTTTCCTGGTGTTAGACGAGTGCAGGGGAAGACCGGACGAGCAGTTGAGTCTATTTGAGTTTTTTTGGTGAACTCTCTAGGTCATTTTCCTTAATCCATTGAGAAAAGGCTAGGGACAACTCGTGCCGTATGTTTCGCATAGTGGTCCGAGGTCAAGATATCTCCGGTGGGTCGCTGTAGAAGCCCTTGCATGTGCATGCAGAGAGAGAGAGAGAGAGAGAGAGAGAGAGAGAGAGAGAGAGAGAGAGAGAGAGAGGAAGCAAGACAAAAAAACCGCCATAGAATCGACGGACTCTTCCAACCAACTTCTGGTGCTGTTGACCCCCTAAAGGCGAGGTGAGTACACCGCGTTTAGTGTTTGTACCTACACAGTCGGGTCAACGCGATTTTTGCAATATAGGGGACAACAATCGGGTAGGTTCGAGACGCGGTTCTGCGCGTAAGATCGCCGCACCGGTCGCATTCGCATTGTGCGCACAGCTTTGAAATCGATGCCTGGTTGAAAGATTTATATTTGTGTGATTAAATGTTTTGGTTTATTCCGTTGCGCATTTCCTTTTGTATGTTTTTTTGTATATTTACTGTAAATTCAACAATTTTGAATAAATTAAATGCTCCATCCCGGGGCGCAGAGCATATCGCGTGCATATTTCTTGCCAGTGACTGCAGCTCTACCATCTTATAAATTTATTTTGTCTCTGTATTATTTTTGCAGATTTATCATCCGTAAAAATTGTTTGCGTGTGTGTGGCTGAAAAAAAGTTTAATTTATTTATTAAGTTCTCTTTCTCCTGTTGGAATTTGTCCGTTCGACTTCGTTGTTTGGAAGTGTATAAGTGAAGAAGGACTTCAACAGCTTCTAAGAGTCATATTGGTAAGCTAAAACGACTCCTTCGAGTTAAAATTAATAAATATTTTTTATTGGTCTTACAGTCCAATCAATTCAATCTAAAAATAAAATAAAAATAAAAATAAAAATAAAAAATAAAAATAAAAATAAAAAATAAAAATAAAATAAAAATTAAAAATAAAAATTAAATTAAAAATTAAATTAAAATTATAATGACAGTCAGACTGTCCTTGTTTACATTCACCCCCGTAGACTAATCTGAAAATAAAATATTAGCTGAAAAAATTCTTTGTTAGTAAAGTGCAGTCTGACTGTCCCCAACACCCTTACCTAATTGAAGACTTGTCCAACGTTTCGAGCTCGCTACGGCTCCTCATCAGGGACTGATGAGACATCAGTCTCTAGTTCGATATGCTTCAAGGCAAGTAAAATAAGTGTATTTAAAAGCAGGCTAAAACAATTCTGGTAAATTGCGCATGGACTTGGAAGCATGTTTTAGTGATAGTCATTAGTACCAAACTTCATTGTCGGAAACAAACTAAGACATAAAAGTCCAATTCTTATCCATAGTATTAGAACTTATATTAAAACTTCGTGATCTGTTTCAGTAATGCACAAGTGACTACGAATTCACAAACATATATGAATTGAAACTTGCTTTTACAATGTAAGTGACGCAAACATATCGCTCACCTCGAATGAATAATTTGGTACGATACGCAAAACTAAATAACAAACATTGTAATTCAGTGGCACAGATTAATTTTATCTATTTAATAGTAATAGATTAGCTGATGTATTGTCATGAACTGGAAGTAAATTCAATATGTTGACTGGTCGCTTGTACTCAGAGAAAGGGTTTGAGATTCGTTTGAGTTTGAGTTTAGAAGGGTTTAAGATTCATCAATTTCTAAAAATGGCTCAGGAAGCATTACAAGTAGACCACCAATTTGAAAATGATCAGATGATATAACACTCCCATTTGCAGGTTCTGAACTAAGTATATAGAATGGTCTAAAATTCAAACACGCATCAATACCAAATTAGTAAATATTTTTTCATTGGTCTTACAGTCCAATCAATTCAATCAAAAACAATACGTAACAATATCAATACATATCTACATTAACATTAATACATCAATACACAAAAATAATAAAAATAAAAATTAAATTAAAAATTATAATGACAGTCAGACTGTCCTTGTATACAGTCAACCCCGTAGACTAATCTGAAAATAAAATATTAGCAGAAAAATTTTTATTAAATAAATAAATAATTAATTAATTAATAATAATTAATTAATTCCGTTATTCGGAATAATGTAAATTTAGTATTTGAGTACAGTAAATTGGACAATATTTATCATTCCTTATGAAATTGATTCGTTTCGAACAATTGTGTAGAGAGGGAATTTAGATTTAATTTACTAAATTTGGTAGTAGGGAGAAGGTTTATATAGATTATAATACAAGGTTTGGTTTAGTCTCTGATGAGGAGCCGTAGCGAGCTCGAAACGTTCGACTGGATCTTCAATTAGGTAAGGGTGTTGGGAATAGTCAGATTGCACTTTACGAACAAAATTTTTTCAGCTAATATTTTATTTTCAGATTAGTCTACGGAGGTGACTATATACAAGGACAGTCTGACTGTCATTATAATTTTTAATTTAATTTTTATTTTTATTAGTTTTGTGTATTGATGTATTAATGTTAATGTAGATATGTATTGATATTGTTACGTATTGTTTTTGATTGAATTGATTGGACTGTAAGACCAATAATTATTAATTAATTTGTATATAAGTAGTCGACAAAAGTACAATTAAAGTAACACATCAATATCAACCAAGAGATTTGAAAAATTGGGAGCTCTGGATGGAATCAAATGCTATTCCATCTGATCTTTGGCCAGAGTAACCGAAATCATTTGCCCTGAAGCCGAAGCTTTCAGAAAGAGACGTTGAATTTAGGCTTCAAGACCTAAAAAGGTTCTGCGATTATCTCTATAAATTAATTTACACATTACAAACTGTAAATTACTTTACACATTATAAACAGTAATTTACTTTACAATTACAAAGTATAAATTACTTTGCACATTACAAACTGTAATTTATTTTACACATTACAAACCGTAATTTACTTCACACATTACAAACTATATAAATTACTTTGCACATTATAAACTGTAATTCACTTTACACATTACTTTAAAAATTACAAACCTCTGAAACGGCGCTAAAAATACTTGTGCGGTAAAATCAGATACTTATTCCAAATGAACTGCTTCAACGATCAATTATACAAAACCTGCCACATAGCCTTTAAGAGTTTTTTTCCTCTTTCAGAAAACGCCTTAAACCAAAAAAGGCCTGCAAAATCATCTCCAGTGTGTTGAAAATGTCGAGCAGGTCTTATTTTAATTCCAGGGAGTGATTCTATCAGCTGCTTCTGAGTGCCGGCATTACATATTTCGAGCACATGTGATACATGCACGAACTACTTGACGAATAATATTTCGAGCATGAATGATCCAAACCTTCTAGATAAATAGCTTTGCACAACTGTAGCTCTGCCATGTAATGTATAAAAAAGAGCTTCCCTAATAAGTACAACGATTACATGATGCGATTTTGATAGAATCACTGGGTTCTTCTCTAATTCAGGTAAGAAAGAATCGTGCAGTCTACCGCCTACATGAAGAAAATTATCAGTATTAACAAATGGCGTTAATTTGCGTATGCGGTTGTTGATGGAAGTTGCTGTCCTCAATAAACTCATTGGAGAAATTCCAATGTTGGATTAATTTAATTAAACTGTAACGTTTCCGATTATATATATTGTTATGCCAAACCACTACGACGGTTATATATGTACATATATAAAGCAAATGGTATGCCAAATTACGATAGCGTGCGTAAAAATAGAATGAAGAGGAGAGAGTCTGGAAAATAGAGAATGAAAGAGAGAGAGAGAGAGAGAGAGAGAGAGAGAGAGAGAGAGAGAGAGCGAGAGAGGAAAAAGGAGGCGAGCGTTTGGTTACACGGCCCGGGCACTCAATAAAACAAAAAATCTACGTATATAGAAGAAAGAAAGAGGCCCGCAGATATTCTAAGGGCAACCCCTGAGAGTAAATAAACTCAGTGCCAAATGCCTGCATGGCGCATTTCTTCCTATTATAAAAAAAATTGGACCAGATGCGACCCGAACGCTGCAGTCTATCTACAGGCCCGCCGTAAGGCGGCGCAGACCGAGGTATCTCTTTCCTCCCCGATCGATCATACCCCATAGCCCCACTCTATAGAAACCTCGGATTGATTTTTATTTTATTATTTAATTAAAAATTTTAATTAATTAATTTTTTGCGGTGAAAATTGCGGTGGCGCCGGGTCCGGACTATAAATATGGGCCCTCAAAACTGCGAAAAGTAGACTGTCGGTCGTGCTCGCTCCGTACAGATTGTTCGCCTTTAATACATTGTAAACATTTGTTTTTCACTACTCTACGAGGGTGGATTGATAAGTTTCTGGTCTGACCAAGAGATGGCGCCACTAGGCCTAAGTTGAGGTGGCGTTCTATAGTACCATCCTCAGATAGCTTGTAGCTATAGTTTTAGTCCGATCGTCATGTTAGCTTCGGTTTGAGAGCACGCTGAACAAGACGCCTCTGTGTTTTTCGTAAACATGGAACAGCTGGAAAATGGTGCTGTCATCAAGTACTTTTATTTGATGGGGTTAACACCGAAGGAAATTAAAGAAGATATGGACTCAACATTGGGGACATCCTCCCCATCACATTCAACCATTATGCATTGGGTTTCTGAGTTTAAAAAGAGCACCTCTGATGAGCCTCGCTCAAGACGCCCCATTGATGTCACCACTCCAGATATGAACGAAAACATCCATCAAATAGTGCTGAAAGACTGCAGATTTAAAGTGCGTGAGATTGCTGAGACCTGTAAGATGTCATACGAACGTGTACAAAATATTTTGCGCCAACATCTGTATATGGAAAAGCTCTGTGCAAGATGGGTGCCCTATTTGCTAACAGTCGATCAAAAATTAATTCGAAAGAACATTTTTACCGCCAATTTGGCGTTGTATAACAGTAAACCAAGCGAATTTTTGCGTCGATTCGTAACTGTTGACGAAACTTGGGTTCACCATTACACTCCTGAAACCAAACAATAGTCTAACCAGTGGATTGGACCAGGGGAACCAACTCCAAAGAACGTAAAAACAATTTTTTCGGTGAACAAGGTTATGGCTACTGTTTTTTGGGATGCAAGAGGTATTCTATCATTGATTACCTTGAAGAGGATAAAACTATCACTGGTCAATACTACGCAGACTTATTGCAACGTTTGATCCACGAAGTGAAAATTAAATGACCTCATCTGGCGAAGAAAAAAAACTTGTTTCATCACGATAACGCACCAGCGCACACGCCAATCTTTGCGATGATTAAAATCAACGATCTGAAGTTTGAATTGATGCCGCACCCTCCCTACTCTTCAGACCTAGCCCCGAGTGACTATTATCTGTTTCTTAACTTCAAAAAATGGCTTGGCGGTAAGAGATTTGCGGACAATGAAGAAGTAATCGAGGCTGTAAATGGGTATTTTGAGGAGCTTGACGAATCAGTCTATAGAGATGGCATTACTAGACTAGAACACCGCTATGAGAAACATATCAGCCTTGGAGGAGAGTATGTTGAGAAATAAAAAAAATTCTTAAAAACGTTGTTTTTCTTGATCAGGCCGGAAACTTATCAATCCACCTTCGTATTAAATAAATAGTAAGTAAATAGTACGGAGTAAATTTCTTTTTTTCCGCATACTCTACACTACGATACACGCACTCGTTTTCAAAACAGGGGACGCTAGCTGAGGCAGGATTACTAGAGCTCTGTAATAATGATAGCTCTCGGGAGCTTCTTTCGGTCATATGAACACTGCTTTTATGGCGGAAAACTCGCTCTTTTGTTCACGAAAAATTAGTCGATCAGGTGTTTACGCCACCGTTCGACTAATTTCGTATCGAGCCGCTGAAAGAATAAGAATCATAATTTTATATTAATATAATAATAATCTCATTATAATTAGAATAATTATAACGTTTATTCGCGAACCTGTCCTTAAGGTCGCTCGTATGTCTATAATATAAATTATACTTATAATAATTACGGCGCTGTCTTATAATAATAATTCTTAATTTCATTATCTCGTACTCTTACGGATTATAAATAATATTTCGTTATTAAAATACCAATAATAATCATGTAAATAATAATTAATCTAATATTTTCGTATGGATGCTAGTGCATGCGTAATTATTTACGTATTTATAATAATATTCATTTGCTTTTATATATGTGCTGTATACTAAATAATATAAAAGTATCAAAAGCGAGAGTTTTATATTATTTAATTAAATCAGGGCGCTTGAAATTCAGTTTACTGTATTCCGAGTTTGTAGGCGCGCTCGAGTCCACTACTGCTCACCCTTGGCCTCAGTTCACGGGGCCGGTATATTTAATATTCGTGCTTATATTATTTTGATTTTAACGTGTTTGGCCTCTAATCGGGATCATTGCCCGATTATTTTAATTTTGACTTTAATCATATCAAATTAAAGTCTTGCGCGTATTATATATTGTAGCTATATCGAATCTACAGCGTGATCATCGCAAAAGTATTAGTTGCTATTGAAATCTCTTCAGCCGACAAACAACGTTTTTTTTGTGCTCTTTAGAAAATGGCAAATTTCTACGCCGACGAAGATTATCAGCTATAATAGCAAATAACTTAGCGAAAGCTGAAAATCGTACAAACCATTCTTTCCAACCTTCATGGTCTTGAATTAAGCCACATTTCAGTTGAACGTTGAATTTCAAAACTCTGTTCCAATTTCAGATAATTGGATGGGCCACAAAGACTTCTCCTGAGTCCACCAAACATGTCTTGACCACCATATAGTGGAGTCTTCTAACTGTAATGCAGTATATTCTGGTTGCTAAATCTGCTGGATTATGTGCTGACGGCGCATGTCGCTATTTAGCTGTTTGCAAGATAATTATAATCTCATTAACTCTATTTGCAATATATGAAAGTCTTTCAAGAGCCATTCTATCTAGAATAAGTAAACATCTTAATAAGCTTGTGATGCGCTGTCTCTATTTCAATCAAAGTATCAATCTCAGCTGAAGATCCATCCGAGTATCTATGTTTACCAATAATTGTAAATTCTATTCGATAAGCATGCCCATTTAATCAAAATTCAACTGGCACTGTTCTGAATGTAATAGTCAGCTAGTTCCAGACCAGAAGAGTTAAAAATGGAGAAAACGCCAGTAGATACATTTTTCGTTTGTATGAATAATATATATAAGTATTTGACAACATTTTAAATTATGAGATTTAAGTTGTTTAATCAAATAATCGATTAATGCAAGCCTTTGTAATTTTCTCTTGTAACGTTTCCCATTCCCCCTCAGGATAGCTTACGTGGTAGCACCAGGTTCGAATTGAAAGGAAAGGGAAGTTTAGACAAGATCGGGAAAAAAATCACGTTTTACTCAATTATGTTCATATAAAAAATAATAAAAATATATTATAAGAAAAACTATACTAAATAAAATATTACAAAAGTAATAAATAAAGAAAATCTTTCGTGGCTATTTACAAAGCACTACAGAGCTTGTATCTGACAATAATATACATCATTTGAAAGGTCTTCACATAACGTACAAAACGACGCTATGCATGATTAGTTTGCATATTGTGTTCAAAAGATATAGGCGTGTAAACATAGAATTCACTAAAGCCGGAATTCGCGCTAATTTCCTTCGTCAAAGGCAAATCCGCTAGAGAAACGTTCCGTGAGATTAATGGTGTTTTGGGGGATGACACGCTATCACATCGAACCGCAAAGGAATGGTTTCGACGATTCAGAGCCGGTGAAAACGACACCATGGATAAGTCAACCGGCGGAAGGCCTGTGACAACGAATACCGATTAAATCATGGAATTTATCCAGTTAGACCGGTACGTGGCATCTCGTGACATCGCCCAAGAGATAAGAGTTAGTCACCTTGATGTTTGGGTGCCGCATGATTTGACGCAAAAAAACCTTCTGGGTCGAATCAACGCCTGCGATGTGCCTCTGAAACGGAATGAACTCGACATATTTTTGAAGCGGATGGTGACTGACAACGAAAAATGGATCCCATACGTCAATATCAATCGAAAACGATCGTGGTCCAAGGCTGGTGCACCGTCCCATTCAGTGATTAGCCGGGATTGACGGTCAGGAACGTTTTGCTGTGTGTTTGGTGGGATTGGAATGGAATGATCCACTATGAGCTGCTCCCATATGGCCAGACTCTTAATTCTACCCTCTAGTGTGAACAACTGAATCGCTTAAAGCAGGCTATCGAATCCATAATTGGCCAACAGGAAGGGTATAGTGTTCCACCGGGACATCGTCAGACCACCCACTTCGTTGATGACTCGTCAGAAGCTACGGGAGTTCGAATGGGAGGTTTTATCGCATCCGCCATATACCCCGGACATAGCGCCAAGTGATTACCACCTGTTCCTGTCCATATCGAACGCCCTTGGTGCTGTAAACTTGGACTCAACAGAGGCTTATGAAAAATGGCTGCCCGAGTTCTTCGCGGATAAAAAATAAGGAGAGGGATTTCTAAGAGAGGGGTATTATGAAGTTGCCGTCTAAATGGAAATATATTATCGAACAAAACGGCGTATATTTGAATTAAATACGACCACTGTAACATTTTTTGTAAAGCATTGAATGAAGAGCAAAGTGGAAGGGAGATATTTGACAACCTAACATAAACTTTTACTGGGGCTGGGGGGACTTTGTGGGACAAACATAGACTGCTGATCTAAAGCGACTTATCTGATCGTTGGTCGGTGCTTGCTATTTCGTGGCTCCGGCTCAACACGCTTCGGCTCCTGGTCGCTAAGCACGCCATCAGGTTTTTTCGCAAGTACTAAAACACGACAGAGCTCGTGCACCAAGGATCCTGACTTTCTTCGGGGCGAGGAGTGAGACCGCTGGGCTTTAACGGAGCGCGGTGCACCGAGGATTAAGCCTTTTTGTGGGATAGTAAGGCCGCTAGTCTTTAATGGAGCACTACGCAACGAGGATCGAGTTTCACTAGAATTCGGGCGGGATAGTAGAGTCTGCTGGTCTTTAATGGAGCGCCATGCAACCAGGACCCCGACTGTACTATTCAGAATTTTTGGACGGGCACGATTACTAGAGTTCTGAAACTTATGAACTTATGCGAGTGAAGATTTAAGATTGGAGCTGATCGTCGTTTTATATTAAAGAGCAGTTTTCTTGCGTGGCAACAAAAATTTTTGGTGTGTAAAGAAATGTGTGTAAGAAAGATTTAATAATAATTTTTTGATGGTATAATTCCTACCAACTTCTGGTGCTACCCTTTTACTGGAAGCGAGGTGAGTGCGCCGAAATCAGATGCAATAGCATTGACTCATTTTATTTTTACTATAGTCTCGAGGTTTTAATGGATTATATTCATCATACAAATTTTGGCGTTCTTTTTTCAATAACTTTATTCGTTTCCAGAGAGCGTTCCCTGGCTTGCTGGCAAAAGAGGTGGGAGCAAGATACGGGCAGAAGGTGGACCGCCAGAATTGTAAGTAGAAAATAAAACTACTTTTATACAATTATATTCCTATTTAATTTAAAATCGATTTAGTATTTATTCTGTACACATTCAGCACGTATGCTATATGTCATACATATGATTTAATAGGTTTAGACTGATCTGACAGTAAGAGGTAAATGTTTTCAGGAATTAAGTGGTAATTGCCATTTGAGAAACGTATCAGAATTCAAAAACAAAGATATAAAGAACTCCTCAAATGATATTCATTTAAATCGTATAAATAGAATTTATTTATAAGAGCTATGATCGTAACAAAAGAGAAAATTGTACTTGAAATACTGTATTGTTGTATCGTTTTCTCGTAGAGTTGTCGAAATTGTTTTGTGAAAGAGTTGAATTGTTCTTAGTATTATCGAAATCAATCAGATCATTTAAAAAAAAACTAGAAGATAAAAGCTATGTGCTTATATAGATTCAAATAAAACATATTTACTAGTGATCGAACTATCTCATAAGAAAAATTGATTTCTAAAAGGTGATCAACGTTACTTTATATAATATTTTTTACATTACTCATTAAGATCAAAATTAATATTGCGATTAGCATGTACATGCAAACATAGAAAGTGAAATGTCTTCTAATATAAATAATTAATTATACGAAATAAAATGCCATAAATATCTTGTGATTATTGAACCGATAAAGCACGCCGTTGTGCAAATATTGTATTTTATTTGAATCAAATAAAACGAATGAGTTTATTACTTTTATGATATCAATTACTCATTTAATAAGAACTAATGTATTCATTTGTTTCCTTTTTTAATGAACTCTTATTCTTTCAACCTTGAAAAAAAAAATTTTTTTCAAGTAGGTTTTTGAATTAATAATTTACCAAGCGAATAAATTTTTATACCACCTGGAAAACTATCGCGTAGTTAGTATGTAATACTTATCATGAATTTCTTAAATCGTTAGCTATTCTGCGCTTTTGGTATAAATCCTAGTAGATATATTTTTTTATTTTTGCCATTGTTTCGTAATTTTATTAAAATTCGAACATATTAACGTTAGAATGTGTCTCAATGAACTTAATATCGTAGTAGATACTGATTTTTAATACTACTTTACATTTTCTGGATTTAATTATTTAAATAATTCACAATCCTTTACGTAATTTTCCTTTCCATCACACCAATTTATGCCTATACTAATGAATATATGCAATATGCGAGATGCTAATTTCAAATAGAAAATAGAATTAATGCTGATATAATTAACTGTCGAAATTAAATCTATCATCGTAATATCTTTTTAAAAAATTATAATTTAATGTATATATCTTAATTCTGAATTAGTAAAGTCAATGAAATTAATTAATGAAATAATGATACGCAACTTTTCTTATCTTTATACCCTGATTTCTCGATAAGCACTTCATAAAAACAAAATAAATAAAAAAACATCATGCAAAAATAAAAATTCAGCTTTTTATAATTTATGACGAATAACTACTTTGACATAACGTATTTTTCTATTTGCTATACTTCATTTAAGTCATCTATATTCTTCTCAGCAGTCACTTCAGACACTCATATTAAATTTGATGTTATTCATTTGTACTGGTTATAAATTAACATCCTGTACCAATTGCATTATTCTCGTTCGATTATACAATACTTACATTACAGTTTAATTTTATCTTGGCTCTTTAGTGCAAAAATAAAAACAGCATTACATACATGAAATATTAAATTTATTTTATATTATATAAATATTATATTTTATTAAAATCTACACATCATTCTTACGATTAGTTTGGGAAGGATCTCCGGTCATTCGAACGAGTTTTTTCATTATAAGTCAAATTCTTATTAATTTAGAGTAGAGGTAGCTCATTTATTTATTTTTAAGTGCACTAACATGAAATATTACTTATTTTATTGATATTGACAGTTTGATTTTTTACGATTCAGTTTATTTTAATTTTTATTTATTTATTTTTTATGTTATTTATTTATTTATTTATTTTTATTTATTTTTTTTTATTTTTTTTTATTTTTATTTATTTTATTTTATACTTTTTTTAAAGTTAGTTTATTTCCTGAGGATGAACCGTAGTGTCTCGAAACGTCGGACACTAAAGGAAAAAATAAGATAGTGGGGACAATCAGATTATCTTTCACTAACATAGAATATAGTTTATTATTTTTATTATTTTTATTTTATTTTATTTTTTTCATTTTTAATCTAATTTATTTTTAGTTATTTGTTTTAGTTTAGATGCCTCAGGGGTGATATAAGCAAGAACAGTCTGATTATCATTAGTTTAGTTAATATATTATATTACAAAGACGATAAGACCTATAAAAATATTTATCAATTTAATTGAAGACAGTCGATATAACTACAATATTACTGTATTGAAGCAAAGTTGTATACCTAATAGTAGGACGCAATAATGTCAACGGACTGATTTTTATATATATAATTAACTAATTATGTTAATTTTTTTTAGTTAAGTACTTATTAAAGTAACTAAACGATTTGGGTTTTCGTCTTAACTTAAAATTATTGATTATTACAAAATACTATTTCTTTTCTTGAAATAAATATTCATTAATAATAAATTTGTAATAATTTAACAATTTATTCTGTTCACATAATATTTAAGAAATATGCACATTTTAATAAAAGAATGTAATTTTTTACATTCAAGAAAAATTTTTCCTTCTGAATTTACATTTTTCTGAAAAAGAATCGAACATATATAAAACAAATCACAGAGAGGCAGACTCGTTGAGTAGATGAAGAGGAGGTGAATGATTGTGTCATGTTACTTTTGTCCAAAACTACTCTACAGTGAGAGCGATGTCCTTGCTCCCTTTGCTCGTTTGTGAGAAAGTGATGGACAAATTTCGATGAAACTCTATTCATGTGCAAAATTGTTATTATTATTAACATTTTCTTCCGTTAATATCCTTTGAACTGAATTACTTGATATTCCACTCATCTTACTGAGTTGATCTATGGTTTGCTGACGATCTTCACCTATCAAAGTATTGATTTTGTCAACGTTTTCTGATTTCAACTGATATTTCTCCATTTTTAATAGATGAAAAACAATCGTAGATTCCAGTTTTATAGGGTTAGTATCCTCATACACAGACTTAAGCAGTACAATAGTTTCCTCGGCAGATTCCCTCAACAACAAATAAAATTTCACAGCTGCACATTACTCTTCACAATCGACTATCACGTGTTCAGCTAAATGGAAAAAGGTGTTCTACTACAAAAATTCGTAGGGAGAATCGATACACTCACAGTGACAGAACTTTACACTAATAAGTCGCATACTTGCTCAGAGGACGTTTCTCTAATGCTTACCTGATCGAACAATGACTATCCTCACTCTCTCTCTCCACCATAGCACGATTCCCGTTACTTTTGGAACCCCTCATATATATATATATATATATATATATATATATATATATCGCATTCGTTCACTATTCTGCATCTCTAGGTTTTCTCTTCCCAGTCGTAGCCTGTATTATAAACTAACACGAACCTATACATAAAAACGTAGTTATGTATGATTTTCCAGACTAGCAACAAAGGTAAGCTGCCGGAGAGGTTAACAAGACAGTGAGAGAGAGAGAGAGAAAGAGAGAGAGAGAGAGAGAGAGAGAGAGAGAGAGAGTGACAGAAAGAAGGACGTCACAGAAATCCGTGAGCGGATCAATCTACTCGGTGCTACTGAGAGAGATTGCTAAATTGCTGTATGCACGATACATTTTTACTGTTTGGGCTCCCACCCATTTGCTGCATTCTTTTTTATGAGGCCGGTGTTCTATAAAACAGTGCAATCCAAATATATCGATTTATTTAACAGGTTCGAATGCCTGGCAAGATAGAAACGGAGCCTTAAATTTAAGGTTAAACTTACGGCTTTACTATCTATACCGGACTGTTAACACCTATCGCTGTGTACACAGCCGTACGATGGCACGATTTGATGTGTGTTCAACAGCAAAGAAAGTTGAAAAGTACTCAAAGTTCTGTGCTCATTAGAGTCACCGACGCATACAGAACTACCTCAACGGATGCTCAAGCAGTGATAATGACAATATTACCAATCGTGCTAGAATGCAGACGTAGGGCGGAATTGTACGCAACTGGAAAAACACGTGAGAAACAACGTCGTACCATGCGAGAGATATCCGATAGATACCTTGATGACTGGCAAGCAATCTGGAATAACTCGATAAAAGTTAGGCTGACGCATTCCTATCTATCTATTACGATAGGGGCAGATTGGATTAAACTATCTAGATGGTTAATCCAATTCCTTGCATTTCCACCTAAGAGAGAGAGAGAAAGAGAGCTATACATGCTCATGTAGGGAGGCGGATATATCAGAGTACATTCTGAAGATCTGTCTGAAGTACGAAGAAGCTAAAACCAAATGAAACTGTCACTGCCAAGGTATACAAACGCCAACTGAATGATTTGCAACAGAAATTGATCGAACCTAGATCAGCAATCGCGATTAATAGGCACAAAGTCATTCTCTTCCACGATAATTCTCGGCCACATGTTGCGAAAGCCGTCAAAAACACCCTGTAGAGCTCGAACAAAAACTGTTGCCGCACCCAGCGTACTCGCCAGACATAGCGGCTTCTGATTACAACTTATTCAGATCGATGTAGCATGACCTCGTTGACACGCACTTCTGATATGTTCAAGAAGAGCAAGAAATTGTGGATGCTTGAATCGTCTCAAAACGATCATCGTTTTTTGGACACGTTATCGTTATATTGCCAAAAAGATGGGAAAAAGTAGTAGAAAATGACGAAAAATATTTTGATTAAGCTAACGTGTATCCATTTACTATCATAAAAGTCCTTCTTCCATTAAAAAATGTCGGAAACTAAGTTCGCCTCCTAATAAAATATAACTGAGCGACTTTTTTTGTGGCCGGTGTTTGTGCATCCGCATGATGTTCTCACTCCGTCTTATAATCGAGGTCATAATCGTCCGTGATTATGTGAAACTTTCGTGTTCCGGATGCCAGTTCACGGCACACAATTCCTCTACGACTTCGTTCTTGCTACAAGTACCTCACCCCGGAGCCGCCAGCCACCTTCTACTCGGCGCACGTCGCATCCTCGTCAGAGACAACTAGAGGCATCGGGCTCACTATCGTTTGCTTTCGGAAATATTTGGGGCATAATGTATTAGTTAATCGGCGTACCAAAAGTGGTCGAAACAGTACAAAAGTGGTGATTTTGATGTTGAAAACAAGGATCGCCATATTCACTTATAGTAAATCTCAAAACAAAGCGTCTCGCAAACACTAATACTAATACTACCAACTTTCAGAGAAAAAAACTTTATCGAATGAAACAACCTGGGAACTATAAATTGGAAATTTAGCTTTTAATTTTTCTACATACTAGTGCTGCATAAATATATTGCGTGTGATAATAACATTTCTGATAATACAGAAATATTCATCTACAATATCCAAAAATTTGTAATATAAGATGCCGGCTGAGATGCTTATCAATAGCAATAGTATAAATACTTAAAATGATTGAAATTCATAGTTCATTAATTGATATTTTATGGTCTCAAACATTAGACGTCGTAATTAAAATTAAACATGATGTATATTTTAGTAATCACCATTGAATAATACTAATTATATATATATATATATATATACTCATAATTTAATTCTGTATATTTTCTTATATTTACTGTTTTATAATCAATATTATTTATTTTTTATAAAAACTCTACAAAAATTCAATACTAGAGAATAAATAGAGATTTGTAGTAATTATTTATTGATAATGTTTTTGTGTGTGTGTGTGTGCGCGCGCGCGCGCGTGTGTGTGTGTGTGTCTGCGTGTGGTTATATACATATATTTCAAAAATAGAACTTCATTTTTCTTGAAGGTTTATTAATATGATGCTTTATTCTTAATGGATACACATGCAAATGTATAAAAAATTAATTTACATTTCTACAAAAAGGAAAATTAAAAGAATGCAGTTATATATACACTATACAGTATTCAAAATATACATAAAATATATACTACAATATGTCTTCTCGGAAACAAACTTAAAAATTCAGAATTTGTGTGAATCTGTATTAACTTTTAACATAAACACTTCATTTGCAGCGAAAGTCACTAGGATATTCATAATTAGAACACGAAAAAATATATGTATATCAATTTTGAGCATACTTATTCATCGAAAGTTTGTTTGAAAACTTTAAATGAAGAGCCAAGTCTTATGCACACTTCATTTCTCTTCATATTCTTCTTTACAGAAAACTGTATTTTTAATTTTCTCGATACTCTTAAGCCGTGTAAGACATAAGACAAAAAAATTGAACAGGATGATAAAGAAGTGAGAGAGAGAGAGAGAGAGAGAGAGTAAAAAGGTCTCTGAAGTTCTGAACGCAGTTTTGTATGTGCTGATATGCAGTAATAAAGGGACTTTCTCTTTATAGCTACAATCGGTTAGTTTTATATGCAACTGCAGCCATTCTAGAAGTCTAGCGGTTGGTTTTAAAAATTCGGAGCGGCGCCCTCCGCGCAACTTGAAATATAGACGCATGCATATGTATGTAGATTACATATTTACCCCTGGAATCTCTGTATATACTTTAAGTAATATAATCTTGATGTGATTTTTTACATATATAATACTATGGAGAGTAGAGAGACGGAGTGAAAACTTTAGTCGCTTTACATAGGAAAACTTTCTAAAAGTTGTCTGAAGTTGGTCAGTTCATTTTTATCTAGTAGACATTCCTTTCTTGAAAATTCCAGGATACTTCTGTGCGATACAGAAAGAGAAAACAATAGCCTGAGAGAGTGAGAAGAACAAAAAGCAAGAATGGGAGGGTAGAAGAAATGGAGAGACGGGACGAGAGTGAGAGAGAGAGAGAGAGAGAGAGCAGCTGGTAGCGCAGAGAAGGGATATATGTAGGTATCAGTGTGCAGCTGTATGACTTCCCACCAACGACACGTTCAACTGCAATGTCCCGTCTTGCGTCATGCACTCATTTAATGCATTTAACGTTTCTCTCTATCTACCTTCGTTACTGTCTAAATACAGTTGTTATACGATTTGATTATACGTCGTTTTTGTTGAGTCTTGAGATATATCCATAAGATCATATAAAATGTTAATGCCTTCTCCTGCGTCACTGAAAAGCCTGATAATGAACAGTTGATTTTATAATTCTTTCATATTATTCATATTCATAATTCTTTCCGATAATTTATCGGTCCGGATTAAATTTCTCATTTACCACATTCACACGATTTTAAACCGTAGAACTGATTGGTCGCTTTCAGCAAACGTTATTCTTTGCTTACATGAATTGCAAACATCTAACGCAGAAATTGCTAAGAACAGAGACAGAATCGATTATCCGATAGCAATGAGATGAATAAATTATAACAGTGTTCTTAGTCGCTGATACCAATTTATTTACAGTCAATGTTAACTTCTCCATGATCCGATGACGAAACATTTTGAAACCAATTGTTGTGAAATCAGCAATTCCGTGGCTTCACAGCACGTTCACTTAAAGATTCTCTCATTTTCAGATCGCTTTGCATAATTTCAAGACGTTTACGTGACAAAAAAACTATAGACTTATATTCGACCGCGCTCTTAAAGAGACGCTCTGAAGTCCATATTAAAAGTCAGATATAGGCCTGGAGTCATGTTTTCTCTCTTGCTCCGAGGAAAGAGTAAGGAAGCAATCCAACAATAACAATGGTATAGAGTCTAAGAGAAACGTATATTTTTGCTGCGTATATCTCTACTGTTACTGTTCCCCTATTTTCCTTTTCTCCCTACTTCCTCGCTAGAGAGAGAGAGAGAGAGAGAGAGAGAGAGAGAGAGAGAGAGAGAAGACGACTCCCTATATTGCTCTCTGACTTAGGCTTCAACTGTGTTGCCAGAGCACACAGTCAAATATATGTATCTACGCAAATATTTTAAACGAACCAAAACTAAAAATGTTAAATGTAGCTTTGCTCAAATCGAAGCTCATATATACCGTTCTAATACATACGTTTATCTTACTATAGCTCTATATAGCCCTTCTACGAACAATTATTAGTATCACGAAGGACCGTTAGTCCTTTTGGAAACGTACAATAGAGCGAGAGGCGAAGCGTGCATGCTCCAAACGATGGAGCCGCTGTTATTCCTGCTGAATACTTGCTTACTAATTTTTCTATGACTTCGAAAATCTTTCGAATTTGCATTCGAAACTCAAAGGACACATTGTTAGATAGATTTGAAAAAAATGCATGCAAATTTTTATTCAATATACACACAAATTTAACAAACGATGACTTTATTAAAGCAATAACTTTAGCTTTTAATAATACAATTTTTTCTTTTTAAAATAATTGTTATGAACAAAGATATGATCGTCGAATGAGATCACCTTTATCACGGGTCATTGCTCATTTTCGAATGGAAAAATGGAAAAATATTGCAGTAAACCAGGTAAATTTTGAACCAATTATCTATAAATGATAAGTTCATGACGTGTTTACAATTATATCAGAAACGTGTGTAGACGAAATGGTGACTGTTTTTAATTCGATTCATGGCAGAATTAAAGTTACAAAATAAGTAGAATTGTATTATTTTTAATAAAATCAATATTATTAAAGTTAGTAATAACATAGTAATATTAAATTACTATAGAAAGACTACATGGTCAGGTAGGTTCTTAAATTTTAACTCACGCCATCAATTTGGAAATAAGATAGGTACTATAAAGGGAGTCATTGATAGAGCGATAAAATTACCACACAAATATTTTAGAAAAAATAATTTAAATTAGTTAAAAAGATATTCATTAATAATGATTATCAAGTAGACCTTATAGATAAAATGATTGCGGATAGAGTAGAGCAGATTGGCAATAGTAGTAGAGAACATAATATTAAACATAAAAACAATAATAATAAAATCGTACTATTACCATATGTAAATGGTTTGTCATAAAGAATTAGAATTACTTTCAATAAATATAACATTCAAGTTTACTTTAGAATTAATAATAATATAAGAAGCCTACTGAATATTTGTAAAGCTAAGGGTGATAAATGATTAAAAGTAGAAGTTATAGATTTTTAAAAGTTATAGATTTTATAACAAGGTATTCAAAATAGATATGAAAGAAAAAGTCTTAAAAGTATTGATATTTTGAAATATGACAATAATGTAAATTTAATGTTGGATTCAACTAAATTGGAGAAATAAATTTTTATCATTCTTTGTTAATATATAAATTCTGTTTTATATTTAAGATTATAAGGGAGTAGTATAGCTAAGAGAGTTCTGGATCACCGGAACTAATTGTGAGCTGACGTCAGCAGGCGTGATGTCACGAGCCCCTACGTCATCACTTCCGGTGATCCTGAACTCACTTAGCTCACACCGTTAACATCACGCTGCGCCTACCTCCCCTACTGCTATATTTCTCTCACTCTCTCTCATGCTCTTGTGCTAGAGTGAGAGAGAGAGAGAGAGAGAGAGAGAGAGAGAGAGAGCGAGAGAGAGAAAATTAAATAGTTCTCTCTCTCTCTCTCTCTCTCTTGCAGCGTGCAGATTTCTTTTTGGTCATTGAAGGGTGCAGTTGCACGACCCCACCTATCATCGTAATATGGAACAGAGCCTTTGTTTAGCGGAATAGTCAACACTTTTTTCCATAGTTTGGATCAATAGTCAGCATATTGATGGTCCCATATTTCCGATCAATAAGTTAATACGATCCCATGCAGGTGCAAGAGAGAGAGAAAGAGAGAGAGAGAGAGAGAGAGAGAGAGAGAGAGAGAGAGCTATATGACAATGAATAGACAACACTTTTGTCTGAGTGTAAGAATCAATAATCAGAACTGAGGTGTTTATGAAACTTACTCAACTCTAATACTCTCCTTTTACCTTCATTTTTATATTATAGTTTTATGTATTTTTTTAACATAATTATAAAATATATTATGCATACAATCAAAGGATCCATACTAAGAAATAAATGAAATATTCACCAATTTAATTTTTAGAATTAATTTATTGAATTCAGGATAATGATCTGGAAGTCGTTCACGAGAAAATGGCTTTTTAAATAAAAATACTATAGGTTCTGAATCGTCGTGGAGTGATAAAATAGCAAGCTCTTTCAGTACATATTCATTGTCACCCTGCTTGAAGCATTATATATCAACGGCATACTCCATCTTGACTGAGAGCTTTTGATAAAAAATTTTACTTATATATTATCACATTCTCATTACCAGTTTATAACTTCTTAACATCACCGCTCATAGGATGGTATTGCACGATACGATCATGCAAAATTAAGCAGTAAGCTGACGTATTTGGTGGAAAATTATTTTTTGATTTCAATTCTAGGCGTATATCAACGGGTGCGCTTTTCAGCGACTCGTTTTGCTTTGAACAATCAATAACTATAAGTGGCATATGATCTCGGAAATCTGTTTTCTTTAGAATAGGCTGAGACTCCTTGTTGTAGTAGACATTTTGAAAATTTGCATACATATCATACAATATCGAATATTGATTGTTAGTAATATCAATATTTAAATTTCGATACGGATAGTATTGAGAATTGAGAAAAAGTTTAACATTACTGATATCACAATGGTCAAAGCGACTGCAATTTGTATCTTTTTGTCCTTTTCTATTTGTTTAAAGTTCGAGAATAACGAATCGTGGCTTTTCCAGTTGATTAGCCGTTTTTACAGTCCAAACGTGCTTGGATGTAGCGGGAAGGAGCGGATATTCATACAGCTCCCAAGAACGAAAACTCATAGAGATCGGATGATTTTTTTCCAAGTGTCTTATAGTCGAAGCTTGTATTCATCGAAAACTATGACATATGGTATTAACCATTCGATCTTTGTTGCTGTTTGCACAACAGCGTTTAAATCGTTACGTGATCTGACAAGAACAAGTTCATGCATTAATAAGATTTGCATTAATTATAATTTTACGATAATCTTCAGTAAAACCGAAAATGTTGAGGGGAAGGCATACGTCAAAATTGCTTAAATTATCGACGATTGTATTAGACTCTTCTATATCAAGCCATCCTGCATTTTCTATTATTATATTTTGATTCGGACTTAAAGAAAGTCAACCATTCATAAGGCTCGTTATTCCAGTATTTTTGCCCCTATCAATTTCTATTGCATTCAATTCATATCGAATATGCTCAAATAAGTGACAGATCGCGTTGTTTACAAATTTAGTATTTTGCAACCTTGTACCGTTATTATACGCATTATAAACGACAAGTGCAGAAGCCTTTTCGGCCAAACTTGCGTTCTTTGATTTAAGACGCAGGCGAGCTTTCTCTGCGAGAATTGGATCTGCAGCATGCGTAGCTTGCATATTGTTAACAATGTTGGAATATGCTATATCTTGTTCTTTGCAAGCAGAATCAAGGGCATTTATCCCAGGATCACCACGAGCCATTCGTTTTTTCAATTTTGTTCCAGGACCGCAGTATTGATAACCTGGTAAATGCAGTTCAATAGGTAAGTGACTAAGTATCTTATTAAATACTCCACCACCTTCTCGCTTATGGACGATCATTATGTTTCGAAAGATAAAATGATACTAATTAATTTTAAATACAAACATGCTATTTATACTTTATTGCCACAGTTTGAGTTAAAACCGTGATGTGCAAACATGGAATTTAAAGAGTATTCAACAAAATTACCTGTTATTAATTTTGACTCTTTTACTGAGAAGAAAAAGAAGAGTAAACGGCATGGACATTTGCTGCCGAATAGTATACAAGCAGTTATTTCAGGACCTTGAAATTGCGGAAAAACCAATAGCCTATTGACTCTTCTAACCCATCCGAATGGTCTTAGATTTGAAAATATATATACATATATATATATATATATATATATATATATATATATATATATATATATATATTCAAAATCATTAAATCAACCAAAATACAAGTATTTAGAAAAGTTGTTGGAGTCAATAGAGGGCGTACAATATTTTCCTTTCAGCAAACATAAAGCAGTAGTATCACCTGACAGCGTGCTTCCTAACTCTATTATGATTTTGGATGATATTGCTTGCGAGAAACAGGACAATATTAAAGCTTACTTTTGCATGGGAAGACATAAAAATGTTGATTGTTTTTATCTTTGTCAATCATATGCACACGTTCCAAAACATCTTGTAAGGGATAATGTTAATTTACTTATACTGTTTCGACAAGATGATGTTAATTTAAAACACATATATCTCGATCATGTAAGTTCAGTAAGTTAATAAATTTAAAAAAATATGCTCTACTTGTTGGAATGATGATAAGCATAGTTTTATAGTCATTGATAAAGATCAAAACATAAATTATGGTAGATATAGAAAAGGGTTTGACTCTTTTTGCTATAAATATAGCATAAAATAAATATACCAATCATTATAGTTTTAAAAGTTAAAGACTCAACATGGCCGATTATCATCGAGAAAAAACAATATTGCATCAACTGGAAAAGTCACGCAAAGCAATAAGACGTAAATATAAATTATTAAAATATGATCGAGCGAATGTAGAACATACATTAGACGAAACCTTCAAACCAATTATTACTCCTCTGAATAAACTCATTACGGTTGCAAAAGCATCTGATGTATCAAATATTAAAAAAGAAGAGAAGAACAATTTATCTACCTTTAATGAGGAAAAAAAAATTAAAGAGTCGTTGTCCGATGATGACGGTGGTAATTACGATACTAATGCTGATATTAGTGATGATTACACTCTACAGAATGATCCAACCACTGATGAGATTAATACTTCTTTTGCATCTGCTGAGAGCGATATGAGCAAGATGATAAAAATCTTGAAAAATATTTAACTATGGTGAATCTTAATCGCCATACAATTCTAGATTTTATGTATGGAGTACATAAGAAAAATAATGATTTTATAATTGGAAATTTAGCGATAAATTTCATCAACAGCAATGTCATAGTCAATAATACATAATACCCCATCACTAATGGATTATTGGAACTATTATTTAGGAAATTACCAAATCTAAAACTTATTAACAATAACGATCGTCAAACTTATCAGAAAATTCTCGAAGCATCGAATGCTCATAAGAAAGATTATGATAAAAATCAAGGAATGCGTGTAATGAAAAATAAAAAATTTTTGGAAATTATTTTACCGATGTTTACGAAAAAAGGTGAAGGTTTTTTACCCCGATTTAAAATTGTGCAAAAAAATATGCCATTAAACTATGTATACTGGGATAATCCGAATGAGTTAGTAAATCGATTAAGAGTATTGTTGGCTGAAAGATCTGACGTATTCGGACGTAAGCTAGAAAAAACTGAATGTAGCCAAGGTCCACCTGGCGTTGGATTTAAATTTACTTATGATAGTCAATATGACATCGAAAATAAACGGCTGTGTAATCTTGCAGCACTAGTTAAATGAACTGATGCAGTTGATTTGAATACATTGAGAACTTATGTGCAAGAAGAAACTTCAAACTTATTAAAACTTTTGAGCGAGGTAAATGAAAAAATCGATGTTTTACCAGCAATACCACCATCTATAGTAGAATTGAAAAAAAGAATTGCTGATTCAAAGACTTCAATAAATGCGTATAAATCGAAAATTAGGATTGAATTGACTTCTATTAATAACAAGATAAAACAACTTATAGAGATAGCAGGAAAAACACACAATGAAGTATTCAAAGAAAGAAAAAATGAAAATAGTGATGTAAATTCATAAGCCTGCTCGTCGAAATTATATTCGACGACAATTTGAACTACGTGATATAGATGAGACTTGGCAAGCAGATCTTGTTGAAATGCAACCTTATGCTCAAGAAAATGAAGAATTCAAATACATGATTACAGTCATCGATAGCTTATCAAAATTTGCATGGGCTATACCCTTGAAACGGAAAAGTGGTAAAGATGTGACAGCGGCTTTTAATACTATTCTCAAGCGTGGACGTATACCAAAAAATCTACATACAGATAGAGGCAAAGAATTTTACAATGCAGAGTTTCAAGAACTAATCAGAAAAAAATAAAATTAATCTGTACTCAACATATAGTAATCTCAAAGCATCTATATGCGAACGTTTCAATCGTACTTCGAAAGAAAAAATGTGGATACAGTTTAGTGTCCGTGGAAATTATAAGTGAATTGATATTTTACCGAATTTAATAACTTCTTATAATGCGACAAAGCATAGAACTATCGGAGTCAAGCCAAAAGATGTTAGATCTGCAAGTAAAGCAAAAATTTTAAGAATCTTACTTAGCAACTGAAAAATAAGGGGGGGGGGGAAATTAATAGATTTAAGGTTGGAGATAAAGTAAGAGTGAGTAAACTGAAGCAGAGTTTTGAGAAAGGATATAGACCTAACTGGTCTACAGAAGTATTCACCATCTACAGGGTTGCAGCAACGAATCCAATAACTTACCATTTAAAAGATTATAAAAATCAACCCATCACTGGATCTTTCTATGAACAAGAGCTGTTACTTACCAAGATGTTTGCCTCGCTGAAAAAATTCTCAAACGTCGAGGGGATAAAGTTTTTGTCAAGTGGTTTGGATTTGATAGTTCTCATAATAGTTGGACTAATAAAGAAAGTGTACAACTAAAGTCATAACAAACTATAAAATCAGAATATGTAAAGTAATTTTGTATACAACGAGAAAAATAAACACAGCTATAGTTAAGATAAAAAATGTTGTTTAGTTTATTTCACATTATACATATATATTGTGACGGGCGTCACAAGGCGCCGCGCCGACTTGTCCAGATAACGACGACGCGCGCGCCATTTCGCGGACATACAAACATTAAGGCGCTCGCGCGCGCCGTCGCGCCTTGTGCGCGGCACGGTCCCCCCCCCTATTTTTTCGTCCCGCACACGAGCCGAGTATGAGGTCAACGGACTTAAGAAGAAGATGATAGAAATTAGAAATGATAGAGATAAATAGAATTAAATAGAAATAATTAAGAATGCTTAAAATAAACTAGAATAAATAGATATAATTAAGGATACTTAGAATAAACTAGAATTAAATAGAGATAATTAAGAATGCTTAAAATAAACTAGAATAAATAGATATAATTAAGGATACTTAGAATAAACTAGAATTAAATAGAAGTAATTAGGAATAGGAATAAATAAGTAGTATAAGTTAACGATATTGTGTTCGTATAACTGCGTTTTTCTTTTTATATAAAATAAAAATTCGTTTCTTTTTCTTTGCATTTGTTGAAAAATTCAGCAGGTTGGCTATTTAACGGAATACCAGAATTGGTTAACTTATTTTTGCTCCATTGCAGAACTATTCAGAATTCGCACTAGTCTTACAATCACTTCAAATGTTGAATTAACAGCAAATTAAAGAAAAATACGTATCTGTAAAGATATCAAATGAATTATGAAAAGTAATTTCGTGGTTACGTTTAATTAAAGTATTATCGTTGCAGTGCCAAAAATTTTAGATTTTCAAACGTTTATTGTTAGAGCAGCTTTGTGTGGCATTTAAAGAAACAAAATAATCTTGAGTACAAAATATCTAAAGGGACATTGAGAAAATAAAGATAGTTAAAATAGTCCGTCATTCATAACTAGAAATTCACCTTTAGCTATTAGCAGTAATTGTATTAATGTTATAGAACGTGCTTTTAAATAAAGTAGACACCGATTTCGATTCTCATTAGACGATACTTTTTTTTTCTCACACATATAGCACTTGGACACGATTATTTTCATAATTCATATAAATAAAAGGATGTGTGAGACTGTCATAAATATTTCATTTTGCTTTTAATAATTAAACGATAAATTATAATACTTCTCGACACTCATTCGATTTTTTTTTCTTCTTTTTTTTTCAATGAAAGCTTCTTCAAAGAATGTTAAAAACAAAGCGACTAGTTAAAAACCAATGTTAGTGGCATGTGTTTTTTTTGTTAAAATTTAAAAGGAAAATGCTATCGATAATGCTCGCTCTGGGTTCTGTTAAAAAAAAAGAGTGAAATCTGAAGTAGATAATCTTAGCCTCGTTGCGAGAGGGTTTGTAAATATGTATTTAGAGTGTTATGATAGAGATCTTGTTCTAATTATCGACGTGCCTGCTAATTCGTCCTGAAAGTCCATGATGACAATTATTCAGGGCGTATGCTTAAATAGTCAAGGGAACATAGTGATTAATTATACTAGCGATAGCAAAACAAGCTTCTAATAAATGTTGTTACTTGTAAGCGCGTGTTCGGCACGTCACGGCCGTGGTCGGCAGCCGCCGAACTCCCCCCCCCCTCCCCTCCTCATTCCCTGCGAGCAAGGAGACACGAAGACTCCGCGCGCCGCCGGCCAAGTTCGAAAAAGAAGAAGAAACAGAGAACGAGAGGAGTGCGCTGTTGGCTGCCGAACTGAGAAGTAAGAAGTGAGAGGTAGAGGAGAGAAGAGTAAGGAAGAGGCAGAGAAGTGAGACGAGAGATAGGAAAGTGAAAGGTGAGAAGAAAGTGAAAGTAAAGGACGAAAGTGAGGAGTACGGAAGAAGTGAGAGGCAGAGGAGAGAAGAGTAAGGAAGAGGGAGAGAAAGGCTGAGAAGAGAGAAGGAGAGAGAGGGTGGAGTAAGAAGAAGAAGCCGGGCGGACGCGACCGAAGGAGCCCAGAAGACCACCGGGGCAACCACTACCGCCGAGAAGGTGACCTGAAGAGAGAGAGAGAGTGACAGCCGGAGGGACGTCAGCACCCTGGCGAGTGGCGAACACCCGCCGCGTGTCTCTCTTAGAGTGTCTCCCTTGTATCCCCGGTCCTCTCCTTCCATCCCCGAGCACCCTCCTCCCAAGTCGGCAAGTGCGTCGGGACGCGGGTCGCGGTCGTGGTAGGCCGGGCATGCGGACCGGGCGAAATCCGCCATGTTAGTGTAAAGAAAAAATTTTTGTGAATTAATAAACGGGGTGAGTTAAACATTAGTGGACGCCGCATAATTTTTTTCTTCCCCGTGTGTTTGTCCTTTCAGGAAACCAGAAAAAAAAAGAATACTCTTTTCCTCGCTTTCCCAGACCGGCGGAACCCCCTCCGAGAATTGAAGGTAAGAGAGTGAAGTAATAAATACAAACATTTTTTTTGTATGTGCGCGCCCTCACCGGGGTTGAAATACGATTCAACTTTCGGAGAGCGGATCGCGGCATTACAAAAATGGCGCCCAACGTGGGGTGTCTTAGCGGTAGTGGATCGAAAAAAAAAAAAAAAAGAAAAAAAAAATTTTAAATTTAATTAATTTTTTTTGTGGAAAAAATTTGTGAAAAAAAAATTTTAAATTAAAACTATTTTTTTTTAAAGAAAAAAAGGAGAGAATTTTTGATAATTTCATTTTTGTTTGTGAAAAAGGAAAAGAAAAAAAAAGTTGAATTTTTTTGTTTGTGAAAATTTTTTTTTAAAAAAGTTTGTGAAAAAAAAGGAACTTAATTAATCTCTTTGTGTGAAGAAAAAAAAAATTGTGAGAAAAAAATTTAGAATTAATTAATTTTTTTTGTGTGAGAAAAAAGGGATATTTTTGAATTCTTTAGTAAATTAAGCTAATCTCTTTTTGCATGAAACTATATTGTATGTAATTTACTTTTTTTTTGCTTAAAATTTATGCACTTCAATTTATAAACGAAAAAGCTCTCGTGATTGACAAATAAATAGCATTAAATTCGCTGTGAATGCAATGAGTATTTTTGACAATAAATTAAAATATTAATAAAAATACAAGCTACTAAGAATTAATAGAGGTGAGTCAAAACAAACAGGAAAAATGGGCATTTTAAATTTTGTAAATGATTTCAAATAATGTTTTGTCATTTCATCGTCTATGCAAAATAATTTAGTTGGAAACAAACAATTATTGAAGACTTTCTGCTGAACGAAAGCAGTAATATTAAGTAAAAATATCATTGAAAATATCAGACATTTATTTTTATGCGGACTTACTTTAATTAATTCACATATAGATTTTTTTTGAGATTGCGTTACCTTTTTTTTAACATTTATAAATTTCAATTTGCACTAAGAACAAACTAGTAAATTTTGACCGGCTCATTAAATTCATAATCGTGTGAGTTATATTTTAAGCAATGGGTGTGCATGCCTATGCATGTATACTTTTCGGCCGTCCGTGTACTGTTCGATATGGAAATACTAATCCACTTCTTGCGTGTAGATGTTGCTGTGATACTTATTTTTTTTCATGAGCGCGAATCCCTATCGTAATTCGATTTCATGTAAATTTGTAGATTTTACTTAACCGATTTGTTGTATCCAATCTGTGACTAACAGAAAATTTATTGTATAGAGAGTATAGAGGTTCCATAGGCTGTAGCTCTATTATTTTTTTTTTATATCAAATTAAAAATTTTAGTTGATTTACTCAAAAAAAAAAAAAAATTTTTTTTTTTGCTACGAAACTGAAAATTGGATTTAAGCTTGTAAAACGTGTTCGTTTAAAATTTTAAACTTTATAATACTTTATAAATTTTTGTAATGCCGCGATCTGCTCTCCGAAAGTTGAATCGTATTTCAACCCTGGTGAGGGCGCGCACACACAAAAAAAAATGTTTGTATTTATTACTTCACTCTCTTACCTTCAATTCTCGGAGGGGGTTCCGCCGGTCTGGGAAAGGGAGGAAAAGAGTATTCTTTTTTTTTCTGGTTTCCTGAAAGGACAAACACACGGGGAAGAAAAAAATTATGCGGCGTCCACTAATGTTTAACTCACTCCGTTTATTAATTCACAAAAATTTTTTCTTTACACTAACATGGCGGATTTCGCCCGGTCCGCATGCTCGGCCCACCACGACCGCGACCCGCGTCCCGACGCACTTGCCGACTTGGGAGGAGGGTGCTCGGGGATGGAAGGAGGGGACCGGGGATACAAGGGAGACACTCTAAGAGAGACACGCGGCGGGTGTCCGCCACTCGCCAGGGTGCTGACGTCCCTCCGGCTGTCACTCTCTCTCTCTCTTCAGCTCACCTTCTCGGCGGTGGTGATTGCCCCGGTGGTCTTCTGGGATCCTTCGGTCGCGTCCGCCCGGCTTCTTCTTCTTACTCCACCCTCTCTCTCCTTCTCTCTTCTCAGCCTTTCTCTCCCTCTTCCTTACTCTTCTCTCCTCTGCCTCTCACTTCTTCCTTACTCCTCACTTTCTTCCTTTACTTTCACTTTCTTCTCACCTTTCACTTTCCTATCTCTCGTCTCACTTCTCTGGCTCTTCCTTACTCTTCTCTCCTCTACCTCTCACTTCTTACTTCTCACTTCGGCGGCCAACAGCGCACTCCTCTCGTTCTCTGTTTCTTCTTCTTTTTCGAACTTGGCCGGCGGCGCGCGGAGTGTTCGTGTCTCCTTGCTCGCAGGGAATGAGGGGGGGAGGGGGGGGGAGAAGTTCGGCGGCTGCCGACCGTAGCCGTGACGTGCCGAACACGCGCTTACAAGTAACAACATTTATTAGAAGCTTGTTTCGCTATCGCTAGTATAATTAATCACTATGTTCCCTTGACTATTTAAGCATACGCCCTGAATAATTGTCATCATGGACTTTCAGGACGAATTGGCAGGCATGTCGATAATTAGAACAAGATCTCTATCATAACACTCTAAATACATATTTACAAACCCTCTCGCAACGAGGCTAAGAATATCTACTTCAGATTTCACTCTTTTTTTTTTAACAGAACCCAGAGCGAGCATTATCGATAGAATTTTCCTTTTAAATTTTAATAAAAAAAACACATGCCACTAACATTGGTTTTTAACTAGTCGCTTTGTTTTTAACATTCTTTGTAGAAGCTATCATTGAAAAAAAAAAGAAGAAAAAAAAATCGAATGAGTGTCGAGAAGTAATTTATCGTTTAATTATTAAAAGCAAAATGAAATATTTATGACAGTCTCACACATCCGTTTATTTATATGAATTATGAAAATAATCGTGTCCAAGTGCTATATGTGTGAGAAAAAAAAAAAGTATCGTCTAATGAGAATCGAAATCGGTGTCTACTTTATTTAAAAGCACGTTCTATAACACTAATACAATTACTGCTAATAGCTAAAGGTTAATTTCTAGTTATGAATGACGGACTATTTTAACTATCTTTATTTTCTCAATGTCCCTTTAGACATTTTGTACTCAAGATTATTTTTTTTTCTTTAAATGCCACACAAAGCTGCTCTAACAATAAACGTTTGAAAATCTAAAATTTTTGGCACTGCAACGATCATACTTTAATTAAACGTAACCACGAAATTACTTTTCATAATTCATTTGATATCTTTACAGATACGTATTTTTCTTTAATTTGCTGTTAATTCAACATTTAAAGGGATTGTAAGACTAGTGCGAATTCTGAATAGTTCTGCAATGGAGCAAAAATAAGTTAACCAATTCTGGTTTTCCGTTAAATAGCCAACTTGCTCATTTTTTCAACAAATGCAGAGAAAAAGAGACGAATTTTTATTTTATATAAAAAGAAAAACGCAGTTATACGAACACAATATCGTTAACTTATACTACTTATTTATTCCTATTCCTAATTACTCTATTTAATGCTAGTTTATTCTAAGTATCCTTAATTATATCTATTTATTCTAGTTTATTTTAAGCATTCTTAATTATCTCTATTTAATTCTAGTTTATTCTAAGTATCCTTAATTATATCTATTTATTCTAGTTGATTTTAAGCATTCTTAATTATTTCTATTTAATTCTATTTATCTCTATCATTTCTAATTTCTATCATCTTCTTCTTAAGTCCGTTGACCTCATACTCGGCTCGTGTGCGGGACGAAAAAATAGGGGGGGGGGGGAACCGTGCCGAGCACAAGGCGCGACGGCGCGCGCGAGCGCCTTAATGTTTGTATGTCCGCGAAATGGCGCGCGCGTCGTCGTTATCTGGACAAGTCGGCGCGGCGCCTTGTGACGCCCGTCACAAATCTCCCCCCGAAACCGGATTTCGTCCGCAATTCTTGGACATCCTCTTCTTCACCGATCTTCTTCTTTGTTCGCTGACACCCCGCCCTTGGGTGGACGCCTCGTAGTTGGCCTCGTCTGGTTGTGATCGTCCCTCTGGTTATTGATTACTGTTGATGACTCATTCCCTTTCCCCTCGGTCATCTCCTGGTCTGTCTCACCCTTTCTCTCGGCCTTCTGGTCCTTCGGTCCCTCGGTCCTTCGTGTTCCCCCGCGTCCCAGGGGTTCCGTTTAGTGACCGGCGACTGCCTCGAGCAGCAGCCGCACCAACGCCCTTACCGAGACCCGTCGTAACCCTCGACGGACAGATCGGGGGGTGACGACGGCTATCAGTCGCTGCGGTGATGCTCCTGCTGCCGGTAGGTCATCTCGGGTCCCACACGGCGATGTTGGTGCCGTGGGCGCATGGTCCGGAGCGCGAGAAACCGTGAGGCTTCCCGTCGCAGTCCGGGTGGGCCACCCCATATAGCGCCGATACGCCCGGTGGCAGCGAGGGCAGCTCTCAACGACGACCCCGCGTCGCCCGCAGTTGCGACAGTACGTTGCAACTACGGGTCGGGGGCAGTCCCTGCGCGCGTGCCCCGTCTGCCAACAGTTGTAGCAGTGCCGCCGGGGTGGGTCCACCTCGGTCCGCGTCCGTATTGGCTCTAGGCCATCAAACAGTACCCCCGTCAAGCGGGGGTATCTACCTCCGTATGGGCGCTCCGGACGAAGCTCCACATGAGGGCGTTCTGCTCTCGTGGGTCCGGTGGGAAGCACCGAGTCCTCCCGCGGCGAGACGGACCGTTCGACCACGGTTTCGCCATCCGAGGACGACGAAGACCAGGACGACTCGGAGTCGCCGCCACGGATCGGAGGTAGCGACTGTCCCACCGTCCAGGGCTCCCCCGGGACGGTGGAGCCCTGGACGGTGGTCAACCCAATATATACTTGTATTGCGCCTTACTCGGGGGGAGCTCGACGACATCGGCAGCCACAACGACCCAGGGCTTTTCCACGATGCGATGACTCATCAGTCCCTGTGGCCCTGTTTGCGTGGGCTTATGCCGTTGGCACTCGGGGCACTGGCGAACGTAGGTGTTCGTATCGTGGTAGATCCCCGGCCAGTCGTAATCTCGCGTGATTCTGTCGTACGTCTTCTTGACGCCCAGATGGCCAACTGACGGTTCCTCATGTGCCTCACGCAACACTCTCTCTCTCTGTGGTCCGTTGGTACAACGAGTTTCCAATTCTCGTGGTCCTCTGTCACGTTCTCCAAAATAGGGTCCACCCTGCGCCTGTATAACATACCGTCGCGTACCATCCACCTCGGAAACTTGTATGGGAATTCTATGACTTCCTGAGCTCTCTGGGTGTACCATTCATCCTCACACGGTTCGAATGCAGCAATTTCCTCGAACTCGTTCTAAAACATCCGGGACAACGCGTCCGGGACGTGGTGAATGGCTCCGCGTCTATGTATTATCTCAAAATCCCATTGCTGCATCTCTAGGGCCCAGCGGGACAGGCGGCCAGTAGGTTCTTTCAGGTTCCGGAGCCAGCGAAGTGCGCTGTGGTCCGTGATTGCTGTGAACTTATAGCCTTCCAAGTATGGTCTCAGTTTCTTGATCGACCACAGCAACGCCAAGCACTCTTTTTCTGAGGTCGTATAGTTGCGCTCCGCCGCGGTCAATACGCGATTCACGTAGACAATCGGATGCTCACCATCCTCTCCCTCTTGCGTCAGGACTGCCCCGATCGCGTAATGGCTCGCATCACACTGTACCGAGAATGGCTTCGAAAAATCTGGCCGTGCGAGCACTGGCGCGGTCGTCAACGCCTCCTTGAGTTTGTTGAATGCCTCTTCTTGATTTGTGTCCCAGGCCCATGGTTGGCCCTTTCGTAATAACTTAACTAACGGGATTTTCAGTTCCGAATCTTTATCGATGAATCTCGAATACCAGCCAACCATGCCTAGGAACCGCCGCAGTTGCTTCACGGTCCTCGGGGCTGGGTACTCTAGCAATGGTCGTACTTTCTCTGGGTCCGGTCTGAGACCTTCACGGTCCAACAGGTTCACGCTTGACTTGCGGCTGGACGTCACCGCTTAGGGGCTCCTTTTTCTTCGGGATGGCTCCCTTGGACTCCGGCATGGGGCTCGGTCCTAATGGCGTCCCGAGGGAGAACGGGGGGTTGCGGGACTGTTGCGTCCACCCGTCCTCTCGTTTCCCAACCTCGTACAGATGGGGGCGCAATCAGGGCAGTCACGGATTGCAACTCCCTCTCGGCCGCACCACTGGCACGACAGTGTGCTTCTCCGACTGCTCGGGCAGTCGGTGGCATAATGGCCGCGTTGATGACACCGGTAGCATGAGATGCTCGGGCAGTTCGTCGCACGGTGTCCTACTGCTCTAGAGTGGAAGTACGAACCGTAGAACTGTCCGTCTTCCCTGTCGCGCGCTGGCGGCGAGCTCCTCCGAGTCTCCTCGCGGCTTCGACTCTGCCACCGACCGTTGTCGTCGAAACGGCGACTCGGACGTTGTGGCGATCGGATTCTTGGTTGCCGCGCTTCCCAACTTCTTGGCCGCTGTCGTGGTACGTTGGGAGACGGCCGTCTCACGGCTGCAGCGTAGCTCTGCGGTCACTCCGGTTTGGTCGTTGCCATCGGTCTCGGCGTCTGGGTCTCCACTGGTCCCTGTACGGCCGCTACCTCTCTGACCTTGGCTTTCGCTCCTTTGATCCTCCTCCGAGTCTCCTTGTATCCTTCACTATCGGTCGAATCAGTCCTTCGGCCTCTATCACTCTGCGCGATGGCCGCGACCTTCGTCGCCTTGGCCTTCGCTGGTGGTGCGCTCCACCGGTTTTGGAGCTCCATTGTTCGCTCCATCTCGAGGCCATAACGTGTTAGTTCTGTAAAGTTGGTGAAAGTCTTGCCCACCATGTAGACCTGATACTCTGGTCGTAGGTTGTTGGCAGCGACCATCACCTGCTCGCTCAACGGCGGCGGTCTCCGGAAGTACGAGACGATGTGTCTGAACTTGGGGACGAAGGTGGCGACGGTCTCGCTGCGGTCCTGAGTTCTCGAATAAAGCTCCCTTCGAAGGTCGTCCTCGCCCAGCTGGTTGATGAATCTAAGCCTGAATGCCTCTTCAAAGGCTGCCCAGCTATTGGTCTCCGCCCGTATAGGACGATACCACTGCTTAGCATCTCCCTTCAGGGTACTGGGGATCGCCCTGATCAATTCGCTCTCCGTCAGGCGGGCTGAGTATCTACACTCTTCGAGGTTCGCGAGGTATTCTTCCGGATACTCCTGGTCGGTCCCCGAGAACTTGATACCCCAGTCCTTTAGGATTCTCGCTGGCGAGTGCTGTCCGTAACCCCGACCGCTCCCGTGTGGACACGCACACGGGGGCGAGGTTGGCCTCACTGCGTCCCGTTCTAGGCTAGTGTTGTGGACGGGAGGTGGCGGTGGACAACAATCTCGGCCCGGATTTCCGGTCCGTTCGGTCGGCGAGCGTTCTCGCGTCACGGTCGGTCCGTATTCTGCGGCTCTGCTTTCGGTCCTGCCTGCTTCACTGGTGCCAGGTCTGGGAGTCGGTGCGCGCGTGGCTTCGGGCCGATCGCCTCCACCGTGCTGACTGTCTTCGTCAGATGCCAAGTTTGCGTCGTCGACCTCCTCCCTGGCGCGAGGACCTGATACGTTGCGGGCGATGCTCCTGCCATCGCCGATCACTCGTTGATTCGTATGCGACTGGAGCGGAACGCTACGGCGCCGACACTGCTGGTCGAACTGCGTCAGGATTGATCGACGATCCATCTCGTCCTGTAACCGCAGCCGCTCTTCTTCATTGCGTTCCATAGCCATCTGGAGGATGGAATCCAGTTGCACACCTGCCACCCGTTTTTGATCTTCCAGGCGGCGCAACGAAGCCGACTGATCTGCCAGGCTGACCGTGGAAATAACCCCCGGGTTGATTGCAATCGGTTGGGAGGCTGACGTCGGTATAGTGCTCCCCGCCATGGTGTACTTCGACGTGGTGGTAGTGCACGTCGTCGCGGTGACCGTCACAGCTCTGCCGGGAATCTGCGCGGCCTTGGGCGGCGAAGTCTGTAGGCTCTCGAAAGTGTTCACCCCCACCGTCGTCGGCGGGGTTGTTCGTCCAGGAATCTCCAGCTCGTCCAGGGTGGTCATCGGGCGTCCACGCCCACGTCCTGTCCATATACGGCGCTTATCCACGAGGGAGTCATCCACGACTCGGGTCTGCTCCACACTGCGCGTAGGCGACGAGTCCCGATCTTCCTCGTCTTCCGTTGTCCAGGATATCTCTAAGGACGGGTCCTGATTACGGAGCTCAGCCCTTAGAAGGCGTCTCTGTAGCGTATGACGGTCGCCGTGCGTACTTGCACCTAGCGAGCTTAAGACGGCCTTTAGCTGGTCCTGGTCTAGACGGCGAATCCGACCGTACATCGCCCAGGCCCCATCGTACTGGTCCATAATCAGCTCCAACGACGCGTTGCTTGTGTCGCTCTTCACGGACGCCATGGTCACTTCTAGAGATTATGCCTCGTCTATTCGCTCCTGTGTACGATTGCCCTGTTCGAAACGCGATCTGCTTTGCCGTCCAGAATCGTCAAACGGAGGCGGGACAGCGGACGAAAAACGGGGGTGCACGTGTGTGGGAGCAAACGGGTAGGGGACCGAATCGCGTGCCAGCGGGATCGTTTACAATAAATTTCAAATTATAACATTCATCAATTAAATCACATAAATCTGGCTATTACCTTACTTTTTGTACCTAGAAGGGATCGAATGAGAGAATAAACAACTCGACGAGCAAGATTTCAACCATCGGTTTTACAATACCGTCGATACTATCTCGTCTAGGTATTTCGACCTCTTCCGTAATCTGATCCACTATTCTCGCAAATTCCCTCGATCGTAGATTTTTAGATTAATTCTGACTTACCTTCCTGAAAAGGGGAAGCAACGCGAGGTGGCTGGCAAGCGATCGGAGTTGTCCGATGAGCAATATCAAAGATATAAATATATAGAGATTTATAGTAATGTGTGACAATAATTGGATCACATCAATCAATAGTAAATTTGTAACCTATAATGAAATCAGTAAACGTACCTCCTTCGACAATTAAGTTTAGGTCTACCATGCCCCAGGCTCGTCTCTCGATTCATCAATTTGTTGCGTAATCCGTAAATCTCCCATTAACTAGATAAACAATTTTTTTTCGTTTGGTCAATTACCAGCACCTATAATAAGCTACTCGTATTCATTTAACTCAATATTTTATTACGATTAAGTCCTTTCATTTGTTATTCAATCTGTTATTGTACAGTCTACCCAAAGCTGTAATGATCTCAATTCAATAACCTCTTCGCAGGAAAATCTGTATAATTACTTTATTTATAACATTAATATGACAAATTGAGAACGTGCTGTGGTAATAATTGATCCCCGTCACTCTTATGTTGCCAAATCTGATGTAACTAAAAATAATTGTTGATTATTCTATTACATGTATGTGTATACACGCATTTATACAATAATTATAAATCTGCAATAGAATGGTAATCAAGCATTAGTCGACTGGAAAAAATTATGTTGCAATAGTGAAATTTTTATGTCAAATACTAAAGAAAAGATTTTTTTTTTATCTAAAAAAAAAATGTGCAATCAATCATAAAAATATTTAAATTCAACTTAAATTCGTGTGCCAGTGACAAAAATAGTAAATGTGAAGGAAAACATAATATATACATAACTATATACACCTTAATCTTAAAATAATCCTAACGTATCACATGAATCGTAAATTACATTGATATTTAAGTTTTGTGAATGTTAAGGTATTGCAAAATTTAGACTATTCAGTAATTACAACATTTTTTCTTTAAACAGTAGATTAGACCAAATTTAAAGCCATATTTTTTTTTTTTTTGAATATCAATTTTTCTCCTTTTAAAAAAAAATAATATAATATAATCTATTAATAATATTTGAAAAAAGAGATTAGTGCCAACCCGCTCAAAACTTTTGAATATCAAATTTTGGGATTGGTAATTATCATCATAAATTTCAACTTTAATTTCAAAAAAAAATCTTGACTAAAAGATTAAAGTAATTTACCCAACACTTGTATCACAATTAAAAAAAAACCGTAACTTAGATCTATAGGAATTCCAAAAAAAAAGGTTCTTAACTTCGATTAATTTTTTTTTTTTTTTTTTTTTTGCAAAAATTTTTAATTAATATTTTCCACAACAAAAAAAAATTTTAATTGTTCTTACCCTCCCTTTTTTCCAAAAATATTTTCAAAAGTTTTCAAAAAAAAGAATCCATTATTATATTTTTTTTTCAAAAAAAAATTTTATTTATTAAAATTCTCTTTCCAAACAACAACAAAAAAATTAATTATTAAACATTTTTCTCCCTTTTTTTTCACACAAATTTCAATTAGGATTTCACATAAAAGAATTTAAAGTTTTTTTTCTCAAAATTCTAGCAAAAAAAAATTAAATAAATGAAATTTTTCCTTACTTTTTTTCCACAAAAATTTTCAACTAATATTTCAACTAATATTTTTCAAAATCCTAACAAAATAAAATTTTTTCAAAAAACAAATTCACCAAAAAATTCCTTTCACACAAAAAAAAATTCAACTTTTTTTTTTTTTTTTTGTCCTCAGTCACTCGTGCTCACTCGGTCGCGCACATCCGCCCGCACGGCAACGGTCGTTTCCGCTGCACGCGGTCGTACAGCGACACGTGGCCAAGATGGCCGCGCCACGTGGCGATGAATTTCAATTCCGCGATACCGACCGGCTGGGCCCCACGTTGGGCGCCATTTTTGTAATGCCACGATCCGCTCTCCGAAAATTGAATCGTATTTCAACCCCGGTGAGGGCGCGCACACACAAAAAAAATGTTTGTATTTATTACTTCACTCTCTTACCTTCTATTCTCGGAGGGGGTTCCGCCGGTCTGGGAAAGCGAGGAAAAGAGTATTCTTTTTTTTCTGGTTTCCTGAAAGGACAAACACACGGGGAAGAAAAAAATTATGCGGCGTCCACTAATGTTTAACTCACTCCGTTTATTAATTCACAAAAAGTAACAACATTTATTAGAAGCTTGTTTCGCTATCGCTAGTATAATTAATCACTATGTTCCCTTGACTATTTAAGCATACGCCCTGAATAATTGTCATCATGGACTTTCAGGACGAATTGGCAGGCATGTCGATAATTAGAACAAGATCTCTATCATAACACTCTAAATACATATTTACAAACCCTCTCGCAACGAGGCTAAGAATATCTACTTCAGATTTCACTCTTTTTTTTTTAACAGAACCCAGAGCGAGCATTATCGATAGAATTTTCCTTTTAAATTTTAATAAAAAAAACACATGCCACTAACATTGGTTTTTAACTAGTCGCTTTGTTTTTAACATTCTTTGTAGAAGCTATCATTGAAAAAAAAAAGAAGAAAAAAAAATCGAATGAGTGTCGAGAAGTAATTTATCGTTTAATTATTAAAAGCAAAATGAAATATTTATGACAGTCTCACACATCCGTTTATTTATATGAATTATGAAAATAATCGTGTCCAAGTGCTATATGTGTGAGAAAAAAAAAAGTATCGTCTAATGAGAATCGAAATCGGTGTCTACTTTATTTAAAAGCACGTTCTATAACACTAATACAATTACTGCTAATAGCTAAAGGTTAATTTCTAGTTATGAATGACGGACTATTTTAACTATCTTTATTTTCTCAATGTCCCTTTAGACATTTTGTACTCAAGATTATTTTTTTTTCTTTAAATGCCACACAAAGCTGCTCTAACAATAAACGTTTGAAAATCTAAAATTTTTGGCACTGCAACGATCATACTTTAATTAAACGTAACCACGAAATTACTTTTCATAATTCATTTGATATCTTTACAGATACGTATTTTTCTTTAATTTGCTGTTAATTCAACATTTAAAGGGATTGTAAGACTAGTGCGAATTCTGAATAGTTCTGCAATGGAGCAAAAATAAGTTAACCAATTCTGGTTTTCCGTTAAATAGCCAACTTGCTCATTTTTTCAACAAATGCAGAGAAAAAGAAACGAATTTTTATTTTATATAAAAAGAAAAACGCAGTTATACGAACACAATATCGTTAACTTATACTACTTATTTATTCCTATTCCTAATTACTCTATTTAATGCTAGTTTATTCTAAGTATCCTTAATTATATCTATTTATTCTAGTTTATTTTAAGCATTCTTAATTATCTCTATTTAATTCTAGTTTATTCTAAGTATCCTTAATTATATCTATTTATTCTAGTTGATTTTAAGCATTCTTAATTATTTCTATTTAATTCTATTTATCTCTATCATTTCTAATTTCTATCATCTTCTTCTTAAGTCCGTTGACCTCATACTCGGCTCGTGTGCGGGACGAAAAAATAGGGGGGGGGGGGGGAACCGTGCCGAGCACAAGGCGCGACGGCGCGCGCGAGCGCCTTAATGTTTGTATGTCCGCGAAATGGCGCGCGCGTCGTCGTTATCTGGACAAGTCGGCGCGGCGCCTTGTGACGCCCGTCACAATATATATATATATATATATATATATATATATGATTATCTTTGAACGAAATACTGCTTGCTAACAATTACAATCAGGAACTAAACATTGAATAACTGATCTCTCTCTGCAGTTTCGTTTTTTTGGTCGTACTTCCCCCTCCATAAGGTCTATATCCCCTCCATCTTCCCCTCCATATCGATTGAGCTCGACTGCCGTTTATGTAAGCTCTCTCGCTCTCCGCTCCTCGTTTCTCTTCCGATTAGTTCTGATGACCCTTGTAAAATCGAGCAGCTTGCCTTGTCTCCAATGCATGTTATGACTTGTTTAGTCGACTGTTCTACCAAGTGACTACTACCCTTGTCCCCTTGTATTCTCATTGCAACTTGTTCAGTTAATGGTTGTTGTGATATTTGTTCGTTTGCATTGTAATCTCTCATTTCTCTAGCGACTCCTTCATTTAATGCACGTTCATGTTCAGGTATGCTGTAGTGACCCCATGGAAGAGTATCTCTGGTTCCGTTTCTATAAAACGCTTATCATCAATCGGATTCAAGGCTATTTTCTTTTGTTTTTCTGTATGTACAATATGAAGTCTCGATCGAATATTATATTGATCTCTATGGATAATGGCTCTTTCTTTCAAGCAATGAACATAATCTACAAAATTAATTGTAGTTTTCATTATAGCACTTTTAACACCCTTGGCTTTCTTAATCTGTTCTTGTCCTTGAATCTTCGTACTGTACATTTTACTCCGCAATCCAATAAATTCTGTTAAAATTTTAGCATTACATTCATCCTTCATGAGTACAACAATTTTCTTATTTTTTTGCGGTATTTTATAAGGATTATTCTACGGATAATCTGATGTGTCGAATTCATGAATGTCCTCCCGCATCAAATCGTACATATTAATGTGTTTTACTTCATATACCAAACTATCAGTATCTGTATATAATAATTTACAGTTACTACCCATTTTATTTTGCATGTATTTATAGTGAAATCTATAAACTTTTGTTTTCGACAAATCTAATACAGACAGTCCAACATAAATAGGTTTTCTGATCTGAATTTCAATTCTTTGTAACTGTACAGCAACGAAATTTTCATCAAGAATTGAACAATTATGAAAATTTGGACTTGCTATTAGTGCTTCTGCACCATAACATCCATGTTATTTATTGACTAGCTTCACATCTACTCTTTTCCTTTTATTTTCCATTGTCTTTCCATAAATAGCATTATTTAAAAATTTGAAAAATAGCTTTTCGAATTCATTTTTTGCTTGTTTTCTTTTCTCACTATTTAAATCAATATAGTCTTTAAGCCATGGTTTCTGATTAAATTTTAATACTCTATGTATCTTTTTTAAACATAAGCCATATTTAACTGCTTGTTGCAATGCTCTGTAGTGCATTGTAGAGCGTTTTTTATCATATAAAGTTGTTAACAGTTTCTTCATTTTACTTCCTGCTGCTGCAATATGTTCCGGGCACAATGGCAAATCTTTATGTTAATCATAAATATTTTATGGATATTCTAAATCGACCTCTAGAATATATCCAGTAGGTGATTCAGCTACTGTTTGCAGAAATTCGGATTCATTGTCTATATTTTGTTCCCATTCAAAATCTCCATAAGGAAGATATTGTGTCAATGCCCAACCATAAAGAATATTGACGTCATAGTAGAGCAAAAATTTATTTTCCTTCGTTTCATCAAACTCACTATCCATATATTTCTTATTCGCCTTTGAATAGCGGTTTGAACATTGGCTAATACCACCCCTGATACCTCTTTCGATAAACATGAGCATGTCGATATCGGTAACCAATTCTAATTTAATTTGTTTAACATGCTGATACTCTTCATCAGTAATAGTGGAATTGTTTAAATTACTGTAAAATGCAACTTTGGCTGGCAATTCCGTTTCTTGTAATTTATCAAACGATGAAATATATTGATATGGGAAGACACCTTTTCGTTTAACTAATCTAATTTGCTAGTTTGATTGATAGTCCCTCTTAAAAGTATTTCCTAAAATACTATGCTCCTCTAAATATGACGCTAATTTATCAAAGGAACAGGGCATAAATCGAAACGAATCGATAAATCTAAAACTAATCTCCATTTATTGTATATATTTTATGAATATATACAATATATTCATAAAATATATACAAGAAATGGAGATCTCCTTATTTTCCGGGAGGACATATACACGTCCTTCAAAATTTGTTGCAAATCTTTAATAAATAAATGCGCATCATACCCTGATAAATTATGAAATATAACAGGTATAACGTTGGAATCATTATAATTCAAATTACACGAGTTATGTGCAGGACCTCGGTATCTGAAATCGATATATAAATTTTATAAAACTACTAACATAAAACTCTAAAAAATACTTACCGTCCTGTAAGATGACAGTGATCTTCAAGTTTATTATTTGTACAATTAAAATTTTTTTCGCAAATATGACAGACTTTTGCTGTTTCATAGTTTAAATTCTCCATGTCTGTCAGTCGGTTCAGCGGTTTTGCATTCTGGTATACTTCTGTTATTTTTACTGAAAATTCTCGCAATTGTTGTGTGAACCATTCAGCAGGTGATGGTCCTATTGCTTTATCTGTTTGCCTGTAGCTTCGATATTCACACAGTGTCTCATCGTAACTACATTTTATATAAACCCCAATGCTCATTGAATTATGTTTTTGTTTTGCATACTTATGATCATCTATTTTTCTAACATGCATTCAAAATCTGCATATATCACAAATGGAACACACTCTTTGAAAGAAAAGTTTTTAAATTCTAAGATATTATTCTTCTGTATTGGTAATTTTATTTTGCAATGGTTTTTTTTCCTGGCAATCGATAATATGTAAGTTTAATTTTTGTTTAGACAGAAAATAATGTAAGCATGTGTCACATTGATGAAGTTTTCCATTACGTTTTGTGACTTGAGAACTTATCAAGCCAGATAAATTCTTAATCCAGACATAGTGGTAACGAACTGGGGGATCTTCATTATTTACACTTTCTTCTTCATCAGTATAATCATCTTGTATAATTAGTAAATTCACATGCTTTTGCTTTTTTCTAGAAGTTATATAACACGGAGACACATCAAAGGTATTTTTCTTCTTCTTTTTTAACATATATAAATTAATGGAAATATTTTGATTGTATTGTTCAAATTTAAGTATATCTTTTGTCTTCATCGGAAAGGCAATATCCTTAAAATTAAACATGTGTTCATACTGCTTATATGCGGAAACCCGATTACTATTCACTTGAACTGGATATAAGGCAGACAAAACTGCCCATTTAAAACATTGGTCATCGTTATTTTTTATATTAACACATGAATGTTTTTTTTCAATTACTTCAGGTAGTGCTATGCATGAACTACCTTTTATTGGGTTTAATTTATAAATATTTATTGCTAAATTAATAATTGAATGCAACATACAGCCAGAATCTCTCTCTTGAAACTCATCCTTATCACGCTGGATGGGTTCCTGGACATGCGTTGCATACCAATCTTTTAAATTCGTGGTCTCAAATATTTGCCCATTTTTTGTATTAAAATATTTGATTTCTATTGTCTGCTCTGACTTTTTCAATATAATATACTCAGCAGACAGAATCATATTCATTTTAAGTGAAGAATGATCTTGTAAAGATATTTTTATCTGATTCTCAACCAATTCAAATGCATTTTCTAAAAATGTACGAATATCGTGATGTTTGATATTCGTTACAATTCCAGATTTTATGCAATTGTTAAAAGTGGATTGAATATTACTCCAGGTTACCTTTTTGTCCTCCTTTTGCGATAAGTCGCCGCCTTGTTTAGCGTAACAATCCAATTTGCAATAAACACTCTGAAAATGATTCAGAAGTGTAATACATCGACGCTTCTCAGATGCAATTCTAGAATGCGTCATTATATTTGTTATTAATGTAACTGCTGCAGACGCATAATCCATCCATCGAACAATATCCTCTCTGTCAGCCATTTGTCTAGATGCAAACAGACAGGATTCTTGAAGGCGTTGAATAGCATCCTGATAATGTTTGAGGAATGCCATAATGCTTCACAACACTCAACAATTTTTATTTGTTTATTTCCTTTTTCAAGAAAACATAATTAAAACAATGTATATTTTTAAAATAACTATTCCACTATAATTTAGATTCTATTATAACGTTAGTAGATCAATATCACCCACAAAACAGATAATAACCAGTCACACAAATACGCACATGTAAGAAACACGAAACTGGAAACACTTCAAGATTAAAATCTATACCGTCTATACTTGCTACTACGTTATTGCGATAAAGTTAGAAAAGCTCAAATAGTTCAAGATTGAAAACTATACTGCCGAAATTCGCTGCATCAGAACTGCTATATAGTTGGAAAATGTTCAGAAAAAATCAATATTGGAAAACGTTGTGGGGAAATTTCTTTTGTTATGGGCACCCTTCCTATGGAAAATCAATATGTACAGCTGTTGTGATGAAAAATTTTCTTTTACCAAGAAAGTAGATGACTGTTGCCTTAAAGGAAAAACATATAGCGATTATATAGTTTACAGAAAAATTAACTTCAAACTAATCTATATAATATATGAATTGCACATATGTATCTATTTAATTTAAAGCAGAATAGTGGGAGTATTTATTTACGTATAAAAGCAATCGTAAAACTAAAAGAAATCATTCTTAGTCATTATGGAGTACATTGTAGACGTGCAAGGCTTCAAGAGCTGTTCGAATGAATTTATTTTGAAAGAAGTTGCAATATTTTCTCTTAATGAAGATGAAGCGCCAAGAGTTTATTTGTTTCAAGCACCGAAAAAATGGAGTAGCCTTTCTGAGAAAGAGAAGAGTGAGAATCGCTGGTTAGAACGTAATTATCACGGGTTACCATGGAGTTCAGGTGATATAACATATGAAGACATAGAAAAAACAATTAGTAATTATTTAAAAAATGCTCATATGATCTATGTAAAAGGTCTTCAAAAAAAAGATACCTGCAAAAATTTTCGGACAATGTTAAAAATGTCGAAAACTTAAAGTGTCGTCCATTATGGAAATTAAAAGCTTGTAAATATAAGTACTGCACTCATCACACATTATGCTTTAAAGCAGTATGTGCAGTACAGAATGCATATCTACTGAAATCTTGGATTCTTGAAAATCATCGTCCACCACCATCACAAGCAATTAATGAAACAGGTTTGTTTTCGATGTATAATTAATACAATAAAATTAAACTTGAGGCATTTCTAAACTAGAAAACGAAAAAAACCTTTTATTGATATTGTATTGTTTTCGAAAATAGAGTTTCGTCTGAGGTATCTGCCTTGTGTAGAGAAAGATTCTTTCTCTATATCTACATATGAAATAGAGGAAAGAAAGACAAAAAAAATTATTACAGAAACGTTCTTCAGCACTGCTCAAACTATTTCTAATCTATATGAGAGAGCTCCATGGATACGTATACCAACGCGATCGTCACAAGTGCTGAGGAAACGTAGAAGAATTATGAATGAAGATACGAGATAAAGTGTTTGAGAAATTCACTTTAAAGCTCTCGAAAAAATTTGATCAAAGAATGAACCCTCCGTATTGACTAAGGCATTGTTGTAAAAAAAAAATGTGTGTCATATAAGATAAGCTACTGAAATTTATTTAATAAATTTGTAATTCTGAATTCAAGAAATTAATTCTAAAAAAAAATTGTTGAATATTTTATTTATTTCTAAGTATGGATCGTTTGATTGTATGCATAATATATTTTATAATTATGTTAAAAAAAATACATAAAACTATAATATAAAAATGAAGGTAAAAGCAGAGTATTAGAGATGAGTAAGTTTCATAAACACCCCGGTTCTGATTATTGATTCTTACACTGAGACAAAAGTGTTGTCTATTCATTGTCATATAGCTCTCTATCTCTCTCTCTCTCTCTCTCTCTCTCTCTCTCTCTCTCTCTCTCTCTCTCTCTTGCACATGCATGGGATCGTATTAACTTATTGATCGGAAATATGGACTCATCAATATGCTGACTATTGATCCGAACTATTGGACAAAGTGTTGACTACTAGGCTAAACAAAGGCATGGTCAAGTGCACCGGTAGCAAGAGGGAGAGTGAGAGAAAGAAAGCTATATAGCTCTCGCTCCATTTACTCTGTTCCATATTAGGGTGATAGGTGGGGTCGCGCAACTGCACCGTTCAATGACCAAAACGAAATCTCCACGCTGCAAGAGTGAGAGAGAGAGAGAGAGAGAGAGAGAGAGAGAGAGAGAGAGAGATAGAGAGAGAGAGAGAGAGAAATATAGCACTTGGGGAGGTAGGCGCAGCGTGATGTTAACGCTGTGAGCTAAGAGAGTTCAGGATCACCGGTAGTGATGATGTAGGGGCTCGTGTCGTAGGGGCTCATGACGTAGGGGCTCGTGACGTAGGGGGGCGTAACGTCACGCCTGCTGACGTCAGCTCACAATTAGTTCCGGTGCTCCAGAACTCTCTTAGCTATACTACTTAAGGGTAGTGGTTCTCTAAATATTATACAAATGCATTTAGAGTGGAGATAGGGTATATATAGTAGCATGCTGAGTCAAAAAAAAATTTTAATTCAGGTGGTGAGGGCAGTCAGGTTGTCCTTTGCTACCATATACTAAAGTTTATTTTTATTATTTGTTAAATATTTTCATAATTTTTAGTTTTCTTAGTTTGGGCATCAGAAATATTGGGGCAAAATAGGGCTTTTTCCAACACCCTCGAAACTATGTATAATATATATTATATAATATAATGTATAATATATATTATATAATATAATATATAATATATATTATATAATATAATATATAATATATTATATTATATGCATACAAAATACATCGTCACATCTGTATAAAAGGCAATGTCCAGTGTCAACTTAAATAATATGCTCTTTGCAGACTATTATTTTGCTTTAATTTCAGTTGGAATCACTACTAAAATATTCACGATATTTAATTTAAAAAACGTAAAGATATGAAATATATTATACAGGGTGACCAAAAAGTCTCGGAACACCTTAATAATTTTCCAGGTAAACTGATTTTGGACATGGTCAAGGTCAATCTAGATGTAACTTTTGTCAAGAAATTTAATGGTGACCTTGGATTTGATCTTGGCGTTGACTTTCAAGGTTATTTCGAGGTCAACTTTGTTATTTCAAATGGGAACCCCTATTTTTGACAACGGAAATCGAAAGAACAGAAAATTTTATGTCCAAATATGTGCTCAAGTTATGGGTCAAGGATGACCTTGATGGTCACGCAAGGTCTGGAAACCTCTTGGCATAGGAAATTCTCAATTTTTGTACCACAGAAGCTATTACCTTTATCAAGGTGTATGCACGGCCTTGACGATGCCCTTCAAAGACATTTTACTTTGAATTTTCTTATTTACTTTTAGCATTACCCATGAACAACGACGTGGACGTATTAAAATCTGTTCCCTTTGGAGTGCTTGATTAGCGTGAGGTCTGAGTTTCAAAATAAATTACTATTCAAAATAATTTTAATTTTTTTAAAAACATTTTTCTCCATTCTAAGTTTGCGCTCGTCACTGTAAATACAGGATCGGATAGTTTTACACTTGATCGTATTAAAATTAATTCTTGAAATCTTGATCACTGTGATCGGTGTTTGGGTAAGTTTTAATTTGTTAGATTAGTCAAAATGAATCGACTTACTGAAAGAGAACGAATATCACTTCTTATGATGAGAGGTTGGCGCGAAAAGGTACGATCTATTAGGGAGTAATGAATCTTTTCAATGCAACTTTTAGACTTGCTAGAACTCCAATATCATTTTCAACGGTGTGAAGAACCATTACAAGGTTTAATGATCACGATACTATCAATGATCTACGTAGACCAGGCAAACCAAATTCGGCAGCAAATGAAGAGACTTCATTATACATTATGCTATCAATCATTGAGGCTCCACATAATTCTATTAGTAGGGTTAATCAAGAAAATGACGTTAGCAGATCGTCAATACCTATTATATTTAAAAAACCCAAATTCCATCCATTTACAGTTAATTTGGTTCATAAGTTAAATGAAGATGATTTCGATTGTCGTATTGCATTTTGTGAAGGCATGATGGAACGCATAATTAAAAATTCTGAATTTTCATACAATATAGCATTCTCAGATGAGAGGACTTTTCAAATTGATGAAACCTTAAATATGCACAACTGCAGTTATTAGTCAGATAATAATCCTCATTGGACTAGAGAAGACAAATCACAATATCCAGAAAAATTAAATGTTTGGACTGGAATTCTCAAGAACAGAATCATAGAACCTTTTTTATTGATGGTAACTTAAATGCACAAAACTATGAATAATGCTATGAAACCAAATAGTTAACCACTATGCACGACACGTTCATAATTTCCTAGATGAAGATTTTTTCAATCGAAGGATAGGGCAGAGAGGTACTATGGAATGGCCAGCTAGATCACGTGACCTAACACCTCTTGATTATTTTTTTGGGGGGTTACATAAAAGATAGGATATACAAAATAAAACCTCAAAATTTAGACGAAGTACGGCAAAGAATTATTGATCAATCAGCGCTTATTTTTATGGAAATGATCGAAAACGTAGTTGATGCTTTCTACCACTGGTTATCTTATTGTCAAGAAGCAAATGGAAGTCAATTTGAGTAGTTAAAGTAAAAAATTGCAGCCATAATGCTTATGATCAAATGTGAGAGGCAAGGGGACTCACGCTAATGAAGCACCCAAAGGGAACAGATTTCATTATATCCACGTCGTTATTCCTGGATAATGCTAAAAGTAAATAAGAAAATTCAAAGTAAAATGTCCTTGGAGGACATCGTCAAGGCCATGCAAAGCGTCACCGTTGCATGCACCTTGATAAAGGTAATAGCTTCTTTGGTAAAAAAATTTAGAATTTCCTATGCCAAGAGGTTTCCAGACCTTGTTCAAGGTTAAATAACCTTGTGTGACCATCAAGATCATCCTTGACCCATGACTTGAACACATCTTTGGACATACAATTTTCTGCTCTTTCAATTTCCGTTGTCAAAAATGGGGGTTCCCATTTGAAAACACAAAGTTGGCCTTGAAATAACCTTGCAAATCAACCTCAAGTTTAATAAGCGAGTAGTGCAAGTCACCAAAATGGAACAGAGAAATTTCGAGCAACAGTAAGCGATATTTTGTGCGAAAATCGGCGAAACCGCGATAGAAACTTATGAAAAAGTGCTTCAAGTGTATGGTAGTGCCCTTAGTCATACTCCGGTACTTCGGAGTCATGCCAATTTTAAAAAAAGCCGTGAGAGCGTCAAAGACGAGACACGGATCGGAAAGCCAATTCAAGTGCAAACCGACGATAATATGCAGCGCGTCCGCACCTTTGTTCTTCAAGATCGGCAACTAACCATTCAACTGTTGGCTGACCAGTTAAATATTAACCGGAAATAGTGAGGAAATTGGTCTTGGAAATGGACTGATATGTATAATCCAAGAAATTCATATTTTTTTGATGCATGTTTAGTGCCTCTTGTCAGATCGGTACTACCAAAAACAACGACGATTGCAATTTCTAGAAGGTCGAGATCTTCTGATATATCAAGAATATCAGCTTCACCAAGAAAAATTATTCGGCAGGTTTCCATCGTGCATGATGGACTCATTCGGTGATTGCAGAAAACCATCGGATCCAGAGTCCGTGCCTCCAGCTTGCCAGCCAGGACGAATGGTGTTTTCACATGAAAATATTCAAGTTTTTTTTATCATTGCTGAAAATTTTATTGTCTTGGTAATTCAAAAAAAAAAAAAATGAGCAGCTTTGACAAAGAATTCTTGTAGTTTTTTATTCTCGTGCTTTCGATATTGGACAGTTTGATTCAATTATTTAATTAAATTAGCAGATTTAGATTAGATTATATTTAAATAGTTATTACGTTCAAAATAATAATAATTTTCTTAAACATTTTTTATAAATAATATTATAGTTTACGTTTACTATCCATTTAATTAACGTTAATTATAAAATATATTTTCTGCTTTACAACAAATCTTTAAAAACTTTATCTATACAGCTTATTTTTGTTGGTAAATGTATCAAAAAAAATTTTTATTTAAAATGAACGTTGGAATTTACAATTCTAAATAAGTCTTGAATAAGATGTAAATCTATAGTCATTGCGAAATATTTAAACATTTGAGATAAAAGTTTTTCAATTTTTTTTGCTCTCGTGTCTTTATATATTAATTTAATTTAATTTAATACTATTTAGTTTTATTTAATATAATTTCGTTTAATAAATAATTTATATCCATAGATAATAATATTTAATATCATTTAATATACAATTTTAAATAATATTCAATTTAATATAATTAACTAAGGTTTGTAAATTTAAATACACATATTTAAATATTATCTAACATCATAATTAAATATTAGAAACGTGAGGCGTGATCTTGGTTTCTGATTATTGCGGGGTAATATATTACAACATAAAAATAAATTCACTCCCATTTCCACATCCCAGTCAGTTTTTATATTTATTAAATTATTACTAAATATTTATTATTAATTATTATTCCTTATTTATTTAAGCTTATTAATCTTAATATATTTATTAAACGATACATAGATTCCTTGAATTTTTTTATTATATTGGTTGTAAATGTCTGCATCTACTACTTTCTAGAATTGCTTATCGCAACCAAATTTATTATTTAAATAAACTATTTAAAATTATTTATTCATACCAATTATTTATTTCTTTATTATTTTTTTAATTATTATTGTATATTTTTTAGTTTAATATTAACGGAATTGACACAATTTACGATATTATTGAGATATTGACAATTTTTTCTGTGTCTTTTTTCGTTTCTTTTTTCTTTTTATTTTACACATGCAATTTTTCTAAGTTTGTCGTTTTCAAATTGGTAACGTCATCTAGAAAGCATCTACAAGCTCACGATTCAATAACATATACATCTTAACGGCAACGCCGACGGATATTAGCAAAATTAAGAAATTTATACTTCCCGTCGCAGAATTCCGAGGTATTCAGGAGATTTGGAAATAAATGGTTCTCATTGAAAAAGACGTTTGAGATCATGATAGATAAGCGTGAAGATATTACTGCATTGCAGAAATTCTTATTTTTGAAGGATTCTCTAAGAGGAGAAGCACTCGTTAAATTATCAATTTTTATCAAAGAAAAGGGATTTTTATAGGTAAATATTTAAATATGCCAACGAGTAGCAAGGCCAACAGAAAGGAATTCATATAAATTGTAGAATTTTCCAGCATGAAGCAGCGAGTGAGCGCGTTAGAATAATTAGGAATAACTATAGAAAAATTCATTTTCACACGCATGATGGAACGCGCTTTGTATGGCAAGAAAATGTAAATCTAGATGAGTTTCCGGGCATCGAGAAGTTATATGAATTTGTAACGGAAGCTGCTTACCGGATGTCCATCGCGACCTCGTAAAATGACCAAAAACATGGATCAAAAATATGAAACGACGAGGAGCTAAAAGGATGACTGTGTCTCCAAAACTCACAAGTCTACACAGGTGAGAGAGTTTTCACCACCTCCACAATTCGATATCCTATGTGTTAGAACCTTGGACATCAGCTATACCAATGCAAGCACTTCATAGCTCTTAATATCTCCAAAAGAAGGGAAGAAGTTAATAGAACAAAAGCATGTACGAAAAGCCTCAGAGTTCACATTCGCATATGTTCATATAGTGGTTGAAAATGCAACAAATATCGTAACGTGCTTCTTCACGAGAACCAGTCATTCATTTGAAAAAATTTCTTGAAAAAGGAAACTTTTTCAGGGGGCAGACATAAGGATGAATCTGTAAAAGAAGAAACAAATAAATGACTAGCATTTAATGTTGTGAAAAAAGCAGTATGCTCTAAATTGATAATGAGTGCCGTTGTTAAAGTAAGAGACGAGGCTGGAAATTTTATACAGGCAAAATCACGGTTAGAGACATACGCAACAGCACATTTTGTAACAGAAAAGTTTGCTCGATTGTTGAAATTTGCAATTAGAAATTGTACAGTTCCCATAGGCGCCATTAATGGAATGCATAGGCCATCTATAAGCGCATTAGAATTTGTTTTTCAGTCGCTTTACAATAATTTTAAAAAGAAACTGTCTTTTCTGATAGTCCCCCAGATAGCCGAACAAGCGCCACAAGAAGTTTTCCCTCGTAATATAATTGATATCCCTCATAACCTTAAACTTGCTGATCCAAATTTTTACCTGCCTCGAACTGTAGACATATTCATAGGTTCAGGCGCCACTTTATGGCTTTTATCTGTAGGACAATGTAAGTTATGAACTGATAGCGCAGATCTGTACCTGCAAAAAACTTAATGAGGATGGTGATTACTGGAGGAATTATGCACAGAAACAATGTTCTGTGCTAGTTGATAAAATTAAAACAGCAGATCGAAAAATTTTGGATCATTCACGACACCGATGCTCGCACACCGAAAACTGCTCAAGAAGAAGCATATGAAATACATTACAAAGAAAATACAACAGGTGACACAAGTAGGCGGTACATAATAAGACTTCGCTTCCAAATAAATAATCTCGACTTTGCAAATTCACGCGCGATAGGGTTAAGAAAAGTCTTTGGACTATAACGAAAGCTTAACGCGAATAAAACTTTACGAGATGAATACAAGCGGGTATTGCAAGAATATTTAGATTTAGGACACATTACTTTAGTACACGATGAAGTAACAAAGGCGTATTATTTAGCACATCAAGCAATTATAAAATACACGAGTAATACTACAAAGGTGAAAGTATAGTCTTACACATTAGTAGAAGCTAATATAGTTCTTAGTTTGAATAAAGAATTGATAACAGGACCGGTAATTCAGCCCAAACTTCTAGTACATTTGCTTAGGTTTCGTACGTACAAATACATTTTCACCACAGATATTGAAAAGATGTATCAGCATATTTTGATATATTCTGATGACAGAACTTATCACCATTTATTCTGGTTACATGTAGGCAAACCTCGTGTATTTCAGTTGAATACCTTAACGTTCGGTGTCTCTTCTGTTTCATTTCTATCGATTCGAAGATTAGCTCAATTGGCTACAGACAAAGGAAAAACTATCCCCAAATAATCAAACAAGATTTATACGTAGACGATTTAATTACTGGAGTGAACTCTCTAGAAGAGATTCTGCAAATACAGGGCCAAACCATCAGTTTAACTCATCAGATGCACTATTTCGTGGAAAAATCCCTCGCGAATTTTTGAATAACGATTCATGGTTTCATGCGCCTACATGGCTCAAGGAAAAAGAGGATACATGACCGAATGAGATATTAGAAGTTATAGAAAAATAGCCAGGTTAAAGAAAGCGACCTGTTTGTTAACGAACGCTGAACGTATAGGATGTATATTTGAAATATTTTCATCGCATACTCGCTTGAAACGTGTAGTAGCCTATTGCCTACGATGTCTTCCATCGGTGAAGACAAAAGAATCTTTATCGATTACCGAACTTACTAAGGCGGAAGCAACGATAATGAAATTCTTGCAACGTTGTCAGGAGAAGGCTTAAAAATTCCGATTTACAATTTGGACAAAAACATCCCATTCTGTTACCATCGCATCAATACGTGACTGACCTGATTATACACAAAACCCACGCGAGGCTTATCATGCCGGTATACCAGCAACTTTATCGAGTATTCGGAAAGGCTACTTGATCAAAAGAATCAAGTTAGAAAATTATAGGTGCATGTGTAAGGTGTACTCGTTTTAGAGCGAATCCTATTACATACAAAATGGTTGATCTTCTGAAATCACGATTAGTATTAAATACAGTATCATCAGATTATCACATAGGATAAGACTTTTTTGGGCCTTTCCTTATCAAAGAAAGGAAATACAAAAATCGCAAAAGTATTAGAGCATACGGTTGTGTCTTTGTATGTATGTCGACAAAGGCCATACATAGATGGTTGGTGATTTGCAATGGATGGGTTATAGCTGCTCGAAAGCGCTTTACAAGTCGTAGGGCTATACCATCAGATTTCTATACGGATAATGAAATTAATTTTGTAGGTACTAATAACAAACTACGTAAATTATATGCTTTAATGAACTCCGTGCGAGTGATCACGGCTTAGATATTGATCTCGGCGCGTTCTCTAATAGTGATAATTGAACTATCATTTTTCTTAATCAAATTGCGTTGTTAACATTTCTAACAATAATCATTATTTGCTAATTCTTCTCGTGGAGGTTTAGTGCCTATAGACTCTCCCCCGCCGTGAACCAAATAATGAACCAATAAATTCACCTTTTTTGGCTCAAAAAGCTAGCATTTTATTAAAATCCCACACCTTATCCTTAACCGAGAGAAGACCCTCTAAAGGAGGAATCTCTAGTACATCATACAACTATGCCAGGGAAAAATATCTCAGAAAAATTAGAACTTTAAAAATTTTATTTTTTAATATACATTTTTCGAGAACAAAAGATTGTTACGGAAAAATTTTTCTAATTTTTCTAATTATTAGAAACAAGTCCGCATGTCATATGAAATTTTTCTGTATTATTTCATAGCACTTATAGTGACATAACTAAAAAATTTATAATATTCTAGGATTATAATATTGTAATGTTTCGAACATTTCATATAATAGAAATATCACAATATAAAAATATTTCTGTTCAATTACTGGCGAAACTGTAATATTTTAGATGTAATATTACGGGCATATTACCACAATCTGACTTGGTGGCTGAAACAATGTAAAAATAATTAATGCACAGAAAAATGCTAAATGTAATGTATAGTATGTGTAGTAAATGCGTAGTATTCAGCGATCGTTATATATACACGGTGTCCCAGATGGAACTGCTCATATTAGCGGCTTGATATCGGGAAGGAAAAATTATGTGTGAATATTAATAATCATGTAGGTCTATTTTTAATATTTTTTGCAATACGGGCCCATGTCTGTGAAGTAGTCAGGGTTCAGAGAATTGGGTTAGAGTAAGACCAGTAGTTGTTATTTTTCCTGTCAGAAATAAATTAATAGTAAATCTCTCTGGCACACTTGGCATGCGCGAACTAAATTAATAATTTACAGGTCAAGTGGGATCTTAGATTAAAATTAAAAATTTTAAATTTAAACGATAAATGATTTAAATTTTTCCGGTATTTCTATTTTAAGTAAAAATACTAGAAAATCCTTTTCTCTTTTTTCAGCGGGCTCTGGTGATAGATGCAGGAAAAGAGATAGTAGAGGTGAGGAAATGTCCAACACTGTTTAGATTTAAACGTGAATTTTGTGTTGGTCGTTTTCATTTTACATTTATAATTACTTTAAGACATAATTAGTCAATTTAAGAATTATATATTTTTTTATGTTATTTTATACTTTGTAACGTGGCTTACTCAGCGACGGATAAGATACAATATATATATATATATATATATATATATATATATATATATATATATATATGTATATATATATGTATATATATATGTATATATATATATGTATATATATATATGTATATATGTATATGTATATATATATATGTATATATGTATATAGATATATATATATATATCAATATAGTATAGCAAATAAATAACGCATATAGTTAAATGTTAAATAAATAGAAACTAGTGTATTTGTATTATACAGCGTGATCCTAACAACAATCAGTAGAATAAATAAACGACCAATAAGAATTAACAAAATTATAAATTAAAATGAAACAACGTACTTTTCGTTAGTATAAAAGTGCGTTCTTTTCCACTAGAAATCCTGTTCGTTTTCGGCACTTGCTAAGGAAGGCACCTCTCAAGTGAAGAAAGGGAAACAGCAAAATTCGATCGACCAACCGACCCGTCATCTCTCGCTGCAGACTCTTCAACGAGAAAAGGTGCTCCTTTGCTGGTTTAAAGATATAATTTCTTGTATAGGAAAGGGCTCCTTTGCTAACAAAAAAATACCATACCGAGCGACGCTCGAGAAGGCCAACGAAAAGGGAAAAATTCTCTTCCCGAGTAAAGGCACCTTTGTCAGAGATAGAATTAAATGAGTATTAATGACGAGGTGCTCCTCGGATTAATACACACTGACCGTCGAGAAATCATAAAATCAGCCAAAAATTAAAAAAATAAAAGTCAGATTTTATCTCTGAGAAAAGGCGCTCCTTTGTCAGAGATAGAATTAAAGATTTATTAATGGCGAAGTGCTCCTCGAATTAATACATCTAGACTAACCTTCTAAAGAATAATAGAAAAGCGTCGATAAATCGTCAGGATAGGGGAATCCATATAATTAAAGCGTTATAAGAAAACGCGCCACGTTTACCCGAAATGAATGTTAGCGAGGCACGTTGAATGAAAATAATATTAGGAGTGTGAATAAGTCTTTCCCGTTTTTTGTAAGAGATGGCGCCACCAAGTCAATAATCAGTTAAGTTTTTTGGGCATCAATGTCATTAGAAGTAATAATAATTAAATCAAGATTAATTATTATATAATAATTTACAGATAATAAGAGAAACTGTCATTAATAACGGATATCCAATTGAATTTATTAATAAATTCATTAATGAGATATAGTTTGTATTAGGAGTGTGAATAAGTCTTTCCCGTTTTTTGTAAGAGATGGCGCCACCAATACTGTGCGAGTATTCAATGGTTACATATGTCATAATCAAAGCTTATTCATATGTCAACAATTCCATACTAACACATTAGATAAAATTTTTTCGCATCATAAATTTTTGATATCGTGAAAATGTCGAAATTTGAGCCGAGTCGACGTCATTTGCGGGAAGTTTCACTTTATTGGTTCAATTTGAAGAAATCTGCTGCCGAAACGCATCGATTGCTTGAGGAGGCTTATGGAGAAGGTTGCGTCGATAATTCAAGTGTTCGCGAATGGTTTCGACGCTTCAAAAGCGGTGATTTCGACGTGGAAGACAAGGAGCGTTCCGGGCGGCCGCAAATCTTTGAAGATCGAGAATTGGCGACTTTGCTTGATGAAGATTCTTGTCAAACGCAAGAAGAACTTGCTGAAGCATTGAGAGTTGACGGAACAACCATTTCCAAGCGTTTGAAAGCCATGGGAATGATCCAAAAGCAAGGAAATTGGGTGCCATACGAACTGAGAGACGTCGAACGGCGTTTTTTCACTTGCGAACAGCTGCTTCAGCGACATAAAAGAAAGGGTTTTCTGCATCGTATCGTGACTGGCGATGAAAAGTGGATACGTTACGATAATCCGAAGCGAAGAAAATCATGGGGACTACCCGGCCATGCATCATCATCGACGGCCAAGCCAAATATTCATGGCGCCAAGCTCATGCTCTGCATATGGTGGGACCAGCTAGGTGTGGTTTACTATGAGCTTCTGAAACCGAATAAAAGGATCACAGGCGAGGTCTATCGACGACAATTGATACGTTTGAGCCGCGCACTGCGAGAAAAACGGCCACAATACTCCGACAGGCACGACAAAGTTATTTTGCAACATGACAATGCTCGCCCACATGTTGCACCGCCGGTGGAATTATACTTAGACACGCTCAAATGGGAAGTCCTACCCCACCCGCCGTATATTCCAGACGTTGCTCCGTCTGATTACCATCTCTTCAGATCGATGACGCATGGCCTGGCTGACCAGCACTTCCATTCCTACGAGGAAGCCAAAAAATGGGTGGATGACTGGATAGAGGCCAAACCGGTCGAATTTTTTCGCAACGGGATTCGTATGTTGCCAGAAAGATGGGAAAAAGTTGTAGCTAGCGATGGCCAATACTTTCAATAATTCATTTGTAACCATTTTTTCACAATAAAGGCTCAAAATTTGAAAAGAAACGGGAAAGACTTATTCACATACCTGATACATGTTGGCGAAATAAATAACAAAATTGTAATTAATGATATATATATATATATATATATATATATATATATATTGTAACGGCGTTTTTCACGCCGTTTCCTTGCCTTAATTTGACGCTGCAAGTATCCGTGGATATTCTGCTTCCACCTAGAGCGTGATAAAGAAAATCGGGAGGGAGAAGAAATTAATCCTTGTGGGGTTCAGATTTTACACAGGCTTCGCGCTTTTATTTATTTACACATACACTCTCACATACACGTTACACTGATACTTCACACACGCGCGCAATCGTCTCACACACACACTCTCACGTGTATTTAACTTCGCAGATAAAAGAACTCCGCGACTCTTCCAACGGTTACAATTACGAGTTAGCACGATATAACTACACGCGATTACTTACTATACGGGGGACAGGGACACTCGATAAGGACATACACGGGCGGACGAACACTCGTGGAGATAATTGTGGCGCGGGCGCGGCGGCAGCGGGCGCGACTAACCTATTACTAGCGCACACAGCGGATAAGTACTTGCCTGTGCACTGCACGGCGACGCGTCCTCTGCCCTCGTCGGGGACAGCTGCAGGGTGCGGTGGTGGCCGCTCCCGTCCTCTATGGCTCGACACTCGTCAAGCAGGCAGCAGCGGTGGTGGCAGTGGAGTTGGACTCGCTCTCTCTCGCGCTTCTTCTCGCTCGGCTCGACTCCTGTCGGACGTGCCGTCGGTGATGCGGCTGCTGCTGGGGCCGTTCGCTGGTTAGTAGTGCAAAGGGATGAGCAGAGTGCTCACTGGCGTCCGGCTGTGCGCGACTCCGGTCGTGCAGGCGGCCGCGGTGGCAGCGGTGTTGTTGGCGTAATGGCCGCCGGGGAGCTGATCACTCTTCCGATGTGAATGTCACCTACGACGCAAACCGTCGTGGCGTAGACCTGAGTGTTTGCAAGGTCCTCTCTGCCTTCGGAACCGTCTCCAGGTATATATATTCCAATACACAAGCCACTCACGATGCGGGGCTGAAAATCCTCGTACGTTAGGACGACAGGGAAACGAAATACGGAGGTGATGACAAACACGTCAGTCTGTTAGCGTGGCTCGGTAGACAAGAAGGGCTTAGCTTCTCTTTCGTTCGAGCGTCGCGTTGCGCGCGCCCTTTTGGCAGCGCGACAATATTATTCGCGCTTACGCGCGCACGCGGTTTTAAAATGCAGGGACCGTCGATCGGGACGGTTACAATATATATATATATATATATATATATATATATATATATATATATACTGAAAAAAATAATTTCTTGATTCAAATAAATCTATGTACTAGCGAAATTTGAATTACTTAAATGGAAATTTACTAAATTCTAGTAAATGTTAATTTCAATTCAGAAAAAAATTTTAAGAATTAAAACATAATTTTCTTAAATCAAGAGTAGGTTTTCTTAAAAATGGAAAATCCAGTCAAGTAAATATTTAGTTAATTATTATGTTCTAATGACCTAAATTTAGCTCATCATAATCTGAAAATAAGCATTTTCATTTTATATAAAACGTTTCTTTAAAACAAGCTGACCAAAATTAAAATTAAAAACCTGAGTTTCTTAAATTTAGTAATTATATACCTGAACACAATACTTTTGATTATCTAAAAAAAGCTTTACAGAATCAAAATAATATTTTCTAGAAATTAATATTTAATTGTTTTTATACAGTATATATAGCAAAGAGCTATTACTTGATTCAAGAAATTTATGCAATTGCTTGTACCAAGTAAATATTTTCTTTTACCAAGTAAGTAGTTACTAAAATAAAGCTTATATTTTCTAAACAATAGATCATCAATATTGGGAATTAAATGAATATTTTCTTATTTTGAGAAAACGTATTCTTAAATCAATCAATTCAAATTTAATATCAGAAAAATAAATTTTTCCATTAATTAATTATCTCCAAGATTTTAGTCAAGATTTTCTAAAAAATGGGTGGCTGAGATTGTAAATTAAATAAATATTTTCTTATGTTAAGAAAATATATCCTCGAATCAGTAACTGAAGATTTTGAATAAAAAAATATATTTATTTGATTCAAGTTTACAAAATAAGTAAATATATACTTAGATTAAGAATTTCAATACTTCACCCAAGAAATTTAATGTAAAATTAAGAATTTGATTTCTATCTGTAAAACAATATTAACTTGAAATACGTTTTTATTTTATAGAAATATTAAAATTCAAGTATGTGACATTTTTAAAAGTAGTGCCTAGTTTCTTGATTCAAAACATTATTTTCTTGACTTTAAAAATCAAAAGTTTAAACTAAGCGAATAATTTCTTGAATTCTTTTAAAATTTATACGTTAATTTATGTTTATTACATTTATTTAATCACTTCTAATTTTAAATTAATTATACTATTTCATTAAAGTCTCATAATTAATTTATTTCGCATAAAAAAACTTCAACCTATTCGGGATTCTATCCGCAGACCGTCAGATTCTCAAGCTAACGCCTTATGAGTTACGCTATCGCAGTTCGCTGTGGACAATTATAAAAATCTTGATAGTTATACATTATGCAATTAATTTATGAATTCCAGTGAATAGTATATGCATTTATATATAATATATACTTACATTATAACAATTTATATATCGTTTTGGTTTTAATACGTCATTTCTCACATCTAAATAATATTTTTTTAAATGTATCTTTTTTAGGCATATGAAGCTGAAAAATAATGGTTTTTTGTATTATTCTATATCATTGAAAAAATATCTGCTAATATCAAGTAAATATTTATGAGCCTTGTATCGGATAAATAATTATTTCTTAAATTGAAATTAAAACAAATATTTTCTTAGATTACGAAATAAGTTCCTTAAAATAGGAAAACAAGAACAATCAAAACAATCTAAAAAATTCCTTCATCAAGAACTTATTTGCTTGAATTAAAATGATATAAGCTAGATATTTTACAACATGCGTTCAACTAAACCGAAGGATTTCTCGAAATTATCTAAAAATTCAGAAATCACTTACGTAGATTAGCTCATATTTTTTATTCTTGCTGAATTTTAGGTAAAAATTATTAATAATCAGAGTAGTACCAAATTTATGAACAGATAACGCATATAGAGACCCCTAAAAATATAAAAATTCTTCATCGATTAAAAATTGATTAAAATCAAAATTACACAATATATAAAAATAATAGAATGAAAATTGAAACAATTTTCGGTAAACTTATTCTTAAAACTGTATTTGAAAAGTGACTCATGTAATAATATTCGTAATGAGAAAAAATCAAGATAGGAGTTTATTTTCAATAATATTATTATAATTATTATTATTATTTATTTAGTTTAAGGAGTTGGGCCTTCCCGGCCTCGAGACGTATGGGTAAACCATTCCGGTCCCTCCCTTAACCAGCAGCCGCTATAAACGGCATGCCCCCAGAATGAAATTATTCCAGTCGTCATGCTGGATTTAATGTCCTGAACCTCCAAGTAGGCAGCCCCAAAATGTTGCCGCCTTTTCTCAGATATATTTGGACAGTAACACAGAAGATGTTCCGCGGTTTCATCCTCCGCGTAGCAAAAACGGCAGAAGGGATCTCTCACGAGACCCATTCTGCACATATGGGCGTTAGTCTTACCGTGACCTGTGAGGATCTCGATGAGCATTTTTGCCTTTCTTCTATTGAGGCCAAGGATAACCCTGGTCCAATCTTTTAAATTATTCGTGGAAGTGAAGGCTTTAATCTGCCTGCACTCTCCATTTGTTTCCCATAGTCGGCTATTTTCTTCCGTTATCCACCTCTCTATCTCCCCCTTCATGAGGGTATTACAGAGTCCTACAGCCAGCTCAGGGCCTCTATAGGGAGTTCTAGCTCTCATTTTGACAAGGTCATCTGCTACCATGTTCCCTTTAATTCCACAATGGCCCGGTACCCATAATAGCGTGACCCTTGTCTTATGCGCCAGCCTATTAAGGGCCTCGTAATAGTCCTTGACTTGATTGGATCTAGTTGTGTAACTGCTTGAAGCTTGCAATCCGCCTTTACTGTATGAGCAGAGGCATATGTGGGTGTCAAGGGCCGCTTCCGGAGCCATCTCAGCTCCACGCAGAATTGCCACTAGCTCGGCTTGAGAAACGGTAGGGTACTTCCCCAAAGGGAAACTTGTGCCCTTTCCGTTACTTCTTTGGTACACTCCTGTACCTGCACCCCTTTAACATTTAGAGCCATCTGTATACCATAGCTCTTTAATGTTGGGGACATCTACCAGCCTATTCTCCTATTCATTTCTGGACGGGATGCTGACCCTATATTTTTTGTCGAAGAGGAAGCTCCTGTTCATGGCATCGAGGTTCATTCTTAAAGTCACCTTTTCGTCCAGGCCCCGGGGGAGCCGTAATGGCCCCTCTCTGATTACCTCTTTGAGAGATCTTTTGACTCTGTGCAGGGCTTTCGCAGCCGCTCCCGCCAGGGTCAGTTTAAATGGTTCTATTTCGAGGAGCATGCCCAACGCCGCTGTAGGTGTAGATCTAATCGCTCCGGAGATGCTCCTTACCACCATGCTTCTCAGTCTTTCGAGTGAGTTTCTGGCAGTCATCAAGGCCGTCCTTTTCCACCAGACAAAAGTACCGTAGGTTAGTCTGGGTTTCAGGACAACCTCGTATATCTACTTCATAATATCTGGCTTGAGACCCCAAGTCCTGCCTATGGCTCTCCTAACCTGCTAGAGACAGGCCGTCAGTTTGCCAGATATAGACTCTAGGTGTTTACTCCATAATAGTTTACTATCAATAGTCACACCTAGATATTTCACTTGCTTCTTGAAGGTCAGAGAATGCCCTCCAAGAGTCAAGCGACAACTCCTATTCCATTTAAATTTCCTGGTGCAGACTATGATCTCAATCTTCCCTGGATTAACCGAGAGACCGGTCCGTCTACACCATCCTTCGACCGCTTCAAGGGCCCCCTGTAGTATCCCCATTAGGGGATCCAAAAAGGGTCCTCGGGCGATTAGCATTATGTCGTCAGCGTAGCCAACCGCCAGACAACCGATGCTATTCAGCTTATTTAGGAGCTCGTCCACCACGAGGCACCATAGGAGCGGAGACAGGACGCCCCCTGTGGGCACCCTGACCCTATTCTCCCTCGTAGGGTCGAGCTCCCTTTGCTTGCTTCCAGGATACGATTTCCCAACATGTGGTCAATCCATTCTGTGATGCACTGAGGCATATCATGCATATTTAAAGCCTCCTTGATAACTTTTCGTGACGTATGATTAAAGGCTCCTTCAATGTCCATAAGAACACCTACGGCAAACCCTTTCGCGTCCACCTGAGATCGCATCTCAGATACGGTTCTATATAGAACCGTCTCCGTGGATCTTCCGGTGCGGTATGCAGGTTGCTCCTTATGGAGTTGATTTTTTCTCAAGGCTTCGTCTCTGATGAATCTATCAATCATCCTTTCGATAGTCTTGAGAATAAAAGTTGTCAGGCTGATGGGTCTAAAATCCTTCGGGGATGTATAACCACATTTGCCTGCTTTAGGTATGAATACCACCCTGGTCCCCAGCCATCTTGCTGGGATGTGACCCAGAGTGATGCTTGCTCTTGTCATTGGGCTCACAATACAGTCCCCGGCTCTTTGTAGGAAGGCCGGGTAGACTCCATCCGGTTCCGGTGATTTAAATGCGCTAAATGACCTTACGGCCCATCTGACCCTGTCCGGAGTGACAATCTGGTTTGCTACCATTCGGTTAGCACCCAGTTTAACGTAACCTGGCCAGTGGTCATTTTCTGTGACTGTCATTTTCTGTATCGTCATCTTGTTCAGTATTTCGACTGAAACTAGGGAAGTGGACTTGGATAAGGTATTCCAAAGTCTCCTCATCCGATTGTGCATAACTGCCATCGGGTCTCTTCAGCGTGCCCAGGACCGCGCCAGGGTCCTTCGACAGAACTCTGCTCAGCCTAGCCACTTCCTTACCCTCGCATATGCTTTCATAGTAGTTTCACTAGCTTATCTCTCTGGCTGACCTTGCTGCCTCTCTGTAGTTGTCTCTAGACGCTCTGTATGGATTCCAATCAGAATCCCTACCATTTCTCCTGGCTATCTTCCGGAGGACCATAGTCTTCTCTTTCAGGTAATCCAGTTGGTTATTCCACCATCGAACCTCACCCTTGGGTCTCGCCCGTTTTGGGCGACAATTCTCCTCAAAGGCGTGTTTGATGGCATCAGTAAAGGACTTCGCGATGTTCTCGAGCATTCCCTTGTCCCTGATCTCTGCCGTTAAATCGTTGAAAGCAGTTTCAACGGACCTTCTGTAGCCCTGCCAGTTTGTGCGCTTAGAATCGCGCAGCCAGGTTGGCTCCTCCTCATTGGGAGTCCCCAGCGAGTATGTTATCAGAGAGTGGTCCGACAGTGTCTTCACCTCCTACACTCTCCATCCGTAGATTTTATTAGCTAACCCGGTTGAGCAGACAGTTATATCTATTACCTGCTCCCTTAGCCTGTTTCCGAACGTTTGGGTGGCGCCCACATTGAGTATTTCGAGGTCTGTGCCCGCAAGATACTCTAGTAGTTTAGCACCTCTTGGGTTCGTATTAGTGCTCCCCCACACCCTATGGCGCGAGTTTGCATCACATCCAAGATCTATTGGAAGATTGTTGATTCTACAATATTCCACTAGTCTCCGAACCTCCCCGGTGGGGTTGTCTTTATTGTCATACGGTAGGTAGGCAGATGCAGTAACAATTCGCCCCATCCCTACTATCTCCGCCGAGGCCACTGCTAGGTCCCCCGTACAGAGACCGAGCATCGGCGCCACATTTACTCCTTTTGTAAGGATACAATCCCTAGGCCTTGGTGCCTTTGAGTCACTAATACAAGTGGCCCTCGACCCTAGGCCGCTGATCACACCTTTCACTATCCAAGGTTCTTGGATTAGCTATATGCATGTTTGCACCCCCGCCAAACTCCTCAGCATAACGGCTGAGGCGTCTTTGCAGTGATGTAGATTAATTTGGAGGGATGAGATACCCGATGGAGCCATTTATTGCTCTATTGTGCTCTCGCCCTCAACATTCTCCACAGGCCCCCGTTCCTCCCGGCGGCTCACCTTAAAGACTAACCTGCCCAGGAGGTATCAGGGTCTGTGGTTTAGCGCCGCCAACAACCTGGCGTGCGATTCCGGCATGGTCAGTACGAGGAGATGTTTATCTCCTCCGTCAGACCTTCCTTCCTGGCCGTGCTTTGTGTTGACGACTCTCCATAGTTTGGTTTTACCCCTGAGGGATGCATTATGCCCCTCAAGCCTTTCCAAGACGGTGGACGGGTTCTCCGTGGGACCCGGTATCCACGTCACCGCCTTGATCCTGGCTTGTAGGAGCTCTACACCCCCATTTTCAGATTGGCCCCACCCCAGGGCAAGTCCAGAGAAGCCAGTCTAGCGGCTAGCCATTCCTTCGCCTCCGTGTTGTTGGCTACCAATATGATGGCGCCTCCCTTACAGACGGAGGCATCGAATTTGGGCCATGTGTCAGGTGGTGCACTATACATAAACTTCTACACCGCCCCTCGAAATAGTGAGAACATTTCCGAGGTGATGGTTGTCTCCGGGTACTCTTCATGCACCACGACACATGTAAGGGAGTTTGACTTTTGAGCAGCCGTGATAATTTCGGCACCCGCTAGCCTTCTTCCCTGGGGGGTAGGGTTCCTTTAGTGTCACCGCCGCTGCTATCCTCCTTATGCTTTTTAGTAATAATACCGGATGTCGAGGGCGGAGTCTTGTTAGATCCCTGTCGCCTCTTTATCCCTATCTTAATCTGTGTGATAGGCCCCGGGGTGCCGGTCCCGCTAGCATTTTTCTACCGGGCCAACTTCTTCCTGGCCGAGCCACACAGCCTGTTTTTCTTGGGGGCAGTACTGCCTCCTCTACACTGGTTAGTGTTTCAGGGGTGACAGCTACTCCAGGCTTGTTGCCTGGAGCTGCGTCCTCCTTGCCCACTTGGCCAGTAACTCCTTTTGAAGTCCTCGGGGGCATTGCATTCTCCCGGGCCTCGCCTTCTATATTTTTCTGTTCAACTTCCATAAAAGTCCCACGAGTAGCTAGGGAAATAAAAGTCCGCCGACACAGATCCCCGCATGTGCGGGCAAAGCTATATACTCGGGAAGGTCGTCCAGTGTTCCCCAGGCATCGTTTACGACCGCTACTACCCCAGCGGTCATGTCGGTACCCTTCAGCACGCTAGCTCCGACCTTGGGTTTGGGGGTTGGATATAGTACCCATTGCGCTTCCTTCCGGACGCAATGGGAGGTTGCCCTTAGCCTCTGGGGTATCCCCCTGGCTGTTCTCGAGAATCCCGAGGCCCAGCTCCGGCTGCGAGAGAGACCTACGCGGGTTCCTCATTCAAGGACCCCACCGGAGTGGTTACTCTGGCGCCCGAGAGGCTGTTTGCCGCATCAGCACCGTTTCACCACCCAGCCCGCCCTGGGGCAGGGCCGCACCCTCCCAGACCATTGCCTGGTCAGCCGCTAAGATCCCCAGACGAACCTCCACACGGGCCTACAAGAGGCACGCGACAAGGTGTCAACCCCTGGTGGATTAAGAATTTCAATTCTTCGCCCAAGAAATTTAATGTAAAATTAAGAAACAATATTAACTTGAAATACGTTTTTATTTTATAGAAATATTAAAATTCAAGTATGTGACATTTTTAAAAGTAGTGCCTAGTTTCTTGATTCAAAACATTATTTTCTTGACTTTAAAAATCAAAAGTTTAAACTAAGCGAATAATTTATTGAATTCTTCTAAAATTTATACGTTAATTTACTTTTATTACATTTATTTAATCACTTCTAATTTTAAATTAATTATATTATTTCATTAAAGTCTCATAATTAATTTATTTCGCTTAAAAAAACTTCAACCTATTCGAGATTGTATCCGCATACCGTCAGATTCGCAAGCTAATGCCTTATTAGTGACGCTATCGCAGTCCGCTGTGGACAATTATAAAAATCTTATATATCAACTTTAGATCTCTGATAGTTATACATTATGCAATTAATTTATGGATTCCAATGAATAGTATATGCATTTATATATAATATATAATTACATTATAACAATTTATATATCGCTTTGGTTTTAATACGTGATTGCTCACATCTAAATAATATTTTTTTAAATGTATCTTTTTTAGGCATATAAAGCTGAAAAATAATGGTTTTTTGTATTATTCTATATCACTGAAAAAATATTTGCTAATATCAAGTAGATATTTATGTGCCTTGTATCGGATAAATAATTATTTCTTAAATTGAAATTAAAACAAATATTTTCTTAGATTACAAAATTAGTTGCTTAAAATAGGAAAACAAGAATCTAAAAAATTCCTTCATCAAGAACTTATTCGCTTGAATTAAAACGATATAAGCTAGATATTTTACAACATCCGTTTAATTATACCGAAGGATTTCTCGAAATTATCTAAAAATTATGAAATCACTTACGTAGATTACCTCATATTTTTTATTCTTGCTGAATCTCAGGCAAGAATTATTAATAATCAGAGTAGTACTAAATTTATGAACAGATAACGTATATAGAGATCCGTAAAAATATAAAACTTCTTCATCAATTAAAAATTGATTAAAATCATAATTACACAATATATAAAAATAATAGAATGAAAATTGAAACAATTTTCGGCAAACTTATACTTAAAACTGTATTTGAAAAGTGACTCATGTAATAATATTCATAATTAGAAAAAACCAAGATAGGAGTTTATTTGCAATAATATTATTCTAAAATCAAATTATAGATATAAAATTCATTGACTTCTTATGTATCTTATTCTGCACACTCTTAATTCTTGTCGACGCGGTTTCAGTAGCAGGTGGCATAAACAACTTTTTTAATAATTTAAAAAAGATATATATTTTCTCTTTTTCATTTGAAAGATGTGATGTATAGAAATTCAAAGTGTCTGTACAAATTACGAAAGAATGTTTAAAATTATCCCAAAAACAGTAAGTAGAATGTGGTCGGATTTTAGAATATCGAGCACAAGCGAAATAGAATTTCAATACTTAAAAGTTTAAAAGTTTATAAAAATACTGTACAAGAACTTGTATCTGAAAATATAGCGCGGCGACTGTAATCAATAATGTGGGGTACCCATATGCCAAGTCTGCCAACAGAGGGCAGCTTGGTACCTTAGATAACCCGTGAGCGGCCGGACAGGCCTCCGGTTAATATATAAACCCTTGACCCAGTCCATATGACCGCATCTAAGGCAGCGGTTACCGACAATACCTAACTGATGATTCCAGTCGGTAACACCGGGAGGAAACGCAGCATGAGCTATTAATCTAAATATAGGTGTGTACATACGGAAATACAGAATCCCCTGTGATACACCTTATCATCATCATCAACAACATTTCTAAATATATCAATTTTTAATATATATTTCTATATATTATTTTTTATAAAATAATTTATTGTCAGTAGATAAATATATTTAGATATATATATATAATAGTTTAAGTTATTTAAGAATTATTGTTGTTAAATCAATTACAAAATAATATATAATTAGCATAGTAAGACTTTTAAGTACATCTTCTTATGTACGTTATAATCACTTTATATTAAATATATTCAGAAAGTTCCAAATATAATACCACAAAAAATATTTTATAAAAATTAAAAATCGATTTACTGATATAGTCAGATGTCCTAGCGATTGTGATAAATGGAAAAATAATAATATATGTTCTTAGCATATTAAGAAGCTTAGAAATAATAAATCTTATATTATTATATAAAAACATTATATAATATATTTTTCTAAATTCAGTAATCTATTCAGATAACAATTGCAAGATAATAATATATGTAATTATCTTGTACATTTCGTCATTGTGAAACAAAAAAATGTTCATATACCAGAATAATATTTATACAAATTATTTTTCTTAAATCTTCTAAAATAAATTAATAAAAAATAAAATATATAACGTAGTAACGTTTTAAAACAATGGATTATTTAAACAAAGGGGTAAGTGCATTTTATATGCATTCCGATAAATAAGAGCATGTATTGTTTACACAAATATATCTAAACTATCTAAAAAATAATTATAAATAAATAGATTTATCAGGTAATGCAGATTCATAAATTAATGAGATCATTTACAAATAGCCGAGGTTATAATAGACATTTATATATAGGATTAAAGTATATATATATATATATATATATATATATATACATATATATATCATCAAGATTTCTAAATATATATTAATGTTTAACATATATTTCAATCTATTGTTTTTTCTATAATAATTTATTGTCAGTAGATAACTAAATCTAGTACAACATATGTTATTAATCTACTATAGCATAATCTACTACTTGTATCAATTGATAATTGTTTGAATATTTCAAACTTGTATTAAGTTCAGTTAAATTACGAAACAAAGATGACATCAGTAATATTTGGTACCAACAAGATTTTTAAATATATATCAATTTTTAACATATATTTCGATATATTGTTTTTTCTAAAATAATTTATTGTCAGTAGATAAATCTACATTATTTATCTTAAATTTTTGTATTTCACTATCTTCTAGTGGATGTAATCTATCAGTTATAAGATCACTATGAGGAGTATTTACGTGTGATTTTGAAGTCTAATTGGGAAAAAATATCATGTATATAAATAAAATACATTATAGAGAAAAGCTTTTAAATAATGAGAATGTCCACTACACCATACTTGTCTTATTTCATACTTTTGTAGAAAGTAATTTTAAAGATGTATATATATATATATACATATATATATATATATATATATATATATATATATATACATATATATATATATATATACATATATATATATATATATATATATATTATAACTCCGAACTCGACGTTATTACTTACGGTATATCGATGTGTGCATGGACACTTCCACGCCGCTGCTCGTGAACTCCGCTACAAAGGGGACAGGAAAAAGGGAAATCAATCACGCGGCAGTCTTTACGAGGTTTCGACAATATTAACACTTTTTATTTAATGAAACGCGTGACCGTGGCTCGTAGCCGCTGATGTCGTCGCTATGCAGGATGGTGCACGGAGGGCAGCGTGTTCGCGCTCTCGGTCCGGGGCTGCAGCAAGGATATTACCGTGTGTATTTCTCGTTCCTCCAGTATGCACGCACATAAACGACGTGAACTTTACCTTGAAGGCAAGTAACCGCGAAGAACGCTAAAATGGCGACCTCAAACATTTACGACTCCAGACGATAGAAAATATAAAGCGGAAGATACAACGAAGCGGAACGGACGAAAAGTGCGTCGAACTATGCGAAGGTCGGGGACAAAAGTGATATTCCTTTCTAGCCTAGTATCTACCGTTGTGCTTCAAGCTCTCTCGCTGCTCGCGCGTACTATTACGCGAGCTCACGCGAACACTTGCAGTTTCACCCGAGTGCTCTAACCTACGATCGCTGTTCGGTCGGTTACAAACTCGCCCTCCCAAACCGCAGAGGGGGCGCGTGGTCGCGAAGGGGTTGGAGATCTGACGGTACACGAAACGCGAACGATACAGATATACATTGGGGAACACAGTAGGGGATAATACATAATTTGACGAAAGCACGGTAGGGGATAATACATAATTTGACGAAAGCACGGTAGGGGATAATACATGATATGGGGAAACACGACGACCATTGGTTTACCCTTCGCCTGGGTATAAAAGAGAAACAAAATAAAAGTAATTTACGATAACTGAAAAGAACAATATAATTACATCCGCTGGTGTGCATTTTGATCGTCGGTCACTCGCTGTGACTCGATACAATACTATTTGTTTTTCCAATTGCTACTTCCCTTCATCTAACTATAAACTAAGCCCTATTCTAACTTATTGCGAACGCGAAACTTATCCTAGAAAAAAGTACTTAGTAAATTATCATTGTGTGAAAAAAACTATAACTATTATTTATATGTATAACCTAGCCTAATTCTCATCTAATTTTTACCGCTCTTTTCTGCGTTGTTTTCTGCGCTCTTTTCTGTAAGCATTTCGCCTTCTTTCCTGCGATTCAATACTTCTTCCTCTGCATGTTGCATATTTGCTAGAAAGAATTGTCATCGTTAGTGAGGTTCCAATTATCAGGGGTTGGTACGGCGTTGGTGGGGCGAGCAAGTAACCTAGTTCCTATGGGAGCTATTGTGCGCTCTTACTGGTGCTGTTGTTTTCGTCCTCGCCCACCGACGCTATGCCATCTCCGTATCTCGGCTGTGGGGTCGGCTCTAATATCTTTTTATTCTCGTTTTTCCAGGCCATCCATTAACCCGATTCGCATTTACTCCATATATATTTTCCATGGGCATACATGGGTATCGTTTCCTTCTCGCGGGACGTGGTGGGGGAATCATGGAGATGGCCGTAGGGGAAAAAACGTTAAGGGTACTAATTCTTCTTTACTTGCTCCATTGCTACACCTCACGGGATGCCATTTGTATGTTCCGTTGATACACCTCATGGGACGCGCCATTTTATATAGTATGGCTCATTTTATTCAGTGCCAGCCATTTGATATGGTACCCACTATATATGCTGTATGCCATGTTATGTATTAGGAGTGTGAATAAGGCTTTCCCGTTTTTTGTAAGAGATGGCGCCACCAATACTGTGCGAGTATTCAATGGTTACATATGTCATAATCAAAGCTTATTCATATGTCAACAATTCCATACTAACACATTAGTTAAAATTTTTTCGCATCATAAATTTTTGATATCGTGAAAATGTCGAAATTTGAGCCGAGTCGACGTCATTTGCGGGAAGTTTCACTTTATTGGTTCACTTTGAAGAAATCTGCTGCCGAGACGCATCGATTGCTTCAGGAGGCTTATGGAGAAGGTTGTGTCGATGATTCAAGTGTTCGCGGATGGTTTCGACGCTTCAAAAGCGGTGATTTCGACGTGGAAGACAAGGAGCGTTCCGGGCGGCCGCAAATCTTTGAAGATCGAGAATTGGCGACTTTGCTTGATGAAGATTCTTGTCAAACGCAAGAAGAACTTGCTGAAGCATTGGGAGTTGACCGAACAACCATTTCCAAGCGTTTGAAAGCGATGGGAATGATCCAAAAGCAAGGAAATTGGGTGCCGTACGAACTAAAGCTGAGAGACGTCGAACGGCGTTTTTTCACTTGCAAACAGCTGCTTCAGCGACATAAAAGAAAGGGTTTTCTGCATCGTATCGTGACTGGCGATGAAAAGTGGATACGTTACGATAATCCGAATCGAAGAAAATCATGGGGACTACCCGGCCATGCATCATCATCGACGGCCAAGCCAAATATTCATGGCGCCAAGCTCATGCTCTGTATATGGTGGGACCAGCTAGGTGTGGTTTACTATGAGCTTCTGAAACCGAATGAAAGGATCACAGGCGAGGTCTATCGACGACAATTGATGCGTTTGAGCCGCGCACTGCGAGAAAAACGGCCACAATACTCCGACAGACACGACAAAGTTATTTTGCAACATGACAATGCTCGCCCACATGTTGCACCGCCGGTGAAAACATACTTAGAATCGCTCAAATGGGAAGTCCTACCCCACCCGCCGTATAGTCCAGACGTTGCTCCGTCTGATTACCATCTCTTCAGATCGATGACGCATGGCCTGGCTGACCAGCACTTCCATTCCTACGAGGAAGCCAAAAAATGGGTGGATGACTGGATAGAGGCCAAACCGGTCGAATTTTTTCGCAACGGGATTCGTATGTTGCCAGAAAGATGGGAAAAAGTTGTAGCTAGCGATGGCCAATACTTTCAATAATTCATTTGTAACCATTTTTTCACAATAAAGGCTCAAAATTTGAAAAGAAACGGGAAAGACTTATTCACATACCTGATAATTTATTTCGTATTCATTCATTAAGCGCCATTTATAGGTATCCTTTTATATATACGTTGGGCGCCATTTATAAGCGTTATTATATATATACGTTGAGCGCTATTTGTAGTTAACCTATAATAACCGCCATTGTATAAACGTTGGGCACCATTTATAACCTTTTGTATATGCGTTGCGCGTCATTTATATGTTTGGCGCCACCTATCAATGCCAAATTTATATGTCCTTTTGCGTATGCGTTGAGCGCCATTTATGCGTATCATTTGATATATACGTTGTGCGCTATTTTATATCTACGCGCCTTTTGTATGATACCAGACGCTGTATAGCGTCTTCTGCGGCAGCGTTAGCACTCAGCAACCGGTGGTCTATTTATTCAAATAGACCGTTGCTCCCGGCATTATTATCAGCAGTGGTTGCTAAACTCCCGCACCGGCTGCTGCTTGCCTGATGGTTCGCTCCCTCATTGGCTGCGTGACCGTCACCTCCTCATTTACGTTCGCCATACCTTCTATCTCCTCAACCTCTTCTGACACCTGACGTGTCGTCTTCACTTCACATCTATCGTCCTCCCCCTCCCAAAACGAAACGGCAGGGGTTGACCGCCGCAAGCAGGACGTGCAAGTGCGGACTTTCTTGTTTGCTCTGCCACACCTGTAGCAGAACCGCTTGGTTCTGGGGTGTGGGCAGGCGGAATAGCGGTGACCATCATCGTCACAGTTCCAGCAGTACATTGCTGCTGTCTCTCCTTCGCCAGTACCATCTGCCCCTGCTGGGCCCATGAATGCAATTCTCCTTTGTTGTGTCGTGAGCATCTTGTGTGGTCAGGGGGGATTGTTGCGTCTCCGATTGTTGTGTCGTGACGGACCGCGTGAATGCACATCGGTCTCCACGATATAACCTTACATCACCGTGCTCCGGGGTGCTCACGTACACAACTTGCTGCACACTCTTAGATATGTGTGGCTTTTTGAGAGGTGGTTGCCTGGTGAACCTTGGCCCCGGCCTACAGGGGAACGGACTGACCAATCGTATCTGGTTATACGGGGTAAAATCCTTTTGTACCCTAACCTTTGACCGAGACGGTTCTAGTGATCCAGTTTTGTATGAGGCCGTTTCTGATACGTAGCCGTCTTCCTTCTCACTAGCCGGTTTCATAGTTTCAAGTCTTTGCGGACTGTCACCGATGATGTTGTCTTCTTCTTTCTCGTCATCCAGAAGGTGTTGTCATCCTCTGCGTTTACCGCAGCATTACGTCTTTGTGGATGCTCGCACCGTTTTTTAAGTGCCTTTTCCGTAGTTTTACGTCGTTGCGGATGGCCATTTGCTTTTCGCAATGGGCGTATCTCGATGTATTTGGAGAAGAGGTCTTGAAAAACCAAGTGATATTTATGTTGTCTCTTGCTGGGAACGGGCCGATAATGTCTGCAGCTACACTGCTCCAGGGTACTTCGATATTTCGTTCAGACATCAAACCCGTGGGTCCTCTCTGCGACACTTTGTGTATTTGACAATCAGGGCAGTGCTTCGCATATTTGTGTATGTCCCATTTCATACCTGACCAGTAGTATAGCTGGCCGAGTTTGTGAGTAATTTTATCTACTCCAAAGTGCCCTGAGGTCAGAATGTTACGACACTCGTGGAGAACTCGCTCTCTGTCGTTAAAGGGTACCACAAGCTTCCGGTTATCCTGGTCGTGGCCTAGTGCTTTTGAAATTTCATTTCAGCGGTGTTTGTATAGGCGTCCATCTTTAATCGTCCAGTCGGGGTATAATTCTGGATGTTTTTGAATTTCGGCACTCTTCTGTCGGTACCACTTGTCCATGTCAAGGGATGTGAGGGTAGCGGTAGAGGACTCGAGGTATTGAGGAAGCCTTGACAGTGCGTCTGGTACGTGGTGAACTGCTCCCTTTTTCTGGACGATTTCCATGTTGCAAGCCTGGAGTATTGTTGCTCACCTAGCTAGGCGTCCTGTTGGGCCCTTTAGCGTGTGTAACTACTTAAGGCTACTGTGGTCCGTTATTACTGTAAACTTCTCGCCGAGTAGATACCCGCGGAATTTTTCTACTGCCACAGGACGGCTAAGCACTACTTTTTAGTGACGGTGTAATTCGCTTCTGCTGGTGTCAAAGTCCTGCTTGCGTACGCAATCGGGTGCTCTTCACCGTGGTGCTCTTGGCTTAGCACCGCGCCTAAGGCGTAATTGCTCGCATCGGTTTGCAAGATATAGGGATTGTTCTACACGAGGCGCGCTAGCACAGGCTCTTGCGTCAACAGGGTTCTGAGCTTATCGAAAGTTTCCTGTTGCACTGATCCCCAGTGCCACTGGACGTTCTTCTTTAATAGTTTTGTGACGGGCAGCTTTATTTCTGCTAAGTCCTTTATGAACCTAGCGTACCACCCGATCATGCCTAAAAAGGCCCTCAATTGTCTCAGGTTGGTAGGCCTTGGATATTCGCTCACGGGGCGAATTTTATCTGGATAAGTATGCAGACCGTCCGCGTCTACGATATACCCTATTTGAATTTCAATGCAAAACCTTATTTTTCCGTCCTTTTTAGGGACTAATACCGGGCAGCTGTTCCACGAGCTTTCCGCTAGCTCTATAATACCCTCGTCGAGCAGTCGGTCGATTTCCGCATGTGCCTGCTTTTGGAGTTTGTCCGGTATTCGTCGGAGACGCTGCTTTATACCACGATGCCCTTGGGTGTCGATAACGTGTGGCTGCATTCGTGCCAGCTGCAGCGTTCCCTTACTTTCCGGTATCAAATGTTGTAGCACTCGATCTAATTTTCGCTTGTCTGAATCTTTTAATTGGGCTACCCCATTGACGTACTAGCCTCTGGCGTCGACGAAAGTGTTTGTCATTTTGATTGACGTAAGTATGTCCATGCCGAGTATAATGGCATACTTCAAGGAAGCCGATACCTTGAAGCAGGCTTTCAGTTGTTGGTTGTCGATTGTCAATAACAAATGGACTTCGCCTTCGTCGGGACATACTTTGCCGGCATCTGCATATACAAGCGTACATATATGATTTTACTAGCTTGCCTGGACCAGGGCCTACGTAAGATTTCCGAGGACCAGGGTCGATCAGTGCTGGGAATATTTTTCCCATCAGCTCTATATTTAGGAAGAATCTATTTTCTTCCTCAGATGCCTTCATGTTGAGGTATGTGTTTGTCACAACTCTGGCTCTGGGGCAGTCATCTTCATCATTGATGTTAAGTGGACTCATATTAAAGGGATTGTCGACTCCAGTTTTCTCGTTCCTTATTCGTTTTCCGAGCTTTTTCGTGGGCTGCAGCGGGGACATTTCAGTGTCGTGACGTTATTTTCGCCGCAGTTATAACAATAGACTTTCCGTCTGTCAGGGCATCTGTCTCCCAGTGTCCTGGTTTTTTGCATGTCCAACAGGGCTTGTGATCCTCACGCTGTAGTTCATCTCTGAAACGCCGTACGTTCTCTCGTACTGCGGAACGATACTCTCGATCTCGTCTATCAGGCGATCTGTACGATCGGTACCTATGATCGTCTCTGCTAAGTGATCGGTATTCCGGGCCAGGTGTTCTTCTCTGTGGTTCTCGGTCTTGGTTACGTGGCGGGCTTCGAGAGGGGTATCTCGGTGAGGGGATGGTTTTCTATGGTAAGGGGACGGTGACCGATACCGTGGCGATGGACTCCTTTGTCGCCTGCTCTCTTCTGCTCGTCTTCCAGTTGTTTCCTTGTTGACCATGGGAGTCGGACTGTCTCGTCGAATTTCTCTCTGAGAGTTGTGGCAATGCGACCGTACGATATCGTTTCTGATTTCTACTGGGCCGGATGACTCATTTATCGTGAGAGTTTTCTTCGGCGCCGTTGGTTTTTCGTTATCGATTGCCGACAATCTCGATCGCCTATTCACCCTTTCTGCCGGAGCGTAGGTTTGTACCGACTTGTGAGCTCGTTCTTCAGCTCGATTTGTTGACCCAGCAATTGCAGCTCGTCGATGGACCGGAAGCCGTTTCTATTAATCTTCTCCATGTACGATGGATGCAGGTTTCTGTATATCCTGTTGAGCTGTGCCTCGAGTGTTAATGCAGGTGCCATCTTTTCTAGTAGGACATTTATGCCCCTGAGGTATGAACCTATGGGCTCTTTTGAGCCTTGCGTTCTATCACGCAATTCCTCTTCTAGGCGCAGAGTATAATCGATAGGCCGGAATTGACGGCACAGCGCTGCTTTGAATTCATTCAGGGTACTCTAATGTTTGTATAAGGGTCTGGCCCAGATACAGGCTCAGCCGCCCAGTATCCCTGAAATTAATTTCAAAATATCGGCTGCTAGAATATCGAGGCTGTTCATCGTCTCCTCCATTCTATCGATGAACTCTTCCACGTCTTCGCGAGGGACTTCAATGAACTGCACTTTTCCTTGGCGCAGCAAATGTCTGGTACGTGTTTCCTTTAAATAAGTGTTTTCAAAGGGTCGACTCACATTCGTGTTGTTGAGCGTTGTTTGTGCTGTGTTATGCGTGGGCTGCGCTCCAGGTGTGCGTAGGGCATACCCGGGTCTGATATCGCGGCATAATGCTGGAACAGCGCCGGGTGAACATATGGCCATCCTCCAGAGAGGTGTTGGCAGCTGTTAGCAGTAGCGGAGAGATGATTATCTCCAGTGGCGTTTCTGCTCTGTACTGGTGGTGTTGGCCATGGCCCGCACGTGTATCCCCCGTATGGAGCGGTATTCGGCAAGGTCGGTGCCGTAGTGGCGACATGGTGTTCCGTTGAGTTTTTATTTTCCGAAGCATCATTGTTATCTGTGTCACGTTGTATATGTTCGAGTGCGGTGGAAATCAAAACTTTTGATAACTCCACGATGTCTCGTTGGTTTCTCGCTATTGCTTCGTCTTCTTCGGCGTGCCATTCTGCTGCGTTTGATCCGAAAAGCCACCGTATTTCGAAGCGCAGTAGCCTATCTTTCAGTATAGTTAGGTCTTCATCTATTTGGATGTGTAGCTTTTCGGCTTCAGTGAGCAGCGCGTCTTTCTGTATATTTTTCTCGTCGACGCTAAGTCTTACTCTCTCCTCATCTATATTACTCATAATCTTTTAAGGAAGCTACATTTTTCCTGGGCGAGATTCTCAAAACGGGACGATACAAAGACAAAAGTGTAAAAACGATAACGGTATATATACAATAAAAAAAACGTAAGAACAGTTACTCGACGTGTTTTAGGTTCTGTCTGCTAGGGGTAAAAAAATCGTATTTCTCTAGAGAGAGATAAAAAATGGTGTTCCTTTCCCTTTCAAGTGATTGCAATCTCCAACACCAATTGTAGGAATTTTTATTCTTCCAGCAGATTTGATGTTCGTCTATAAAAAGAATTCGTTGATATATGTGTTGAGTGACGATAGCTTAAATACTCTTGATTATGAAATATGTTGGGTGTAAAAACTGAGTTAAATTTTGACGAAGACACGTAATAAAAGGAAATATTATTTTACTGTAATTTCATATAAAAGTGATTATTTATAAAATTAATTATGATTACTTAAATAAATTATAAAAAAATTATTATATTGTGTACAGTAGATGCTGATTTATTTTAAAATTGAAGTAAATTTATTTTAAAATTTAAAACTGATTTATTCTAAATTGAGTATCACAAATTTGTTAATTGTTGATATATAATAAATCCGAAAAAATAGAATTTTGGTTGTCTATATTGTACCAGTTGTTGTTATGTTTATATTTTTATTATTTATTGTTATTATTATTATTGAATGAATTGCTTTTAAGAAATAAAAATTGTGGCATTTGCTTCTTTTCAGTTTAACAAGTTTTGACTGTATTTGCCTACAGGTAAACTGCCAATAATTTTTGTTTACAAAAAATCTTTAATTTTCAACAAAATTATCTGAAACTACATACACTGAGTATACGATATTTATTTATTGTATATGTTTTTCATTTATCTCTTCTAATTTCCAGATTGACGTATTTCACTTCTTCTGAATATACTGATGATTTATTGTATTATATTTTGAAAATTGCTATGATTCATTTGTAATAATGTACATGTTTCCAACAAATTATCTTCTATGTACTGCTCAGGATCATATGTAATATGGTCAAAAGTACAAAAGGAACAGGAACGATAAAATATTTATGTGCTTTTACACATAATGAGAGAGGAAACGATACATATAAAACGATACTTTATATACTACTTTAATAAATATTTAGGGACATGAGTAACTAGAAAGGACTGACGAAGTATCAATATCAGTTGAATGTATAATATATATATGGAGCATTAATACATGAGAACAATATACATATGAATTTAAATATAATATCGATAATTTGAATAATATATGAAAAATATATGAATAACTTGTAAATAGAAAAAGATTTGAATAACTGATAATATATATAACTTTCCAAAAAATGCTATTTATCTTAGGTGTAAGCACAATAAGCTTAAGAGGTATTTTGACCTCGACCTTCTACCTTTATTTATATAATTACTAAATCTTTCATTTACTGTGCTGTTATTTCAATTTGAAATACCAACATATTTCACAAGAAGAAGAGAAAGTTATTCTCCCTTGTGTGTTTACACCTCAGGTAGCAAATAGAGGATATTGTGAAATTCTAAATGAAATTATGAATATATAATTACTTATAATTTCATCATCATAAATGCATATATATTCATTTAACAATAAGAGACATACGTGCAAAATTTTTATGAATATTAAATTGGAAGAAAATATTTTCTATATAATGCCTTGCTTGCTTCTACAAAATATATATAAAAGGGGTATCGAAAAGGGGTTTACGTAAGTTGATTGCAGTACAAAAAATCAATTAATTATTAATTAATACGTTAACAAATGGGTCTGACAAAAAGAGGAGAAAGAGGAAAGAAACTTTTAATTATCAAAATTTGCCAGTATATTTTTGACAAGCTTATGCCATTGCGCATTCTTCTGCGCACAGTCATAGATGCAGTCATCCCGTGTCCATATGTGCACATGCACATGTACATATGTGCACATGTACATGTACTACTTTCAATTTCGCCTGGCTTAACTATAGGGGGTCGGGAAAATGAGTGTGCACCGTTTACCTCTTCTACGGGCATTATTGACTATTCGCGTCGCTGGCCCCACATTCGCGGCGCTATTTATAACCCCAAACTCGAGGTTATTACTTACGGTATATCGATGTGTGCGTGGACACTTCCACGCCGCTGCTCGTGAACTCCTTTAGAAAGGGGACAGGGAAAAGTTAAATGAATGACACGGCAGTCTTTACGAGGTTTTGACGATATTAACACTTTTTATTACATGAAATTCTTTTACATTATTCGGGTAGCACATACACTACGTGCTAATTGCGGGTTTCGTGACGATATTACAATTATTTCGTAAATACGCTATCACATAAAATGTACGGGGACGGAGGACACGGAATGGGACGCTAGATTCTGCAACGCGGGGATGAAACGATACGATATGTACGGTACATACACGATATATTACACGAAGCTACAAACATATAACATTATACTAAAACGTGAGATATATACTACGTGTGCATAACCGCTACGCTACACGCGGGGATCCCGGGGCACGGGCGCGGCAATGGGCCAAGAGCCTAGCTACGCACATATACATTACTACAAAAGAAGATATATATAAGACTACTTGCCACCGACGACGATGCTGTCGCTGGCCTCGATGTTCGCTAGTGCTCGCTGCTCTCGCCTTGTACCAGAGCGGCTGGGTGCGCGCTCTCTGTAACTTACGCGGATACGTAAGGACGTAGCGGGCCGCGCCGCTATCTCTTGCTTCTCGTCGGTTGCTCGCGCGGTTGCGCTTGACCGCGGCTCGTAGCCGCTGATGGCGTCGCTATGCACGATGGTACACGGAGGGCAGCGTGTACGCTTCCTCAGCCGTTCGCGCTCTCGGTCCGGGGCTCCGGCAAGGATATTACCGTACGTCTTTCTCGTTCCTCTGGTATGCACGCACGTAAACGACGCGAACTTTACCTTGAAGGCACGTTACCGCGAAGGACGCTAAAATGGTGACCTCAAACTTTCACGACTCCAGTCGATGGAAAACATAAGGCGGAAAATACAACGAAGCGGAACGGGCGGAAATTGCGTCGAACTATGTGAAGGTCGGGGACGAAAGTGATCTTTCTTTCTAGTCTAGTACTTACCGTTGCGCTTCAAGCGCCTTCGCGGCTCGCGTGTACTATTTCGCGAGTTCACGCGAACACTCGCGGTCTCACGCGAGCGCTCTAACGTACGATCACCGTTCAGAGGGTTACAATATATATATATATATATATATATATATATATATATGTATGTGTGTATGTGTGTGTATCTCGGCCCAAATATTGCTTGGTATCGCCTCTCCTTTATTTCCTAATATTTCTTACTGCTCTCCTCTTTATGACACGGTAGCCTGTTGCAGCTCCGCTACCAGACCAACTACTATACATTAAGCTTGTCCACCCGCTTCCCCCTCTTACCTCCCAGAACACTTATCGCCGCTTGCACTGCGTCCACACGTATATATTCTTCTATTCGGACCTTGTCTTACAGAATTCTACCACTATCGATCCTAAACGGTCCTTCTCCGCGGTTCTGTCGCAGAAAAAGTTTTTCTAGTGGCGCTGCGACAGAACCAGATGCGCTTATGTCCTTGGCAATTTCTATTCATATCTGCTCACACCTTGTGAATTTGAAACAGATCTAATCGCATCGTTGGCCAGTTATAATATCGCTAAGATCTCCGCTGTTGGGTTGAGACGGTGTTTATACAAAAGTCCATTCACGATCTGCCAATCCACAAATCTATCGGATTATTGGTTTAATTAACTAAGTTTGTTGATATACCATTTATCCTTGTCTATGGTCCTCTTTGTGGTCGAGAAGGAAGCAGTATATGAGGTGTTGCCTGTAGGCGATCGGGATAACGCGTCCGGTACTTTATGGCGTGCGCCTTTCCTATGGACAATATCCATATTGTAGGCTTGTAAAGCTCAGTATGCCAAGCGCCCTGCCAGATTTTTCAATGTGTGTAGCCACTTTAAGCAGCTGCAGTCACTTAGAACCGTGAAGGATTCGCCTAACAAGTAACCGCGAAATTTCTCGACAGCCCATAGCACCACTAGAGATACTTTTTTTGTGACCGTGTAATGAATTTCAGATGCTGTTAGCGTCCTACTGGCGTATGATATAGAATTCCTCTCCTTGGATTACTTAACTGAGTATAGGTCCCAAACCGTTTCTGCTGACATCTGTCCGTAGTGTGTATGGGCCATTCGGCGCGGGTCTCGCCAGTACTGGTACTTGAATTAGTAGAATCTTTAATTTCTCGAAAGAGTCTAGTTATTCGCCCATGTTACCTTCTTTTTAGTAGTTTTGTCACAGGAAGTTTAATCTCCATTAAGTTTTCTATAAAGCGGGCGTACCGTCCTATCATCTCTAAAAATGCTCGCAATTGTTTCATGTTTCTTTGAGTCGAATACTCGGTCACCGGTTGATTTTCTGCGAATCTCTGCGTAAGCCCTTTTTATCGACGATACAACCTAGGTACTTCACCTCCGAGCAACAACATTCGGGCTGCTCAATGTTTTTGTTAACCCAACCATCCTGATGCGCTCTAGCACTACCGTCAATTTCTGAGTGATTTCCTTGAATGAGTTTGTGACAATTATGATATCATCTATGTAAACAAATACATCTAGTTGTAATTCTGGTCCAAAAATTACGTCCATGTCGCGTTGGAAGCTTGCGGGTTTGTTGGTTGGTGAATCTGTAGGGTATCAGTATATATTGGTACAGACCTTTCGGGGGTGCAGCGAACACCGTAATTTCTTTACTTGGCTCAAGTAAAGGCTTTTTGATGGGGAAGTTTCCTGTTGGGCTTCGGCAATAGGCCTTTTCAGGCATTTTCGACATCTGGTCTCTCGTTCTGACTTAATATAGCCATACTCACTATTGCTGCCAATGATATAATTACCTGCAGGTAACCTCCCTGCTGTCTAGCGATTTGCCGCATTATCTTCCGGGAAGTATACGAGGTGACTTTCGCAAAGGCAATAGTTATCCTTAACCCTTTCACGCCCAACTTGACCATTTTTCGACAATATGTTCAGTGGTGTGTAACACTAATTTAAAATGGTTCAAGAAATTCTTGAGATACCATTTTTAACGTAAAATTGTGTATACTTTCAGAATACGGTATGAAAATTGTCGAATAATTTAACAATAAAAAGTTATAAACAATTGTTTGCAAAAAAACGTGAATTTTTGAGAAAAAAATTCGTCTAACCCAAATTTTCGAATGGAAAGAGGGTTCGCTCGCACGCCCAACACGTATATATTTGGTCAACGGCATGTATACTTTATTATAAAACTGCAATACATATAAAATTGCAATACCGAAATTAAAAATGGCGGTCATCCAAACAACCCTTTTTCCACCAAACCTCGATCAGGATCGACTTAACGAAAAAAATTTATTGAACAAAAAGTTGTTAAAATTTATCAGAGAAGTCGTGTGAATTTTTTCAGAATTTTCGGAGCGATTTTTGGATTTATCAAAAAATGGCCATATCCAAAAATCCAAAAGTTGCTCCGAAAAGTCTGAAAAAATTCACACGATTTCTCTGATGAATTCTAACAACTTTTTGTTCTATAAATTTTTTTGTTAAGTCGATTCTGATCGAGAAAAAAAATCACGAACCTTTCTTGATAAGTTTGGTGGAAAAAGAGTTGTTTGGATGGCCACTATTTTTAATTTCGGAATTGCAACTGTTTTACAAAAAAGTATACATGACATTGACCAAATATGTACGTGTTGGACGTGCTAGCGAACCCTGTTTCCATTCGAAAATTTAGGTTAGACGAATTTTTTTTTCTCAAAAATTCATGTTTTTTTGCAAAAAATTGTTTATAACTTTTTAATGTTAAATTATTCGACAATTTTCATACCGTATTCTGAAAGTACATACAATTCTACGTTAAAAATAGTATTTAAAGAATTTCTTGAACCATTTTAAGTTAGTGTTACACATCACTGAAAATATTGTCGAAAAATTGTCAGGTTGGGCGTTAAAGGGTTAATTGAATTATATATGTCCATTTCTGGCATCACATCGAATATTAGTGATTTGGATAGCTTAAGGCGGGCTTTGGCGTCTTAGTTATCGATATTGATCACGAGATCTACCTCACCATCTACTCAAAATGACTCATACATGCTCAGCAGGTAGCTGCATATGATACCAACGGTATAATGGCCGATCGTATTATTACGTTGTCAAATATCTCCCTTCTGCTTTTTTGCTCTTCATTGAATGCTTTATAAAAAGTATTACAGTGATTGGATTTACTTAAAATATGCGCCGTTTTGTTCGATAATCTGTTTGCATCTAGATGGTAACTTCATAATATCCCTCTCGTAGTAACCCCTCTCTGTATTTGCGAAGAACTCGGACAGCCAGTTTTCACAAGCCTCTTTTGAGTCTAACTTTACGCCACCAAAGGCATTCGACATGGACAGGAAGAGGTGGTAATCAGTTGATGTTATGTCCGAGCTATATGGTGGATGCGATAAAACCTCCCATCCGAACTCCCGTAGCTTCGGACAAGTCATCAACGAAGTGTGTGGTCTGGCATTGTCCTGGTGGAACACTACACCCTTCCTTTTGGCCAATTGTGGACGCTTCTGGTCAATAACCTGCTTCAAGCGGTGGATGATTCCCTTCCAATCCCATCAAACACACACAGCAAAACCTTCCTGGCCGTCGATCCCGGCTTGGCAATCACCAATGGTCAATCACTGTTTGGGATGGTCCACCGCCCACGACCGTTTTCGCTTGATATTGTCATATGTGATTCATTTTTCGCCTCCAACCACTATCCACTTCAAAAATGGGTCGATTTCGTTCCGTTTCAGCAGCACATCACAGGCGTTGATTCGGTCCAGAAGGTTCTTTTGCGTCAAATCATGCGCACCCAAGACATCAAGCTTTTTTATTCCAGCCTTCTGCAGATTGTTTAAAATGATTCGGTGACTAACTCTCATCCTCTGCGTGATGTGACGAGATGCTACATGCCGGTCTAACTCAATAAATTCCATGATTTGATCGCTATTCGTCGTCACAGGCATCACCAGTAATAACTCAATCGAGAAGAGTAGGATCACTTTCAACCGGCTCGAGACAATCTTGAGCAATGTTTTGTGGGCATATGGTTATGACATCGAAAGTAAAGTCCAAACGTCCCAATGGAAGAGCCCAGAACAACCAAGACCGAAGATAGCACGTGAAGTTCGATCAAATGTCAAGGTTTTATGCACTATCTTTTTTTATTACCGTGGCATAGTGCATCAGGAATTCTTACCATAAGATCGTTCTGTCAATAAGGAGTACTATCTTGAAGTTATGCACCGTGTGCGAGAGACGATATGTAACATTTTATCAATAAATTTAATAATAACCGTCAATAAATTTGCAAAAACAATTCGTGGCTTTTGCATCACGATAATGCACCTGCTCATTGATCGCTGCTTGTGAGAGATTTTTTTCCCAAAACCAACAGAAAAGTAATGTCTCAGCCTCCATATTCATCAGATTTGATAATTTTTTTGGTGATCAAGATATATAATTATATAATCGTATATAATCTCGAACAGATTATATAATCGTATTTTGAAGGATGGTGATTTAAAAGTTCAATTTTCGCCCTCAAAGAAATAGGAAAACACTGTTTCGATAAAAGATTCCGAAAAATTCATTTGGCAGAAATACAACTTGGACAATTAAAAAACAATTTGGTCAGTAAAGTTCAGTACTTAACAATAGTAAACAATCAGATGCCCTTATTTCTTCAGCCAAACTACTCTATATATATTTATAAAATTGTTTTAATATCCTAAATTAAAAGTTCTAGAACTACAAAAGATTCTAATAATTTGACATTAAAAGTAACTTCAAGAAACAATATGGTAGAACATTTAATTGATTAAGTATATATATACTTTAATCCTGTATATACATTTCTATAATTTTTATTGCTGTCGACAAGGTTTTGAAAACATAATTTTGTTGTTATTATAGAAATTTTGCCATTCGTTCGGTACGTTCAAGAAATTAAGTCACACTTTACGTACTGTTGAAGGTATATTTATTTTATTTGCATATTCTTTCTGAAGATTTGACCAAACTGTTGTTAATGAATTCTAGTTTAAAGTACACAATTAATCAAAAGTAAACAATTTTCATTATGATTATGTACTTCAGGGTATATATATTTAAATTGTTTAAATTGTTTAAGAGTATATTATTTCAGAATTAAGGTATATATGTTTAGTTCAATATTGTTTTTGTTTACTTATAAACTTTGTAAGCACGAGCCTGGCAAGTTCATACCTGCTTTTTTTAATAATAATGAATTATCAGAAAAAAGCAGAAGATTGTTCACCTAAAAACATAGATGATGCAAGATAACTAATTCTTTTTTATGAGTCCACATAAATTCATTTATATTATAAGGACAAATGTCAACTACATGTATAGATATTAAGTATTAGGTGTATAAATAAGTTCCTGCCGTTTTGACAAGATGGCGCCACCGATTAAATAAGATCGAAATTGTCAGCTGTAAAAAGTCACATAGTATATGTTCACATCTGGAAACAGTATAACCTTTTAATACCTCTGACTTTTTGCTAGCATCACTTAGTTTTCATCGTGTTAACATATCAAGTTTTGAGCCAAGTAAGCCTCATTGCGGGAATTGTTAATTTACTTCTTTGATTTAATGCAATCTGCAGCTGAAGTACATCGGCTACTCATAGAAGCCTATGGCCATTTCAATTTGAGTGGAGAAGTTGTCAGGAGTTGTTCCAAAAATTTAAAAGTGGTGCTTTTGACGCGGAGGAGAAAACACGCAGTGAAAGGCCCAAAATGTATGATGACACAGAATTGGAAGCTTTACTGGAGGAAGGTCCGTGCCAAACTTATTTGCACACTCAATATATACAATAATAGATTTAAAGTTTTATTTTTATGTTATTGAACGTCGCTCTATTTATGCTTCGAAATGCCGGTGCAAATCAGCGATGAAGGTCTACGATGTGTTTGTAAACAAAGCACGTGTAAATTATTATAGAAGTGCTTGCGTCAATCGGCCGAGACCAGGATTTGAATTCGGATCACTAACTTACTAGTCCTTCGCTTTAGCGATCGAGCCATCGTAGGCCTCAGATTTAATATTTAATATTATATAGAAATGTGATATATTCTTGTCGTAATTTAGTTGTGTCATATTGTCTGTTCAAAGAATGTTTTTGTTTATATATACAAATCATTTCAGAAAATAATCGATTGTATATATTAGTTTCAACATCCATTATTTTTGTATGATCAAAATCAAAAGAACGATGAGTTTTATTAATATCTTCAGACAAAGTAGATTTTTCTTTATTATATTTACAGTCACATATGAGTATGTACAGATTTTACAAAATATTTAAAAATAACGTTGGATACATCGTTAAAATCATTATGATCTTTACCTAATTTAATAAATTTGTTAAATTTATTACTAAGGCAATTTACAATCGAAATAGTAAAGTGTTTAAGAATATTTTTAAATTTATTTTGTAAACTCAGTATATATGGCGATATAATTATGTTTCCTATTGTTATTATTATTATTTAAATGTATTTTGTGTACAGAATATTTTAATTTATTAAGTCGTTTATTGATGTATTTATTACTAAAAATTTTAGGATACTCATTTGTAGGCGCATATTAGTAATAGAATATATAAGGTATACATTAAGGGCGAAAAATCCCCTGTAACGATAAATAGACCAACCCGTTGAGCAAATCAAGTATTACAGAAGAGCAGGCGCATGTGCATAGGATACGCCGATATAACGTATTCTCACTAGATAAATACGTATGAGAATTTATTGCAGAAACAATGAGTCTTATTGGAAAACCATTTTAATGTATTTTAATTAAGTCATAAAGTTTAGATAAATTTATTTTGTATGAAACTAATTGTAATTTTTCTTTATTCATAAAACAATCTGTGTTGTTTAAATTTCTAATTATACAGTCTGTATTTTTTTGTAAAGAAGGTAACGAATTTTTTTTAATTAAGGTAAAGATGAATAGATTTGGTGAATAAATCTTTTAGTAACTTTCTTTTTTTATATTCTGGTAAAAATAATAATATTTATTCAATAAGTGACCAATAATTTAATTAAAAACATAATAATAATTGACATCATTCCACTCCGATTTCTCTAGTGACTCCCTATAACAAATAAAAGAAGAACAAAATATAGAATAATTTACTATTTCGTAAATTATATTATATTATAATATATATATATATATATATATATATATATATATATTTCCACGTATTTCGTCGCGACTTCAATCCTTAATCCTATTATCGGTTGTTCGGCCTTGACCGATTTTCGCTCTCTCTCCCTCTCTCTCTCTTTCTCTCTCTCTCTCTCTCTCTCTCTCTCTCTCTCTCTCTCTCTCTCTCTCTTTTTATTTTCTTTGATCGTCTATTTACAGGAGCGGAGCTTTCACTTCTTTACAATTTATCGTATTTAATTTTATATCATTTCGAGGGGCTCCTCGTCACTAATATAAAATTATTAATTTGTAAATAATTTAGAAATTAATTTGTAAATAAAAATAAATATATCAATTTTTATAATTATAAATTAACATTAAAATTTGAATTTGAAATTTCGAAATTTTGTCATGATTTAAATAGGTTAAATAAATAATAGTTTTAAGGAGGTTGTACTTATTGGCGTATCAAAGACTAGCCCCAATAGAAATTAACTTCAATTTGTTTGCTTGATAATTAATAATTCACAAATGTATATTCATAAAAAAAAATAAAACACAATTTATGTTGGATACCACTTCTAAAAATTTATATTGAAATTTACCTTTTTGGCTGTATGAAATGGTATATATAGATATATGTTAATTTAAATAATTTTAATTATTTTTTAAAATTAATTTTTTTAAATAAAAATCGATAAGACCACAACTGTACATATATACTGAAAACCCCTTATAATATTAAAATAATTTGATTTATGTTTGACAATTCAAGAAGCAAGGGAAAAATCTGAAAATTGTAGACTTTCAACACTTTTCAAAAATTATTTGGTTATTTTGATGCTTCTATTTGAACATTCTGTATAAATCATGTTTCAAAATAATTACACAATTTTCTTCTTGCATAGAAAAAAATAGAATATTCAAAAAAATATCAAATTGTTCTTATAATTTGTTTTCACAAATTACTTTTAGTATGATTTGGCATACAATCATCTTATAAAAGAAGACAGTGAGAGAGAGAGAGAGAGAGAGAGAGAGAGAGAGAGAGAGAGAGAGAGAGAGAGAGAGAGAGAGAGAGAGAGAAAGCATTTTTCACGTGAGAGAAATTCAAAAATATACAAAAATCAAAAGATATCCATAAGGTGTGAGAGTAGTGTCAGATTAACCTGAAGAACAAAAAAGGCAATACTGACTAACGTCGGTTCAGTAGTTTTTTCGGTTATCGCGTAGAAACAAAATCACGCTTTGTCTTTATAAATTAGTATTATATGATATGATATAATATGATATGATATGATATATATTTTAACCTACTTTATCTTACCTAGTTACGAGTAAGTCGATATGTTCGACAATAATCACAATGCTTTTATTAACGCGGGTAACACATATAAAACTTAAAATGTTATTCACAACGTCAACTCATCGCAAACGAGTTCCGCGACATCGCTACATACGCGAGATATGAAGAAATATACACGCACACGGGGGGCAGAGAATGGGGAACGCGGAGGGATCACGTGGTGACACCGAGTATGGGCGCACTATGCGACGGCGCCGACGGCAGCAGGCGCGAACATATATTTAGTGTTATTATGTAAACTCTACTTGCCCCAAGCTGACGAAGATGCTGTCGCCATCTTGCAGCTCTCTCTTTCTTGCTACTGGATCGCGCGGCGTCTTCTCGTTCTCTTGCTCTCGCTCTCTCTCTCTCTCTCTCGCTCGTGGCTAGCTCACGCGGCATCTTCTTGCTGGCGCATGCTGCACTCGTGTTCGCTGGTGGACAAGCGCTGGCCCTCTCGGAGTACACGAAGATGGGTGTAGCGGAGAGATTACTGAACGTTTTGGGCGTGATGATTAGCTGATGGACGGCCTCACTCGGGACGGGACTGAAGGCTTGGGAGAGTCACTACGGTATTATAGTATATCGTGACTACCGTGTCCGATGGGTGGATAGCGAAAAAAAATTCTCACATGGCCACTCTAGTTCGCTTCGTTCATGGCGCTCTGCGCGCACTATGTAGGTACATAGTGTACCTCGTTCATAAATACGCGCGCACATATTCGGTTTTAGACTATTACTCCGAAACCGGCAGTATGCACGGTTACAAACTCTCCCTCCCAAAATCGACGTGGGGGGGGTGCGTTGAAGCGTGATACGAAAGGGTTAGTGATGGAGGAAAATAGTTTAGCGATACGTGAAGTAAAACAAAAGAAAATGAAAATGGAAACGTACTCGTCCGCTCGTGGTAAATGATCTCTTGATCCATTAGATCTCGAATGACAACTAACAACAAAAAGCAAAATTTTTGTTATGTTAATTAAGCACCCCCTGGTGTTCACATGAGTCGTAAATTGTTTGTGACTCAATGTAATTTAAGAAAACTTATACCTACGTGTATTTTAATTTTCGGCTAGCAGTGTATTTTTTCTAATCCTATTCTATTGTATTAATCCAAACTATTTTACTTTCCAGCTATCCGTGTATTTTTTTTCTAATCCTATTATATTTTATTAATGCTAACTATTTACATTAAACCTATCGTTTGCTTAAATTTACGTTTCTCTTCATGTGTTGGTCTTCTTCCGTCATTTGTCTTGTCAATGCCTGCTTGGTCTTCTGCAATAGGTTTGTTTTGTCGCGTGTGTGATGCGAGTCTGGCATCATGGTTGTCTGAATAGGCGTTGCTGAAATGGTGTTGAGCATTAGTGGTGAGTTAATAGATTCCATTTGCTCCTGGAGTAGCGTTCCTGGGCTAAGCAAGTAGCTTTATGGGTGAGCTGTTGTCTGCTCGTTTCGAATGGTTTGAACCAAATCGTTCTCACCCGCCGACGCTGCGCCATTTGTAGTGTTTTCATTATAATGATAGTCGTATTAGTCAATGAATAGGTATGGACATGTGTGTGTGAGTGAGTATTCTTCATCCCTGTGATCTCGTGTAGTAATTTCGGTATGTCGATATATGTATTTTAACTAAATTTCGCGGAAGTTTTATTACTCTCGGAATTCCAACAGCTAGGTGCAGGTGAAGTGCACCTTTCGGTCGATGTCAATAGATTCGGTACTGTTTGCTGAGGAGCGATCCTCTTTTTGCCTGGTATGCTGCCCAAACCTGGCAACTTCTTTGTAGGCAAGTATGGGTGCCACCGTATGAGGGGTACAAAATTGGAGGGTGACGAGACCGTTAACTTCATGAGGGCCAAGTTGCAGTTCCTTCTGGAACTGTGTTGGTGGCGGAATCACATTGCATCGCCATCGGCCTAGGTAGTTGGTCTTGAAAGCCTGCGACGGGGATTGGGTCCATCGGGACCTTGAACGGATTATAACCGTGTTTTTCTTCTGCTGGGCATTGTTCCTGTTGGTTTCGGTTGAATTCGTATGGACGCGATAGGGGAGTATTGAGGTTATTGTTGGCATAGACTCTTTCATCACCCGGGACTTTTTCATCGTTCTTGTATTTTGTCAGTACGATGACTTTCCCTATTGTTTTTGCATTCTGAGCACCTTTGTTTTTGGGCGGGTTTTCCACCTACTGGTCTTCTGCATTGCGACCGGACGCATAAAGGCGCATCAATCGCCGCGATAAAGCCGGACTTCGCTGTCTTCAGATGTACTCACGTACACTATAGACTCAACCTTTGCCTGAGGAGATTTTTGACGCCCCGAGGTATAAGAGATAGTGTCTTGTGGACATCGTTGAACTATTATTTTTCTTCGGGGCGTTTCTAGCGGTCCCGTCTTCTGGGATGTGTCGCTGTCGGACTCGTGGTTCACCGCGATCATGTCTCCTAATTCATCGTATACTCCCTTGATCGGATTATAGATCCAATCCGTCTCCTTCGGGATTTTCTTCGAAGGGCGGCAAGGAACTATCCTTGTACGGCGGAAAACTCACTTTTGCTGGGTGGGAGGTCATTTCCTCTTCATCTGTGGTAGTTTTACGTTGTTCTGGACGTTTGTGCTTTTCTTGAACTAAAATCTCTACACTTTCTCAGATGTTGATGTCTTAGTTTTATGTCTTTTCTGACGATCGCCTTTTATCCCTTCTGATGTTGTTATCACTTGTGCTGTAGTAGTTTTACGTTGTTCCGGACGAATGTCTTCTATCTCTTCTGATGTTGTCGTGGTTTTACGTCATTGCAGACGAGCATACGGTTGTTGTTGTGCGTTTTCCGTAGTTTTACGTAGTTGCGGACGTAGCTGCTTATCTTGAGCTTCCGTAATTTTACATCATTGCGGACGTACGCCATCGCTTTCTTCGATGGTATCAGTAGGGTTTGGGTTATGGGGAGCTAATTGATTGGATTCATCGAGTAGGGATACCCTTGTGCCAAGCAGGGACAACGTAAATGAAGCGCCAATAGCCGGGATAATGCTCATCGGCTTTTTCTCCTCGACTATGATATCCTGTGTTGCGTCCGGGCTGAACGCAATCAGATCCGTGGTTTCTTTATCTACAGCCTCTGGATCTTCTAGGGCTTCTATTAGGGCGCGCGTTTCGAGAGACGTGTTTAGTTTGAGGGTACTCGGACGCGTTTACATTACAGATGCGGTTGCCTTTATTGCGACTGATCTCCTGGCTTCTTCATTGTCGAAGCTTAGACCTCTCGGGGAAATCACTTCCCCGAGTCTGCGCAAGTCTCGATCGCTATCGACCTGCATAGTCCTCTGCCTCTGCCTACGCCTCTTTGCATGCTTAGCCTGGTTACTTGTGGCAGCTGTGGAAGAAGCAGGAGTGATGTTAGGAGGGTGATATCTTTTAATATCAGAAACGTGGACTCTCGTTTCTTTCCCGCTGTTTATGTCTCTTAGTTACACTAGTTAACACGCAATTAGTTAACACGACTGGGGAAACCTTTCTGATATTACATGAACATCCCTTCTCATACCGAGCCAGTAATAGAGTTGGCTTGTTTTAGGTGCTGTTTTGTCTATGCCGAAGTGTCTTGACGTAGGGGTACTGTGGCACTCCTATAACACGCCTTCTCAGTCTTTAACTGGTATAACCAGTTTCCAATCGTCAGGGCTTTCGCCTATAACATTTGACAATGTATTTGGGCGGTGTTATACATTTCATCGTCTGTGACTGTGGCCCGTATATGAGGTCCATATCTCATTGGGAAGTAGCTGGGGCGTTAGTCTGCCCATATGGTAGGCGACTATATTGATATAGATCCTTTCGCGGTACTGCAAAGGCGGTAATCTTTTTGCTGCGTTCATCTAAGGGGATCTGGTTGTAGGCTTGAATAAGTTCTATTTTAGACAAGTACCTTGCATCCCTTAAATTGTCCAACAGATCATCCATGTGAGGCAGCGGGTATGCGTCCTTGCGCGTAATTTTATTGACCGCCCTGTAGTGGATGCAGAATCTAATCTTGCCTTCTTTCTTTAGGACAATCACCGGAAAACTTCTCCATGGGCTTTCTGATGATTCTATTATGCCCTCCGACAGCAGCAGGTCGATTTCGTCCTGTGATTGTTTAAGCAGCCGGTCCTCTATGCAATGTAATCGTTGTTTTATTGGGCGATGCCCCTGAACACCGCACCTATATGATGCGGCTGCATTAACGTAATTTGGAGTGTACCTCTCGGATTTGGCATCAAGTGGTTTAGTACCCGTTTGAGTTATTGTACCTCACCTTGGGTTAGCGTTGCTACACCGTCGACGGCTGCTATGGCATTCATGGTCTCTTGCCTGTTGTTTTTCGACGTTATGAAATGGCGAGTGCTTTGTCGTGATGTATGCCAGGCGGCGTTGGCGAAATCTATTGTCATCTGTATTTGTATGATGATGTCCATGCCAAGGATTATGTCGTACGTTAATGCCTTAGAGACTTCAAAATTTGCTTTTAGCAACTGGCCGTCAATTCTTCAGTGCTATTACGACATCGCCATCCTTAGCACAGAGCTTTCCATCTGGTAAGTCCATATATAAGACCGACGGTATTATTACTGATCTTAATAATTTCTCTGGGCTCGGACTCATAAACGATCTTCTTGCCCGTAAGTCGATGAGAGCTGAGAATGTCTTCCCCATTAGCTCAATGTTTAGGAAAAAGTGATTTTCTTCATTCCGTATTGTAGTGTTCGGTGAAGCATCGTTTACATCTCTGATTTTTGCACATTGATTATTAAGAGAGCTTGCCCCCATTTGTGGAGTCATCTCGTAAGGAATGTGAAAGCTGACTCCATTTTTCTGCCCCCTTACGCATTTCCCTGTTGTTTGGGGGGGGGGGTGGGTCGCCGCGCTGGCAGTGTCACGTCATGACGTCATTTTCTCCACATTTGTAACAGTGGACACGTTTACTATTGGGTCATTGATCTGCCGAGTGACCCACCTGTTTGCAGGTCTAGCTGGGTCTATCGTCGATACGCCGCGGTTCGCTTCTTGTTCGTTTCTCTGTTCGGCGATGCTCGTCTATTCTCTGCCGACCTGTATCAATGATTTTCATTAGGTGCTTAGTAATCTCGATCTGGTATTCGTGAGTACCGGTCTCGATCATCGTGGAATCGAGGTGGTGTACGATTTCGATTATCATGGTATCCACGTGGTTATTTATGGTGGTCACTATGGTTAATTTATGTTGATTATTTTTATGTATTTCCTACTAGATATATTCATTTATTATAGTTTATTGATTGTTATTTAATTTCTCATGTCGTTGCATGTCAATAATCTCACCAAAATACTAGTATTTATAAGTAAATAATTGGGTTGTATTAAATAATCAGTTATTCGAGGTCTTCAGTTGTTACTATTCTTTTATATCATAATCTCTTATGTGATCCATTTAGTTTCAGTATAATAGTGCCTTGGTTGGTGAACTTATTATTGATTTATTTTAGTTAAATGTTGTCTTAGTGGCTCTTTGTTTTACTTCTATTAATTTCATTTTTATATTTTGTTATTTACATCAGATTTTGAAAGAAAAGAAAATTCCAGATTTGAAGAAAATTTTTGATTGTTATAAAATAATTTTAATTATTCATTATTATTATTTAAATATTTCTTTTTAATTTGTATATTTAACAGTTTTCTAAATTTTCAATATTACTGGATCTTGATCTTTTTTCTCCCTCGGCTTTCAAAAACAAACCTCTATATCATTGAATGGTGTCCCTTGTTATTATTATTATTATTAATTATTTGCAAACTTGCATAATGTTTTATGTTTTGTATCTTCTCTTGTTATTCATTGCTTATTAACAAGATTATATGTACCAAAGTCTCCTAGAAATGAATAGTAAGCTTACTGAGTACGCTCTATCGACCAATGGTTTGGCTTATCGGTGTTTATTACTAAAAATTGCTAATTGTTAGTAAATCTTCTTGAAACGAATTTCCATCATTGTGGTAGTACTATGCAATATTCAGAACTTTTCAGAAGTATTCCAATTAGTTCCATTGGTGCTAATGTGCTTTTAATTTTTCCTTCTTTTTTTGTAATCTCTTTGTAATCTGCAGTAGCATCAGAAAGAGATGCTAGCACACATATCTCAGGCATACATACTATATGGCATAAGTAACACATGAGCACTTATCACTTACTTGTTATTTATTATACATCTATCACTATTTTCTACTTATATTTATTAAAAGTCGAATAAACAGAAGGACAACAAATTTGGGACGCGGGAGGCAGTAAGAAAAGCTTTTATATTACTTGCTGACTTGCTTTTTATTACCTTCAGCTACCAGCTGAAGCCACTGTGTACTTCTATTTTCCTATGCTCACAAGCAAGATGGCCGCTACGGCTTGCTTCTCACCTTGTATCGTTTGATCGAATACGATTTTTACACGAATGCGATACTACATACAATTTTACTATATAATACGGAATATTACGTTTACATTTTTTATTAATTACATTACGCGCGCTTCTCTCGGTAGGTGAAAGCTAACTTGCGTTTCGCGGGATATCCCGAAAATGTCCGGTAGGAAACGATTTTTTAGGTCATAAATAGCAGATATGCTTTGGAGACTTATCAATAAAAAATGATAAATAATTTTTTTCATTGATTACAAATTCGAAATCTAATTTAGAAGTAAATAGTGTAGCGGCCGCGCCATCCCAGCGGTTCTAAAACTTGCCTTCGTAGCGCTACAGCATGACTTGATATTTTTAGTGTGACGGAGATCGTGCGTATGCTGTACGTGTTTGCTATTCCGCATACCTAAGCTCTCTCCAGTCGTAGCATGTATATTTCTACACATGAATTTATATATATATATATATATATATATATATATATGTATATCATATCATATATATATATATATATATATATATATATATATATACTAATTTATAAAGACAAAGCGTGTTTTTGTTTGTACACGATAACCGAAAAAACTACTGAACCGATTGTTCTGAAATTTGACATATAGTTTCTATATTATCTTGGGAAGCATATGCTATGTTTTTCATTGAAAATCATGTTACTTTCATTAAGAAATTAAGTTAATCGTTTTAACAATCAGTTTCATTAGCGGTTACTAGGTGGCGTCTTCAATCACGAACATCAGCTCAAAGTAGCCGCTTAAAGTATTAATACTAGGTCAGCGCAGACGAATGTTCATATCCAACTTTGGCATTCGTATCCGAAATAAGGTGTGATGTTAGTCGGTATTACCTTTTTTGTTCTTCAGGTTAATCTGACACTACTCTTACACCTTATGCATATCGTTTGATTTTTGTGAATTTTATTTTCTCTTACGTAGGAAAATCTCTCTCTGCGATTTCCAGATGTTTTGGAACCACTTCTACGGAGAGTTTCGTGTTCGGATGATAGAATGTGATTTCCAGATTATTCGAAACGACTTCTACGGGAAGTGTCGTATATATTTGGTGGGAAACAATGTTCAGGTATGTCAGTACGACTCCTATGAAGAAATTCGTATTCTATCATTCGAACACGCACACTCCCAATAAGAGTCGCTCAGCAAGCGCCGCGTACGCTTGATTTCCCACGTCCCTATGCTCTCTCTCCATTCGTAGCCCTGTAAATATGTGCATACGTTCTGTAAAAATAAATTTATATATATATATATATATATATATATATATATATATATGTGTGTGTGTGTGTGTGTAAATATAAAGCTTCTATGTGTTACAGGCCGACGCATGAATACACCGGCGGAGAGATAAGTGAGAGAGAGAGAGAGCGGGGAGTGGAGAAAGACGGCCGCGCGCACGAATTTGACAGTGAGAAGACAGCCTTAGAGAGAAGCGCGTGCTATTTGTTTTGTTTTTTTTCTTCGGGCTTGATTAGCTTGTGTTGTGGCTTTTCGGGAACACGCCTCGTGCTCTAGGTATTCCCCACGTGCTCTCAACACGTACATTGTCCTCGCGGAGGGTACGCTGCAGAACGCGCGTGTTCTGGTCGCTGCCGTGCGTGTTACCGCCGTACACCGCTGCCGAACTCGAGCGGACGAGCCTGCGAACTTCCGTCTGTGCCGAGTAGCCACCCCATCTCGGGGACTTCGACAAGCGGGGACGCCGCATCTTCCGGCGAACCAAGGCGTGGTTGAACGAGGAAGTGCTGCTAGCGGGTTCCAAGGACGCGTCGACACCTTACTGTAAGTGGCAGCCCGTTTTTCTCTCTTTCTCTCTCCCTCTCTCTTCCCTAGCTACTCGCGAGCCATCGCCTCGGCGACCCTCGGTCTGCGTTCCGCACCCCTCGCGTATAGGCTTTGAATGTCCACTAGCCATTAAAGCCATCTTGACTTTTAATCATTTTGAGTTTATTGTTTTGAGTGCATGTAATTAGTCGCCTTACCTCTCTTCCTCACCAAACTGATTTGGGGCTTAGCCCAGCCAGGCACATATTTGCAGCGGCCGTGCCCGCCGTTCTCGTGCTCGAAGCGAACACGCGCACCGTTACATGGCGCCCAACGCGATCTCGGGATCACACAATTGGATATAAAAATATATATACATTCATACATATTTTATTATATATTTTATTATATATCTTATTATATATTGTATTGTATGTTTTGTTATATATTTTATGATATATTTGATTTGATAATATATTTTGTTATATTTCCTACCCCGATGAATACTCGCAAGTGACGCGGATGCGCGTAAATAATTTAATGATTATATTGTATAGAAAATTGTGATATTACACAGTGCGAACGCACTGCGCATCGCGAGTGTTTACGTTGCGAGCTCGTAGACGTAAACACTCTCGAAGTTGGCCAAGGTCAACGCCAATTTGGCGAAAGCGGCTGAAAAGCAGCTCAAATTAAATATACATCTAAATTAGACAATATAATATTTGAGCAGCCTTTCAATAATACTGAGATTGATTTGAATGCTTATATAGACATTAATTGATATAATGATTTATATGGGAATTTAATTTAATTACAAATTTAATTTAATTTAAATTAATATAGAATAAATTAATAATCTGATTTAATATAAGATATAATGATTATATTAATATCAAATAATAAAGTATAACTAATGTAATTAATAATGTGCTAATCTATAAGCTATTAGGATAATAAATGTAATTAATGATATTAATCTGTTCTATGTAAATAAAACAAAACGCCTCGCGTATAGGCGTTGTATATCCGCTAGCCATTAAAGCCATCTTGACTTTTCATCATTTTGAGTTTATTGTTTTGAGTGCATATAATTAGTCGCCTTACCTTTCGCGTAATCCCTACGCGCGATTCTTCGCTCCTCGCGAACCGCCCCTCTCCCTCACCGAACTGATTCGGGGCTTAGCCCAACCGGGTACATATTTGCAACGGCCGTGCTCGCCGTCCGTATATATATATAGATATAGTATAAAATGATCAGCAAAATATCAACTATTGTGGTCTGAAGTGGACTTTCCTTTGAAGCAGGTTTTTATACAGAAGCGACCATGGGTAATTTACGGTCAATATTTATAGAAATATAGATTTGTATATATAGAGTACTTTGTACTTAAATATTATTGAATTGTTTATGAAATCGGTTAAATTATTATCTCGGGCGAAGCCGAGACGGGGATGCTAGTATATATATATATATATATATATATATATATATATATATATATATATATGTGTTGATAAATGTAGATCGTTACAGACTGACGAAGATGCGAAGGAGCGAAAAGGTAAGTAAAGAAAAGAGCGAGAGTGGATAGGGGAACTCACGTTACGCGCGAACATTGGCACGTCCAGATAGAATCACGAGTATGTTATCGTGAAAGAAAGAGAGAGAGAGAGAGTTCTGCTACTGTAAAAGCCCGTGAATACAGGAAAAACCGTCTCCAGCTTCGGTTTCTAACACCAGGCAAGCTGCGCTACCGACAATGTAAGGGAGAGCCCGTATCTATCCCTCTCTCTTTTCCCCATACGCTCGCTACGCCGCCGGTGCAGCGGCTCTCAGGCTGTACACGAGCAAAGCGACTCGTGTGCCATCAACTGCTGTTTTCTGTTCCTTTTTTGTCCTCTTTACTTGTAATAATTGTCCACCTTTGTTCGATTTTAAATCTCTTCGTTTTATTCATTTTGAAAATATTCTCCTGGCTTCCATAGCACGTATCACGAATTTCATCCTTCTCTCAACACCCTTCTCCCTTATCAGAATATTTTCAGGGCTCGGGGAAGTCGGGTACATCTACTTCAATGGCCGTGTTGATCGTTGTCGTGCTAGAAGCGGCCATGCGTACTGTTATATGGTACTCAACACGATAGGGATCGCATAGAAACCCTAACATATGTATATATATATATATATATATATATATATATTTAACGTACCCGGGTGAAGAGCCCACAGATCGCCATTTCGGACGCCATAAGACATATGACCGTATTGCATGATTTTACTATTGGCCCTCATTGCACAGTGATGTCCAGACGATGCATCTCCTAAAAAGAATTTTTCTCCGAACACAATTTGTGCAACAACAACATCTCTTGTATATTAAATTGAAGTTTTATAATAATTTATATTACGCACTATTTTGCAACAAAAAATGGAAACAAAAAGAAGTACACCAAATGAAGCGTAAATTATGTATATAAAAATATATCGGGGCAATATTCTACTAGATAATATTTATGACGCTAGTTTCCGCTCGAATACCCGGTGCTATTTTCCACGTGATTTAATTCTGGTTAACTTGACAATGGTTTTTACTAGGGATCAGGAAGTAATCTTAAATAATCTCGCTGACTTTTTAAGAAGTGCCTCGCAACCAAGATCAAGAATTAAAGAGAGACATTGGAGAGAAAAGAGAACTGCTAGTATTTTGAGAAGCGCCTCACAAACAGGATCGCGAACTCTTAGAATGGGAGAAACAATTAGGCGCCTACTTTGGAGGATTTCCTGGTAACAGAGATCAACTTAAATTTTTCGTGATACCTGTGTTAGTTTAGAATATGATTTTCAGCTGGACGTGTTTTAGAGCTCTGGACGGGCCTAGATCTAGTAGTGTTCTTGTAAGCGACTTTATCGAAATCAACTTAATAAATGAATTATTCTTTTTAACTTTTACAGGCTAATTTATAATAATAACAGTTCATAAAAATAATAATAATGACCTTACATTTATACGGGTCGAACACACACACACACACACACACACATATATATATATATATATATATATATATATATATATATATATATTGTAACAGGGCGCCAGATTACCAAGGCACTAAATACCTTGCTGTATTTCTTCTAATATCACGTCATGTTCTAACATCAAGTCTTCTAACATCAAGTCCTGTTACTTTGCATTTGAATAACAATAATTTAAATACTTACCATCGCCAAGATCTAACTTAACTTGGTCGGAAGAAATTAATTAATATATTTTAAATTTATAAATAATTATAAAATTATTATAAATTATATTTATTATTGCTATATTTATATTCCTTAGTTTTGTATTATTTCTCTTAGTAAGAAATTAATAGAAGCTATGCAGAAGGTACGCAGATGTGCCAATGTATATAAACTATTTATTATTGCTTAGCTTGTGTATGTGTAGTTTCCGCTCGAATCAACGATCACGTATACAAGCAAATGTGAATACATGCGCGACCGTTATAAAAATCTTTAATTTATTAAATACAATGAAATTTGGCTTTTTATTTATATTTACCGTAGCTAGTTACTAATATAGCAACTAGCCGGTGCCAATTAATTTTAATCACGTGTTCGATCGAACTATAATAAAAAACCACTTACGTCTTGATTGAATTGAGATTCGTTGCGGGCGCGAAATTTTCCGTGCTATCTATTGTAAATATAATTGATTTTGTCGATAAACTGTATTTCCACAATACGAAAATTACAGTTACTAGTTCACAAGTTACTTAATGAAATAATTTAACTTGAAAAACTATTCTCCTCTCACACAACACTGGAACTAGTCAATAATTGAGATTTTTATAAATAATGAAAAATAAAGTCAAAATAATATATATGTATAGTCGTCTGTATTAGCGATAAGACGAAAACTGGATTTTCTTATATGCCCACTCCCTGATATTTTCTAAAGTTAAAGAGAGACTATAGCCTGCCGTCTGTATCTCTGTCTACTTCGTGAAGCAGCACCATTAATAGATACATCGGTCCTCGTTACAAGATATATATATATATATATATATATATATATATATATATATATATATATACCTACATATATATATATATATATAATTATAACATAATTATAGAAGTGTGGGCTGTTACGTAAGTGCTCCGTCAACAATTCTTTTTTTACTTCAGGCGGTGTATGGGCAGAGATAATAAGGGGAGATCGCCGACGCTTATGGACGAGACTGCACTAAAAATTTTCAACTGAAAACGAGGGCCTCTGGTGACCAAAGAGAGGTACTGACCGTTTCGTCTGATATTCTAGATGTTGTTTTTCGACCTCGTGCGATGGTGCAATCGAGGAGGGGGGTGACGACTGTCTTCAGAGCGTGCGGAGGGAAAGTTTGGTGAGACAATAGGCTGACAGCTGGGTACAATAAAAGATCAGCAGCATATACTGGCAGCAACCAAAAAGAAATGTTATTGCCACACATACACACACACACACACACACACACACACACACACACACACACACACACACACACACACACATATCTATATATATATATATACTTAGATATATAGCAGCAGCTAGCAAGCAGCTCAACGTTTTCAAACCTGCGACAACTTTAAAGAAAATTGGCTACTTCGTAAAACTGTATTTATTTCAGTCCAAAATATATTCATTTAAATTCTATTTATTTGAAACAAAAATTTACATATTAAAACAAACGAATATTTTGTAATTTTGAAACAATTGTCTGTTTGAAATAACCAGATAAGTTTATTGGAAGAGCAAAAAATATTTGTTACGTTATAAATATTTTTAAATGATTAGAATTTCTAATACACCATACGTGCCCTATTGTATACTTTTGTATAAAATAAATTTAAAGTATGTTTTAGTTGTGTAATTTTTAAAATTAAGATTTTTAGTGCTGAAGAGTACAGCAATCATGGTTCAGAGTTTAGCAATTGTCTCGGCTTCGCTCGAGATAGTAAATGTAACTGACTTATTACCCATTTAAACAATATCTATTTTATGGATTAAGTCCTAATAATAACCCTAATTAACATTTAGATCGGAATGTCTAAAGCTTGAACGGTAGATTGTTTACGTTGAACATTCACTTCCATTGCGTTTTGTACAATAAAAATATATTACATATAATATATATATAATACAATAAAAACGATGGAAAAACATGTAAATATAGTTAGTATTTATTGCAATCTAATGTAAAATGTACGTTTACATCGTTGAAGATTACGAAAATGACGGTCTAATAAGTTAAGATACTACAGTTTAATTTTATATTTCGTTTAAATTTTCAGTTCTCATGTATCCAAAAATATTTACTGTATTTAACTAAACATTCCGTATATTAAATGTATAAATTATTTATTTTGAATAAATGGTTAATTAATTGTATATGAATCAACCCTTTATTTAAATGTATAAATTTTTTTTCATTATAGACTTATTTCTATAATATTTGATTTTATTTTGTAATGTTTCTCTATTTAACTAAAATAATTAAGTTGCAACAAAATATATGTACGCTTTAGGAAAATTAACTTAACATTGAGAAAATATTCATGCCCATTGTCAGCAATTGATCTATTAGTTTGTCAAATATCTCCCTTCCGCTTTTTTGCTCTTCATTCAATGATTTATAAAAAGTGTTACAGTGGTCGGATTTACTTCAAATATGCGCCGTTTTGTTCGATAATCTGTTTCCTTCTAGACGGCAATTTAAGAATACTCCTCTCGTAGAAACCCCTCTTGAAGAACTCGGACAGTCACTTTTCACAAGTCTCTTTTGAGTCCAAATTTACACCACTAAGGGCGTTCGACATGGACAGGAACAGGTGGTAATCACTTGGCACTTTGTCCGGACTATATGGTGAATGCGATAAAACCTCCCATCCGAACTCCCGTAGCTTCTAACGAGTCATCTACGAAGTGTGTGGTCTGGCGTTATCCTGGTGGAACACTACACCCTTCCTGTTGGCCAATTGTGGACGCTTCTGGTCGATAGCCTGCTTCCAGCGGTTTAGTTGTTTACAGTAGATGGTAGAATTGAGCGTCTGGCCATGTGAGAGCAGCTCATAGTGGATCATTCCATTCCAATCCCACCAAAGACACAGCAAAACGTTCCTGGCCGTCAATCCCGCCATATTTTCTGGCACGATCGCATCTATTCTTGTCAATAGCCCTAGTTTTAACTCGATCAAATGGTCGCATACGAAGAACGTGTGCTCCACATCGTTCCAAACCCATCCGCAATACTTGCATTCCGGAGAGGCAATCCACTTCATTCTGCAGAGATACTTATGGAAGTATCCATGTCTGGAAAGAAATCGAGTAAGGTAGAAGTTTTACCTCCCCGTGTTATCTCTCCTTCCATGGACCGATTTCGGGTTTAGCCTTTTCGTCCATAGTCATTGTCAATATTTTGTACATGTTCATATGACATCTTACAGGGCTCAGTTATCTCACACACATTTAATCTGCGGTCTTTCGCCACTATTCGATGGATTTTTTCGATCATATCAGGAGTTGTGACCTGAATGGGGCGTCCTGAGCGAGGCTCGTCAGAGGTGCTCACACGACCCTTTTTAAACTCGGAAAGCCACTGCTTAACGGTTGAATATAATGGGAAGGATGTCCCCAGTATTGATTCCATCTCTTCTTTAATTTCCTTCGGCATTAATCCCTTCAAATAAAAGTATTTGATGACAGCACGATTTTCCAGCTGTTCCATTTTTGCGAAAAACATAGAGGCGTCTTCTTCAGCGTGCTCTCAAACCTAAACTAACATGGCGATCGGACTGAAACTATAGCTACAAGCTATCGAAGGATGGTACTATAGAATGCCACCTCAAGGTAGGCCTAGTGGCGCCATCTCTTGGTCAGGCCGGAAACTTATCAATCCACCCTCGTATATGTATATAGATATGACCGGCAGCCACGAGCTGTTCGACGAGGTTTAATAAAAATGGACGCGATCAGTTGCTTACTGACATTATCCCAGTAACTCACCTGTAAGACCAAATACTGTTTCTGACCGTTTACTTCGTCTCACTATGACAATAGTCGGAAACTTGCTATTCCAAAACTGTTCATGACATTTACATAGGAAGTATATGAGCAGGGATGCGGAGAGAGGAGTAACCCCCGTTTACATAATTGTTAAATTTCATTTTTTCGGATTTAAATAATTATTACTTGTTCATGTTGATTAAAAAGTAAGAATGACAATTGTTAATTCTAATATAAATTACATAAATTATTAAATTTTTTTTCGATTCGTATAGAATCAAATATATATTCCGGCCGGCATGTTATACTATTACAAAATTTTTCGGATATGGTAGATGAATATTTCTGTATTATCGCATTAGTGCCGACGCGTACATTTTTGGACACTCGATATTTCTGGACTGATCTAAAAAAACGAGATCAAAACTCGTTGATCTATCTAGCTGATCTATCGGTTCCTGAGGTCAGTTTGACCGTACACCTCTTTAGAAAAGAGCGTCAACAGTTTTAAAGGGTTAGTTTTTACCCTTGAATATTTTAAGTATTTGTAGATTGTATTTATTGCTGCAAACATGATAATCTTTATGTATATAACTCTAAAAATGATTTCTGTTAAATATTTTGATGCTACCTATTCGAAAAAACTATATAAATCTTTTACAGGGGTGGAAAATAAGGATTGAGGGTGAAATTTTCAAATATCGGGAAAATATTAATTTCTGCAGTATAATAGTACCATGAGGTTTTTAAGGGTGCTGAATTCATTTCTGAGATCAGGTTTCGTATTGTACCCTTCTACAAGAGGTAGCAAGTAAGGGTTGTATTTAGCTTGAAATTTTTTCGAATATTGAGGAAAAAATTATTTTCTTGCATAAAAACAGTGTACTATTTCTAGGATTTTTTTTCTAATAGCATACAGTGGGGAGGTTGCTGGAACGGATTGTTCACATTATGAGCCCTAAGAAGGGCTGTTCATGATTGTTTGTAATTACTATTGAGTAATGTTTTCAATTTTCGAAGTTTTTCTGATGGATATTTGTAAAACAGTTTTTAAATATAGATTTTTCACATTTATTACAGTAATTTTGTGTTCTAGCTATACAATTTTCAGTAAATTAGGTATTTATCTTATCAGCACTAATGAGCTTATCATAATTGGTATGATCAAAATCAGCAAAACACATTGAACATATGTGTTCTTTACAATCAAAACAATACGATTCTATTTCCTTAGGGCAGATATTGTACTGCCTTTGAATAGAACTATTGATTAATTTGTGAGAAGAAAACTTTCTCCTGGACGCTTTTCTCAAATATAACGTTGCAATATCTAATGCAAGGTCTCTAGCGTCACTTTTTCCATCTTTTACGTATGATTTCCATAGTCTCGTGAGATTAGTTCAGATGTCTCTACGAGTCGTAAAAAAACTTTCCAAGTCCATTTTCGACTTCTTATATGTATTTTATATATTATACGTATCATGAAGATCAACACCGAATATGATTTTGTTGTATACGGCGAATGCTTGAGGAATTGGGAGACAAACTTTATGTTTTTCTATGCCCCTCCATCGTTTAACGTTGACGAGAGGAGCAATGCCTGCAGCACACAATAGAAGAGGAACAACTTTTGAATTCTTGACAGAGATATAATTAAAATTACTATTTTAATCATGTTTTACTTCATAATATCCTCGATTAATTTTTTTACTTAGCTGAACTAATACTGAACAACTTTTTATCTTATTTATGGTTTTCATTTCTAAGATATGATAAACATGATTTAATCTAATTGTAACAGTTGGTCTTATTCCTAGTTTCTGAAGGTGTGTCAAAAAATCTGGATAGTAAAAATTATCAAATGTTACATGATATTTTTTTTGCTCATCAATAGGAACTGTTTCTAAAATATGTTCTAGCATTTTTATAATTAATCTGGATTTATGACTACAAGCACTCAGATCTTCATTACTTTTTTGTTTCTTTTTCACATTAAATTTGGAAATTTCACAAATAGGCAGACGATATACAGAAACACCATAATTTTAGTCCCAAAGGTATACTGCTTGATCTAGCATCTGCTGAAAAATGTAATCATTCTTTCATCTACCGACATATTAAGATGAAAAGTAACTAAATTTTTTAATATTACTTCTAAATGTAAATTAATAAATATTTCTATCGGTCATACAGTCTTTATTATATAATATATTAGCTCAAATAGTGACAGTCAGTCTGTCCTTTTTCATATTCACCCCCGATGAATTTGAAATAGAACTTATTACTACAATCAATTATATTAGAAATTAAAAATTAAAAATAAAATGAAAATATAATAATAAATAAAATAAAAATAATAAAAACAATATTATATGTTAGTAAAGGACAACCTAACTGCCCACACAGCCTGAAATTTAGATTCACCTTTGGAGTCCGACGTTTATAGTTATTTTATTTATATTTATCCGTTTTATTTATTTTATTTTATTTATTTTATTTATTTATTTTATTTTACTTATTTATTTATTTTGTTTTCTTTATTTTATTTATATTTATCCTTTTTATTTTACTTTTAAAACACTTTAATAGTGCTTATGTCGATTGTATTTAGATAAATTAATAAATATTTATATTGGTCTTACAGTCCAATTAAATAAATTAAAATTAATACATAATAATATCAATATATATATATATTTATATTAATACTAATACGTATCTGTGGGGCCTTGAGTTTAGCTACCACACGCGTCCTGGGGTTGCGGATAGGGGAACGATCGCTCACAGTTAGTCACGAAATAAGCACTTCTAAGAGTGACGAATAAGTGGCCGTGGACAAGAACTTCGAGCGAAAATAGTGGTATTCACACTATTCCGTCTACACACCCACTCATCATTCACACTTCTACATATCTGTAAGATAGCCGTACTCGGACTGGGGAGTATATCGGGAACTCTATAAACGAGTTTCCCACGAATGGTGAGATGGAGACCCTATAAACGGGTATGAACTTCCAGGCGGGTTATGAATGAATGAGAGGCCCTATAAACAGGCATCTCTCACGTATGAATGTGACCAGTTTGAGCGATGGTAAGGTCTTGCGGATGCAGTAATTACTTATATTACCTACTGCATTGATTGGTGGGATTAGCTGCGAGGGAATCACTTCATGCTTATGTGCGTTCCCCTTCTGGAGGGTACAGTTGTAAAACTAGATGGCACTCATGGGCCGCCACAAGCAGGGGGCCCGAACCCAGTCTAGCCAACATGGGAGGCTGCCTCACACAGTGGTAAGACGTCGTCAGACGTCAAATCTCGCTTCTCGTAGTAGTGCCGTATGGCGTACGGATGGGACCCTGCTGCAAGTCATGGGGGAGGAACAGCCGAGGCCACCGGAATGTAGGAGGGCTTCAGTACTGGGGAGATACAGGACGCTGAACCGTCATCTCCAACAAGTGATCCTCCTGACCATCACTAATATAAAACATTTAACACAATTTAATAATACAACCATGAAAGGTGATAACAAAATTATAGCCGGCTCTCAAGTACCGCCTGCAAGCGACTCAGTAGAGTCAATGGAGCTTCCCGGCTCTCCTATCACACCAGTAGGCAACCTGGCTGGTATGACAGAAAATATTACAGGTAGCAGTATGAATGAAAGTGCGAATGTTTATAAATCGCGGGCAACTTGGGAAGCTGCTGAGTGTACATTGCAGGAGCAATTTTACACAATAAGCAGAGTCCTAAGTAAAATGATGGAAAGGACTTGCATACAAAAAAATGTAAGTCAAATAATAAAAAACGGCATGAGTGAGATCAATGAAACAGTGGAAATCGAACAGTATGAACTGAAGCGAATGAGACTGCTCCGACAAAAACAGAAAGATAAAGGACGGAGTGAATGTGAGGAGGCAACTCCTCAAAAACGGAAAAGAGACCGTCAGACCCCTACTCCGGAGCAGGCGGCCTCATAACAGCGGACGACCGAGACCGAAACATGGGCGACGGTGGTCTCAAAACATAAAAAACCTAAAACGACCGAGACGGACAACAAACCGACAAAAGTGCAGACAAAAGCGAGACTCCAAGGTCGCGGGTCTGATCGTCCTAACCTCAAAGGCAGGGGAGGAGCGATCATGATCAAGCCGGCTGAGGGACAGACGTACGTAGACGTGGTACGAATAATACGGCAAAAGGTGGACCCTGACAAGAGTAATATTCAAGTCAGAACAATAAGAAAGACAAAAGACGGCGCGGTACTTTTACAGCTGTCCAGACTGAACAACGAGACGGACTTCCGACAGGTTCTTCAAGACGCTGTCGGAGAGACTGGACGCGTAAAAGATTTGACCTCCACGGTGACACTGGAATTCCTAGACTTAGACTGTGTCACGAGCGTCGAGGACATCGCGAAGGCGTTAAATCGGGAAACGGTACGGACTGCAGACTGTCGGCCCCATGTTTTCGACGTTAACAGTCGAGGACAGAGAATGGCGGTCTGCGATTTTGATGTAAAAGAGGTTACCGATCTCTGGAGGAAATTAAAAATTAAAATTAACGTATTAAAATCGGGTGGGTTATATCAAGAATAAGAGCAAGGATACGCGTCTCGCGATGCTATAGATGCCTCGGGTTAGGTCATGTACGGAAAGACTGTAAAGGACTGGACAGATGAAGCTGCTGCTGGCGATGTGGTCTCGAGTGTCATTTCCACAGGGACTGTAAGAGTCGTGGGGAGTGTTTCCTGTGCACTGGAGATAATATCCGAGACAGGGGACACTTACCCGGCTCGTCCTCGTGTGCCGCGTTCAGGATAGCACTAACAGAACAGAAGACAAAGTCAGTCACGCAATGACGATGACGATACTCCAATGTAATATGAACGAGAGTAGCGTGACAGACGTACTGCTCCCGCAGATTGCGGCGGAACTGGACATCGACGTGCTGATTATAAGTGAGCAATACAAAGGCAGACGATTACCGACTTGGCTCGCAAGCAGCTCGGGCAAGTCCGCAGTTTGGTTACGTGAAAAGGGCGCGTCGAATATCGTACGCAGCGGGACTGAGGAAGACTATGTCTGGGTGACGGTCGCTGACATAACCTATGTCGGTGTTTACCTGAGCCCAAACAGCAGTGCCTCCGAATATACGGCTAAACTTGGAAAAATCGAGGACACGGTGCGGGAAATCCCTGGTAACGTGATCGTGGCGGGCGATTTTAACGCGCGGGCGATCGAGTGGGGAATGTCCTTGACCAACAGACGGGGAAGACTGCTGCTGGAGATGGCCGCAAGGCTGGGCCTAGCAGTAGTTAACGAAGGAACGATGCCGACGTACAGACGACCGGGGTATGGTAACTCCATACCAGACGTGACTCTGACCTCGGACACAATTCGGACTAGGATAAGGGCGTGGCGGGAAGAAGACGCCTAGACATAGAAGAACTCGAAAGGTATCTGCAAGATGCAGAACCTTCCTTACGAGAGGTGCCTCAAGAGTTGACGAACCGGAACAGGGTGGAGGCGTTAGCGGCGACAACGACTGGCTTTCTTCAGCGCCTATGCGATGCCACCATGCCCAGGAAACGAAAGATACGAAACAGACGACAAACATACTGGTAGACAGTCGAGATCGCGGATCTCAGAAGCAATTATTTGAAGTTGAGACGGAAAGCTCAACGAGCCCGAAGTCGAGGCGTAGTGGGATTATAATCTACGGAGTATAGTCGAGCCAGACAGCGACTGAGATACGCGATCAACATGCGCCCTGGGAGGTCGGGGTCCGCCGGAACTACGAGACGCGAAAGTGATGGAGCGGATAGTTGAGAGACTTTTCCCAACCCATCCCAACAGAACGGACGCGACAAATGAAATGACAGATATAGAGATCCCTCTCTTCACGCAGGAAGAGCTCCGCAGAGCTTCGAATGCATTGAAGCCTAACAAGGCCCCGGGTCCCGATGGCATACCTGGTGAGGTGTTACGGTTGGTCGCTTCGCGCCGCCTGGACATCCTTTTGGGTTTGTACAACGGGTGTTTGGTGGAGGGGTTTTTTAGCAGGCTCTGGAAGGAGGCTCGATTGTTTCTCATCCGTAAGTCTAAGGGAAATCCCGATTTGCCTTCTTCATACTGGCCTCTCTGCCTACTAAATACGGTAGGGAAGCTGTTGGAGCTATTGCTGAGACCAAGACTGTCACTGGCAATTAAAAACGCCGGAGACCTATCCGAACAACAACACGGATTTAGGAAAGGACGGTCAACAATCGGAGCTATAGGTGACGTGAAGAACATCTTTCATGCGGCGAACAGGAGCTGTCATGCAACCAGACCACTGGTTCTGCTGGTGACCTTAGACGTTCGTAACGCCTTTAACTTTGCAAAATGGACAGAGATACTGGGGGTGTTGGAGTTGACTTTCAAGGTTGAGTTCTACCTTCTTCATATCATACGGGACTACTTACGGGACCGAGGACTGATGTATGATACTTTGGACGGAAAGAAATGGAAACGCGTGACAGCGGGGGTGGCGCAGGGTTCCATTTTAGGCCCCGACTTCTGGAACGTACAATACGACGGTTTGTTGAGACTAGACATGCCCTCGCACGCGACTATCACTTGATTCAGTTAAATCTGAATCAGGTCATGAGACGCGTGAACGAATGGATGATAGATCACGGGCTGCAGCTCGCGCTGCAAAAGACTGAGTTGTTGCTGCTGACTCGCAGACGTATACAGACGGTGGTTCCGATGACGTTAGGGACGGAAAGACTGGAAACCAGGAGCGAAGTCAAGTACCTTGACGTTACCTTGGATACGAAGCTGAACCAATCTATTTATAATAATTTAATTGTAATAATAATTATAATAATAATTATTAATAATAATAATTATAATAATAATAATTTAATAATAATAATAATAATAATAATTTAATAATAATAATTATTAATAATAATAATTATAATAATAATAATTTAATAATAATAATTATAATAATAATGGTATTAATAATAAGTATAAAAGGGAGAGTATTGAAAGTATTCACATTTCAGTGAAACGAAATAATGTGAATTTAATATTAGAGATAAGTAAATTAGATAACATTTATCATTCTTTATTAAATAGATTAGTTTTGAACATTTCGTGTAGAAGGGGATTGTATATTCAAATTACTAAAATTTTTTAGTTTATTGGGAATAGTAGTATATATAGATTAGAATATTAATATAAGGTTTAGTTTAGTCCCTGGTGAGGAGCCGTATCGAGTTCGAAACGTTGGACAACCTCAAGTAATCTTCAAATACATATCCAAATATAATCTTCAAATATATATCCAATCTTTACAATTGGGTAAAGGTGGTGGGGACAGTCAAATTGCTCTTGACTAATAAAGAATTTTTTTTTCAACTAATATATTTTTATTCTAGATCAGTATACGGGGTGATTTTAAACAAGGGCAGTCTGACTGTCATTATAATTTTCAATTAATTATATATTGATATTAATATGTATTAATTTTAATTTATTTAATTGGATTGTAAGACAAATATAAGAGGGCGTTCCCTCAAGCGCGATCTACTGACTCTTTTCTCCCTTTCTCTTTTTCTTCCGCAGTACCTCTCTTCCTTTGTATTCGTATCTCACTCACCGCTGCACCTCTACCTTTCTATATATCTCTTTTTCGCACTGAGTACTCTTCTATACTTCTCTCTCCGTCAACTCCACTTCTATCTCCCTGCTTCACTACGACGGTAACTCTATATTCTTTTTACAGCCATGCTTCCCTGCTCCTCTCTGCTCTACACCCACACAAATTCTCTTCCAAAAATCTCACAAGACAAAAAAACGATTTCAGCTGCGCTCGCAAAAGTGCTTACAATAGCGGCTTAGTTTGATCTACCTCTTTTTCGCCGTCTTCCTTGATCTTCAACATCACCATCCAATCAGCGCCTTCCATCGCACCTTCCTCCAATACACGCCACTATTTTCGTCTCATACTGTTATGTATCAGTCTTCATGTCAGCTTCGTCGTATTCTGCTGCACGCCACATTCCAATTTGCTTATTGAGTATATGTACATATATTCTGTCTGCAATGCGCTCGCTGTTAGCTTGGCGTCATGCGTCTCGCCGTCCAGCCTGACTCGGTCAGGAATCGTTTATAAATAAATATTTATTCAAATTCTATTTATTTGAAACAAAACTATACATATTTCAAACAAATGTATATTTTGAAATTTTATACAAAATCTTTTTCAAACCAACAATTAAATACATATATAGTCGAAAACACTCTATATATTCATGTATGCACGTATATATATATATATATATATATATATATATATATATATATTTATTTATTCAATTTTTCAAAAAACCATTTAATAGAAGAATGATATAGTTTTCTCAAAGGATAGATTAGATTTTTTCGATTATTCCCTATCAGTTGTAGAATGTATTAGGTGTACAAATAAATTTCCGCGCCAGTGGCGCACCGATAAGATAATATCGAAACTGTCATCTGTAAAAAGTCGTATAGTATATGTTGACATATGGAAACAATAGAACCTTTTAATACTTCTGACTTTTTGCTAGCATCACTTAGTTTTCATCGTGTTAAGATGTCAAGTTTTGAACCAAGTATTAATTATAAAGTTTTGAGTCAAGTTTTAATGATCCATTGCTTTAAGACGTTATTCTATGTATTTTTATCTTAACATATTACTAAATTTAGAAAAATATTTTGTATAATTTTTTTACATTACAACAAAAAAGTAGTGTATCCAATGCTGAAAATCTAATAACTAGAATTGCAAATGATCAAATACTTAAATTATAGATTGATCAAACCTGTGATCAAAGACAAGATTTTCTGATACTATCAAAAGAACAATATTATTGAATTAATTAAATAAAGATTTCCTTAGTTTAAGTAATAGATTTTTCAAAATAATCCATTAAAATTATACACTGGAAAAATTTTAATATGAAGTAAATATTACTTGATTCAAGAAATTTATGCGATTGTCCTATACCAAGTAAATATTTTCTTTAACCAAGTAATTGCATAAACTTGAACTAAATAAGTAGATACTAAAATAAAGCTTATATTTTCTAAACAGCAGAACACAAGTATTGGAAATGAAATAAATATTTTCTTATCTCAGGAATATATTTTCTTGAACATGTAACGTTCCTATCCCCCTCGGGGGATTTTTCCAGGGTAATTTGAGAGGGGAGGAAGTATATTCGGAATTGGGCGGCGGATCAGGAAAATAATTTAACAGAACACAGTATTTTTTTTATAACAAAAAATAAACATAGGTTTATTCAACAAAACACTATTCTATGGACAAGTTTCCGAAATAAGCAATAAAACGAAAATAATTACTTAAAAGAACTAAATTAACTTAAAGCTAGATGAGGCCTACAATGACTCAATCGCTAGAGTGAAGGACTAGTAACTTGGTGATCCGAGTTCTAATCCCGGTCTCGGCCGATTGTCACAAGCACCTCTGTAATAATTTACATGTTCTTTGTTTACAAACACATCGTAGACCTCCGTCGGCGATTAGCACCGATATATGGAAGCATAAAGAGAGCAACATTAAATAACATTTAAAAAAAACTTAAAGATATATTATAGATACTAGGTTCGCGCTAGTTTCCGCGACGTTTATTTATTCCGGCGCTATTATCCGGTGCTATTTATTTCCACGCGGGGAAATAAAACGTGACAGGTAGAATTTAATCTAGGTTTCACACTAAGGTGAGCTTAATTCCGCTGGTCTTTTGAGGAGCGCTTCGCAACCAGGATCAAGAAATAAGTGGATAGTAATTTAATTTGGATAAGAGAACCGCTAGTCTTTTGAGGAGCGCCTCGCAACCACGATCAGGTTCACTTCAGGAAAGGTAAAATAAAAGAGCGCCTCGCAACAGAGATAAAGCTAACAATTCCGGAAGGATTTTTCAGGCAGGATTGATCGAGGTCTGAACAGTTTATAGGTCCGGGAGGAGTTCAAGTGACACGACTTCGGATCAGCTAGTTCACTGGACGATCACCCTGATTTTGCCTTTTGCAGGCCCTTTTATAATTGAATCGTCGGTTATAATCGCCGCCGCTCGTCTAACATCGGACGAGCCGCTTATTTATAATAATAATATTAATAATAATAATAATCAATATTAATTATAATTTTACAAATATAATGCGTATTTACTTCGTACAAATATTAGTCTATGTGGTGCATACAATAATATATATATATGTGTGTGTGTGTGTGTGTGTGTGTGTGTGTGTGTGTGTGTGTGTGTGTGTGTGTGTGTGTGTATGTGTGTACATATATGTATATTTATAAATTAAATACAGCGGGTGAATTAGTTTAAGACTCCCGTTGTATATGCTGGAATGCGCGCGCCAGTGTAGAGGCTTGCGCATTCCCCTACCATGGTATTCGCTGCTGGCACGTGTCGTACGGCGAGACAGTACAATAGTGTGCGTGAGGGCATGTATTAGAGGGGGATAGCTGCCGCCGGCCTAATACACTTGGCGCGGCTCTCTCTCACCGCGCGAAGTGAATCCCCTTTAACGCACTTTTCTTACTTAAACAAGCGATGGAGAGAGACTATATATTACGTTCTCTCTCTATGCTTCGGTTTTCGGCGGTCGCATCGACTACTTTCTACATTAGTCCTCGCGACCTTTGCCTGCTTTCGGTATGTTTACCGCATGTATTAATTTAATTTCGAAGTTATATATTTACTCAGTATATTATATTTTTTATTATTTCGGACGCCTATATTACGGAAAGAACTAAATTATTATCATATAATTTATTTCATATTCTCGCGGTAAATTTGTTGTAGTGAAATTTGTATACCGGTCGAGATAAATTTGCGCGGCCATAATTTTGGTCGTCGCATCTTCCTTGTTTTTCGAGAGCGCGGAGTGTGCGCGTGTATAACACCTTACACATCTAACGTGTCCGGTTTTCGGGTCGATTTGCATATGGAATCGTCGATTCCCGACCCACTGCCTATGCCGCATGGCTCCCAAACGGAAAAAAAGTCTGGCGTTTTCATCGTAATGTGACTTGTTGTCGACGGCTTGAGTTATTGCCTCGGCTGTTGCTGTTCGTAGTGGCTTTAACTCTACCCATTTTGTGAATTTGTCTTGCATAACTAACAGCCAGATATTTAATTTTGTTGATCTCGGAAGTGGTCCGATGAGATCTCCTGACACAATGTCGTCCCAGGGTTATTCGACTAAAGTCGCATGCAACTTACCGACTGATACCTGTTGTTGCGATTTAAACTTTTGGCAGTTCTCGCAATTTCTCACATATTTTGCTGCCATGCGGAGCATTCCAGGCCAGTAGTAATTTTTCGAGATTTTTACTAGTGTTTTTGTGATCCCCAGGTGTCTGGCAATCGGATCGTTGTGTACTTCGTTTAGAACTCTATTTTGTTCAGATTTAGGTACACAAATTTTCCACTCTAGATTGTCACTAGCATCATTAAAATCTAAAGTATGTAAGATATGTTTGTATAGTCTTCCATTTTTTATACAAAAATCTGGATAACTTTCCGGATCATTTTCTACATTCTTGTATGATTTTTCGTACCAGTCATCAATTTTAATATCGATGGCTTCGACGGCTAACGGATGTCAAGACAATGTGTCCGCGAGTAGATTATCTGTTCTCTTTCAATTTGCTCCTTAGTTATATATCCTTAGCTTATATATCCAGCTTACTCTGTGTTTTGCCATTTTATCATGATTGTAATTTTATTAGAAATAACAAAAAAAATATACTGTGTAAGAATTTAAATTCCTGCAATGGAATAAATAATTTCTTCTTATTTTTTTCTACGAGAAAACTATTAGTTCAATTTTCTATTTTAAAACGTATTGTTTTACTGCACCTTCGATAAGTGTTACTTCGTGCTTAGGCTCAAGCCGCCTTAGCACCTAGTCGCTCAATACGCCACTAGGCTCTTTTCACACAAATCGATAAAATGCGGTTTTGTATAAATAATAATTTTAAAAATGTCCGTTTAAAGAAATTATTTCATTATTATAGGAATAAGAAATTTTAACTTTATAAATATTTTAATTTCACGGATTTATCAAACTAGTCCCTGTTCGGGTGCCATGTATAGGACTTATCTGTAAGGGCATACCCACTAAAAAACTACCTCCTCAGTGCATTCCCCTCGACTGCTTCCCACTGCACTGAAAAGAGTTGCGAGTCGGAGTCGGCAGGCGTGCACCAAGGACACCTCCTCACGATGACGTAACAACTTTCGAGACAAAACACCTCGCACTGAAAAAACGTGTGAAGCGCATCGTCTAAGGGAGCGCGATAGTGGGCACAGCTCGGATCCGGTACTTTCCCCATCTTGTGGAGATAGGATCGAAACCGACCGTGCCCCGATAAGAGCTGCGTGAGGTGGTAATTAACCTCTCCGTGCGACCTATGGAACCGTGGCTTTAATTGACTAATCAGTCGAACCGTCTATCGGCCGCGCAGATCCCTCTCCCAGCGCTTCTGCCATTCTGTCATCGTGGTAGCTCTGGCCCGTGCAGCTGCCTCTATTCTGCCAAGAATATTTTTATCCTGGTGGACAACTTTCTTTTCTTGTGCTTGGAGATCAATGGGAATAATACATGCGATTACCAGCACCGCTTACAGGGTGCTGGGCCGCCGACATTGGCCATCAACCTGCCAAGTTGCGCTGTTACTCGGGCAGCTCTATCCGCCACTTTTTTTATTTGGTCCCAGAAGGTCAGCTTGGAATCAAGCGTCACCCCAAGGTACTTTACAGCTGCTTTGGTACTCACCATCGTGTCTCCAACCTGCATAAGGCGTATCTTTAGAATACGTTTCTTAGTCAGGCACACGATCTCCGTTTTCGCCACCGCCAGTTCTAACCCATTGCTCTCCATCCATTCTTCCACGCGACGCATCACCTGATTGAGTCGCATCTGTGCAGCGTCATAATGCCTAGCGATGATGACAGCTGTTACAACATCTACGTATCCAACTAGAAAGGTGTCCTCAGGCATCTACATCCGGAGTATTCCGTCATATGAGATGTTCCACATGTCGGATACGAGTACAGACCCCTGAGCCACTCTGGAACTAAGTTCTTTCCTTCTCCGACCGTCCGATGTCTCGTAAACCAAGTATCGATCCTTAAGGTAGTCACCCAATATACGAAGTATATAAGGCGGCATCCGAAAGTCTCGCTCCATGGCCATCAAAACATTTGCCTATCCAACAGAGTTGAAGGCATTCCGAACGTCAAGGGTAGCCAGGAGGCAAACAGGTCGGGAGTAGTGATTAGCCCTCTCTGTGCACCTCGCCGCAACGACAACCTCGAGGATTGCGTCCACCGTCGCCCTGCTCCCCGGAATCCGTACTCTCTGTCAGCCAAGCCCCCGGCAGCAGCAACAGCCCCGAGGAGTCGTGGCTTCAATAGTCGCTCCATCAACTTTCCAGCGGTATCTAGCATGCATAAAGGTCGACACGACGTGTGCGCCTCTGGCAAACCCTTGCCCTTGTCGATAAGCACAAGTTTCGCCTCCTTCCAGCTAGAATAAAAGAAACCAGCCTTCATGCACGAATTGTACATCGACAGAAGGAAGATTGCTCCTCAACTACTAATTTCAGCACCTCTCCTGGAATTCCAGACTTACTACTACTACTACTACTACTACTACTACTACTACTACTACTACAACTACTAATACTACTACTACTAATAATAATAATAATAATAATAATAATCCATATTAATTATAATTTTACAAATATAATGCGTATGGCAGTCGATTTACTGCATACAAGTATTAGTCTATGTACATATAATAATATATATATGAGGTATCGCTATTAAATAACGGGACTGATATTTGTCAAAAATTTTATTCAATAGAATAGAAGTAAAAAATCACCTTCAATATACAGCCCTTCTCTATCCCTGCAACGCTCCATGCGAATATTCCATTGATGGAAACAATGCTGGAAGTCATCTTCTGTCAACTCATTCAGGACTCTTACCACTTTTTCTTGAACAGCTTCTATGGATTCAAATCTCGTATCTTTCAATTCAGATTTCACCTTAGGGAAAAGATAAAAGTCACATGGTACTAGGTCTGGCGAGTAAGGTCGATGTTTGAAAACTGGGATGCTGAACTTGGTCAGGAACCGCTGAACAGATAATGCGGAATGAGCTGGCGCATTGTCTTGATGCATAATCCATGATTTGTCCTTCCACATTTCGGGTCGTTTTTTTCTTACTCTTTCACGTAGTTTATTAAGTACCTCAAGATAGTAATGTTGATTAATTCTTTGACCTTCAGGAATCCAGTGAAGGTACACAATCACATGAATATCGAAAAAAACAATCATCATTGCTTAAAATTTTGACTTGCTTATTCTTGCTTTTTTGGCTCTCGGTGATGTTGGGGTCTTCCAATACATGGATTGGCGCTTCGTTTCCGGATCATAAGTAAAAACCACAATTCATCATATGTTATTGATTTTTCAAATAAATTTGGGTCATTATCAAAGGCATTCAAAGTGTCAGTACAAACATTTTTGGGAGCTGCTTGTTGTTCAATCGTGAGAATTTTTAGTATCATTTTTGCACACAGTTTTCGCATGTTCAAATTGTCACGTAAAATTTGCCGTACACATTCTTTATCAATGCCTAAAGATTGAGCAACTGCACGAATACTTAATCGACGGTCAGACCGAATGAAATTAGCAACTTTTTCGACATTGTTATCCGTTTTTGATGTTGAAGGTGGACCTGGCCGCGAATCATCTTCAACGTCTTGTCGACGATCTTGAAAACGCTTAAACTATTCAAAAACACGAGTCCGCGATAACCATTCACTGCCATACACTTCATTTCGTAAATTATAGGTTTCGGTACCGGTTTTTCCAAGTTTTAAGTGAAATTTAATAACTATTCCTTGCTCTGTTATTACGCTAACCATTTTTCCGGCAAAACCAAATAACAATACTAACGTAAATGAAGGTTATGAAACAACGATGTTGTTTACAGAAACGAGACTAACTGCATTCTGCATAGGAAGTCTCAAACTAAACAGTTGTTGGTCAATGTTGATTGGTGCATGCGCACTCATTCCACTGCAACGTCAGTCCCGTTATTTAATAGCCGTACCTCGTATATGTATGTGTAAATATATGTATATTATATTCGGTGTTAATAACATTTGAATATATTTATAAATTAAATACAGCGGGTGAATTAGTTTAAGACACCCGTTGTATATGCTGGAATGTGCACGCCAGTGTAGAGACTTGCGTGTTCCCCCACCATGGTATTCTCTGATGGCGCGTGCCGTAGGTCGAGAGAGAACAATAGTGTGCGTGCGGGTATGTAGTAGAGGAGGATAGCTGCCGCCAGCCCAATACATTTGACGCGGCTCTCTCTCTCTCTCTTGCCGCGCGAGATGTTCCCCTCTAACGTACTTTTCTTACTTAAACTAGCGATATAGGGACACTATATATTGCGGTCTCTCTCTATGCTTCGGTTTTCGGCGGTCGCGTCGACTACCTTCTACAGCTGTCGTGGCTACCATGGCCTGTTTTCGGTATGTTTACCACATGTATTAATTTAATTTCGAAGTTATATATGTGTTCAGTATATTATATTTTTGATTATTTCGGACGCGTGTATTATGGAAAGAAATAAATTATTATCATATAATTTATTTTGTATTCTCGCGGTAAATTTGTTGTAGTGAGCGTCGAAAACCAATAACTGAAGATTTAGAATAAAAATTTATTTAATTGATTCAAGCCGACAAAATTAAGTGAATATATACTTGGATTAAGAATTTCAATACTTCACTTAAGAAATTTAATTTACAATGAAGAATTCAATTCCTATCTTTAAAACAATAATTACTTGAAATACGTTTTATTTTCTAGAAACATGAAAATTCAAGTATGATAAATTTTTAAAAGTAATGCATAGTTTCTTGATTCAAAGATTTTCTTGACTTTAAATATCAAAAGTTTAAACTAAGCGAATAATTTCGTGAATTCTTTTACAATTTATACGTTAATTTACTTTTATTACATTTATTTCATCACGTTTAATTTTAAATTAACATTATATAATTTGATTAAAGTCTCATAATTAATTTATTTCGCTTAAAAAAACTTCGGCCTAACCGGGATTCTATCCGTAGACCTTTGGATTCACAAGCTAAAGCGTTATTAATTACACTATCACAGTACGCTGTGGACAATTGCAAAAATCTTATATATCAATTATTGATCTCTTATAGTTATACATTATGAAATTAATTTATGGATTCCAATGAATAGTATATTCATTTATATATAATATGTATTATATTATAACAATTTATATATCGTTTTGGTTTTAATACGAGATTTCCCACATCTAGATAATACTTTCTTAAATGTATTTTTCTGAGGTATATAAAGCTGAAAGATAATTATTTTTTGTATTATTCTATAGCACTGAAAAAATATTTGTTAATATCAAGTAAGGACCGATCACCGGTAATGCAATAATAAGACTAAAACAAAAGATCGCGGGTGAAGAATTCAATAACGTATAGCTTGCTTAAAAACTTTGCAATATTTCTTAAAAATAAACTAGTATTTTAAAACGTTTTGATATTATAAATATATATATATATATATTATATTATATTAAACAAATCTAGTTAATCTAGATAATATATTCTAAAATATAATTTTCTTAGGTATATGAAATTGAAAAATAATTATTTTTTGTATTACTCTATGTCACTGAAAAAATATTTGCTAATATCCAGTAAATATTTATGTGCCTTGTATCAAATAAATAATTATTTCTTCAATTAAAATTAAAACAAATATTTTTTATATTGCGAAATTAAAACAAATATTTTTTTATATTTCTTAAAATATGAAAACCAGAATCTAAAAAATTTGACATAAGCTAAATATTTTACAATATCTGTTGAACGAAACCGAATGAGTTTGGATTTATTGAAATTAGAGAAAAAGTAAGGATTTATTTACCTACATTACCTCGTATTTTTTCTTATTGCTGAATTTATTATGAATTCTTATTCTTAATTATCACCCTAAAAAACAAATGTTCTATATTTTGGCTCATATAGTAAAATATCAATCTTATATCATTTTAATTCAAGCGAACAAGTTCTTGATAAAGGAACTTTTTAAATGCTGGTTTTCTTATTTGAAGTCATTTATTTCACAATCTAAAAAATATATATTTAATATACAGTCATATAAAAATTTATTGACTACATTTTAATCAATATTTACTAATATTTATCTAGTATTTTTTTAGTTCAACGATTAATTAGATAAATAATAACTTTCAAGATCTTAATTCCTTACATTGAGATATTGGTTTCATAAATTAAGAAAATAATAACCTTGCTTTTATTACTGTAAAAAAAACAAATTTACTACTCATCATATTACAATGGAAAATATTAAATATAATATAAAAGATCAAATATAAATATAAAATATCACTTATATCTAAATATAAGAATATACTTATTTAATATTTGGACGCAGAGAATTTTATTAATTATCATTTAATCAATATTTACTAATTATATCTCATATTTTTAGACTGCAGGAAATTGATCGCTTATTACTTAACTTCTCTCAAGAACTCAATTCTTTATATTAAGACATTGGTTTCAAAATTTAACAATATAATAATCTTGACTTGTACACTATAGTACAAAAAAGGGTAATATTGAGAACTGGGTTCGCCTGTAATTTTGAATTGAAGAGAATAAGTTCTTCAACAAGGAATTATTTCTATAATTTTTTTTAATATCTTCTATTCATGTATATAGTATATATATATATATATATATATATATATATATATATATATATATATAAAGCATAATTAATTTCTAAATATACCTGTTATATTTTTAAAAACTTGATATGAGAACCATTTTTTCTGTGATCCATATACAAAAATTAATCTTTCAATTTTGTGGAAAATCATGTTTTAAAACCAAAACGATATATAAATTGATATAATATAAGTATATATTATATATAAATGCATATAATATTCATTGAAATCTATAAATTAATTTCATAATGTATAACTATAATAGATCTACAATTGATATATAAGATTTTTATAATTATCTACAGCGTACTGCGATAGCGTAAGTAATAAGGCGTTAGCTTGCGAATCCAAAGGTTTACGGATAGAATTCCGGTTAGGTCGAAGTTTTTTTAAGCGAAATAAATTAATTATGAGACTTTAATCAAATAATATAATGTTAATTTAAAATTAAACGTGATGAAATAAATGTAATAAAAGTAAATTAACGTATAAATTGTAAAAGAATTCACGAAATTATTCGCTTAGTTTAAACTTTTCATATTTAAAGTCAAGAAAATAATGCTTTGAATCAAGAAACTATGCACTACTTTTAAACATTTTACATACTTGAATTGTCATGTTGCTAGAAAATAAAAACGTATTTCAAGTAATTATTGTTTTAAAGATAGAAATCGAGTTCTTCATTTTAAATACAAAAGTATTGTGTTAAGGTATATGATTACTAAATTTAAGAAACTCATGTTTTTGATTTTAATTTTGTTCAGCTTGTTTTAGAGAAATGTTTTCTAGAAAATGAAAATGCTTATTTTCAGATTATGATGAGCTACAACATACGTGCGGATGGACAGCTCATAAACAGTGACAGCAGCTGAGAGAAAGAGACGAAAAAGTATAGAGGAAACTCGCGGGTGCATGCAGGTACATGCACGTACATGGTATGGCAAAACCGACCAACATAAACAGTGACAGCAGTTTAGAGAAAGAGACGAAAAAGTATAGAGGAAACTCGCGGGTGCATGCAGGTACATGCAGGTACATGGTATGGCAGCACCCACCAACATCGAGTAATCCATGTTAATCCCCTTGGATTTTTCTTTTCTCCCCTCCCCCTCACGCTTTCTCATTCTCTCTGTTTCTCTCTCTCTCTCTCTCTCTCTCTCTCTCTCTCTCTCTCTCTCTCTCTCTCTCTTTCTCTCTTTTTCTGTCATTTCCATACAAGGTAGTTATGTGTCAAAGATGATTATATAAGATTCTGATATGAAACTCCAAAAATATAAAAAGTAATTAAATAATTTTGGAAAAGTTTACAGTCTATAATTAGCAGCTTTTTCGAGATTTGTTGCATTCGTAAACACAGATCAATTGCTGACAATGTCCATGAATATTGTCTCCATGTTACGTTAATTTTTTTAAAGCGTACATATATTTTGTTGAGACTTAATTATTTTAGTTCAATAGAGAAACGTTACAAAATTAAATCAAATATACATTTTTTTAGTTCCAAGTAAAACGTATGTCATAAAAATAAGTCTATACTGATAAAAAATTGTATACATTTGAATAAAGGGTTGATTCGTGTACCATTGATTAACCATTTATTCAAAATAAGTAATTTATAAATTTAAAATATTGAATGTTTAGTTAAATACAGTAAATATTTTTTTGATATATGAGAACTGAGAATTTAAACAAAACATAAAATTCAACCGTAGTATTTTAACTTATTAGACCGTTATTTTCGTAATCTTCAACGATGTAAACGTATACTATATATTATATTGTAATAAATACTAACTATATTTACATATTTTTCCATAATTTTTATTGTATTATATATATTATATGTAATATATTTGTATTGTACAAAACGCTATGGCAGTGAATGTTCAACGCACACAATCTGCCGTTCAAGCTTTAGGCATTACGATCAGAATTTTAATTAGGGTTATTATTAGGATTTAATCCTAATAAATAGAGATTGTTTAACTGGTTAATAAGTCAGTTACATTTACTATCTCGAGCGAAATCGAGACAATTTCTAAATTCTAAACCATGGTTGGTGTACTCTTCAGCACTAAAAATCTTAATTTTAAAAATTACTTACACAACTAAAACATACTTTAAATTTATTTTATACAAAAGTATAGAATAAGGAAAGTATGGTGTATTAGAAATTCTAATCATTTAAAAGTATTTGTAACGTAACAAACCTTTTTTAATCTTTAAATAAAAACTATTCATTTCAAATACATGGTTGTTTCGAAATTACAGAATATTCATTCCTTTTAAAGCTGTATGTTTTTGTTTCAAATAATAGAATTTAAATGAATGTTTGTTAGATTGAAAAAAATACTTTTACCAAATTTACTTATTTGTATTTAGACTTATTTTCAGTGTGTAGCACAATGTAAATTATGTTATTAGATAATCAAAATTATGTTTATATAAACTGGTATTCTTATTGTACAGTACATCACAGAAAATAAAAAAACGAATTGATACAAATTTATTTTTAAATATTTAGAAGAAATTAATTTTGCAAATTTTCAACTTTGTATTCCATTACACTAACAAAATATTTGAATTGTGAATATTACAATATCCCGTAAGCTTCAAATGAATTTTTCTATATAGTTTTACGTGAGACAACTATTGTTTTAATTAACATGGTCCTCTTCAATAATCTTTCATTATGCAGTAGTATTATAAAAATGATAAAACTTTAGAACTATATAAGACTGAAATTTCTGTTCAAAAGTTACAATGTGAAATTACAATTTACAATTACAATTTTTTTCTTGGAATTACAATTATTCTAAAAAAATTCATTTTGAACAAATTGTCCTTGAAAAGTAATTTTTGTTTTTGAATGACATCACGTTCTAATAAATTACTAAATATTAAAGAAAATTATTATAAATAATTTTCTACTAAACTCTTCTTCTTTTAAATAGGATTCAAATTCAAAATATTAAAATAATGTCCATGAGGCTAATTTTAATAATAGTTTTGTATTGTATTTTTTCAAGTCTGTGACGATCTCGAGAAGAGACTCGTAGAATAATTTTTTTAAATTAGTTTCCATTAATTATTAATAATTGTTTTTCATATTCATATTTATTGGTAATATCCATCTATTGTCTACTACCCGAAGCTTTTGATTTTTATGCTTTTACAAAAATTTTATTTTACAGAATCTTTAGCAGAGTGTTTGTGTTGTTGAGAATGATTATATTACTGACAAAAAATCTAGTTATTTTTTTGAATTGACGAAAATGAGATTGTATCTGCATATTATATTAGTCGTCTTACTTTAGTATATTGAAATATTGTTTATATTTTTTGGAGTGCTAATCGTATGATGAAAATTTCATTTTTATAGTGGAAACCATAAAAACACCGTAAAGATTTGATTCTTTAAAATTATGTTGTAAAATACGAAAAATTTCAAAAAGGGTTGTTAAGAAAAGTTATAGATTTCATCAAAAACATATTTCTTATTTTATACATTTTTCTGTACCAAGAGTTCCCAAAAAAAATATATTCAAACTAACGGAGGATATAGAATAGTCAATGAGAATATTACGGTGAAGTGCATTGTTGTCAAGAAAAAACATTTAAAGAAAAAATATATAAATTAAAAAATATGTATTTTGATGAGATTTTGAACTTTTAGTTAAATCATTTGTTGGAATTTTTTGTATTTTACGAGATAAGTTAGAAAAATAATATTTTGACTGGGTCTTAATGTGATATATCATAAAATTGCTATTATCACCATTTTTACTACCGTATATATAATCAGTATCCTAAAAAACGTATATATAAAAAATTTAACAAAAATCGCGTTAGTCGATTAATTGAAAAATTTGGTAGCTCTTTGCTATAAGAGATTTTCTCAGCTTTTGATGTTTGCCAGTTTTCTTTAAAGTTGCCGTAGGGTTCAAAACGTTAAGCTGCTTGCTAGCTGCTACGAGAATATATATATATATATATATATATATATATATATATATATATATATATATTTATACATGTAGCAATAAAATTTCTTTTTGGTCGCTACCAGTCTATTGTCTCGACAAGCTTTCCCTGTGCAGGCGCCGAAGACAGTCCTCTCCCCCCTCGATCACACCATCGTAAGAGCTGGAAAAACATTTGGAATATCGCAGGAAACGGCCAGTACGTCGCTTTGGCCACCAGAGGCCCTCGTTTTTAGTCAAACATTTTTACTGCAGTCTGGCCCATAAGCGTCGGGATCTCCCCTTATTATCTCTGGATATTAGTTCATATTAGAATCATGCGTGACTGTAGCAAACCGTGGAGCTAATGTGAACGTATGTTTTCACTATATGTAAACATCTGCGTCTATATCGTGCGTACATTGTCGATATTTTGCATATCGTGCGAATACCACTAGATCCGGTAGGTGTATTAAATTTATTTTTATATTTTTTTTGTGAAATAAATAATCAATTATATTGATACAAAACAGTTTTTATTTGTAATTCAATTTACAATTTAATCTATCAACTTAGAAGGTCTATAATAATTTTTTTTATCTTCAGAATAGCTTCTGAAATGTTTTGATCTTTCTGATAAACAGAATGAAGATTTATCACCACTTTCAGATACAACTAACTCTTATAAAATAGTTCATTGTTTTTTATAAATTCACGTAGTAAATTTACATTTGAGACCGACGATGACTCGATCGCTAGAGGGAAGGACCAGTAACTTGGTGATCTGAGTTTAAATCTCTGTCTTGGCCGATTGACACAGGCACCACTATAATAATTTACATGTGCTTTGTTGACAAATATATAATAGACCTCAGGCGCTGATTAGCACCGATACTTGGAAGCATAAATAGAGCAAAAAAAATATATTACATTTGATCAAATAATATATACTTTAGTAACTTCTATAATATCATTTGTATACATTCAACTTAAGTTTTTAAAATTGTCATCATTCATCTGCATTGGTACACTTTTCACAGATTTCACTTAACTCCAATATATTTATTATATCTCTCTTTAGCATTACAACTATGTAACTTCTAATCTAGCTTCTTCTAATGCATACTCAATATCATAATCGTCTTTACTTGATGTAAGTGCATCTGAATGATTTCTAGCTAAATAAACAATATAAAGATATTTTTACAAAATACTTTGTAAAGTAGTTATTTAAAATTTAAATATAACTTATTTTCTTCTTTATTAAATTTTATTAACTTTTGATTAAATAAAAGTATTAAATTTGATATTAAACTGTAATATTTAATTGAAATAAAATAATAAAAGATTTTAATATAGGAAAAGTAGCATAAAATAAATTATTTTTAATTAATTCAGTTAAAATATTTAAATAATGTTTTTACCCAAAATGTATGTCTCATAATTTTCATCAATATAATTAGATGTATCTGTCATTGTATTAACATCATTAAACTGTAAACCTATTAAGTTTTCCTTAATTTGATTTCTGCCATTTCACATTGATCTTTAAAACAGAATAAGGAATCTACATAAAATATTCACTTTTTGCACATCATTTTTGATAGTTCATCATCTTTTGCACCTAAAATAATCAAAACATTTTAAGTTTAAATTTCATATATATTAAAAGAGATATAACTTGAACATTTTCAGTGAATCTGAGTAACATAAACAGAAAATTAATTACTTTATGTGAAACTGTCTTTTGGTAAAGCACCATTTACTTCTAAACAATAAAAGAAAAAAACTTAAAATTATATTGTTTATAAATATATAAACAATAAAAATAAAATTATTAACATTGTAAAAATGCTTTAACTGATAATAAATATTATATAACTATGTATTAATTATATAATTAAAATTGAAATGGATTTTACACAATAATCTAATAAATTGAAGTAAACATTTACAGTAATACAAGTTTATTGATATATTTACAATAAATATAGAATCATATAAGAATGTGAGACATATATCAATCATACTTTTAATTGTATTTCTAATATATTCTTAAATATTTTAAGTAATAACTGTTTTTAATTTCTAACCTCAATTCTGATCGTCTGGAATAGTTTTGCAAACAAATTGTGCACATAATAGTCTTCCGAGAAAATTGGGACTAATTCGCCACAACTAGCTAGACACGTTCTACATATTTACTGCAACATTTCGTAGTTCTTTACGTTTAACATAATGCGGTTTTAGATAAATAATATTTCAAAATATCAACAGAAACTAAAATACCAACAATAAAAACGATAAAAACTCTTCATCTCCCTTGCATGCTCATGCACAGATGCACTCTGTATCGACTGTACCCGTGCATAAATATTCTGCAATAAACTGGAAGTACATTAATGTCATTCATCTATTTTTGCGTGATTCTGATATACCTATTTTCTGTACCTCAAATCACTTCACTCTTGCGACAGATTACCGTAACGCGTGAACCTCCATGGTCTGCTTGTATGCACTGCTTTCTAGGCGAATTACTGGAGCCAAATCGTGATGAGCACGCGCTGCTATCTGGGATAATATATGACTAAGAGTAATGTCAGAGAGTTTCGCCACCTTGCGGCTAATTCTAGCGTAAAGTCCTGTCGTGTAATTTGGCACTATTTTAGCGGAGTTTCGGTTCCTTATTTGTACATTCCATATAGTTGACACTAGGAAGAGTAGAGGAGTGGAGACGCTGCTAAAATCGTGCTAAATTGCATGGTAGGACTTCGAGATAGAATTGTCCGTTAGGCGGCGACACTCTGTGAGTTGCTCGTTCAAATGCATGTATTTAAAGAAAAGAGAGTGGGAGTATAGTGCCCGTGGAGAGAGAGAGAGAAAAGTTAAATGTCTGCTTCTCTACTTTTGCTTATTTTCTTCCCTTTACTCGCTTTGGCTTTTGCTTTTTCTTTCTGTTGCATGCAGAACAATCGAGGGATTTTACAGACAGCGACGTCTACCGAGTAAATCAGAACTACCATCTCTGGCTAATTTTTCATAAACTTTTCCTATGTAAAGCGAGCTGAGTTTTCATTCCTTCTCTCTACTCTCCCTAGTTGACACGGTGAATATACAAGCGTTTATCTTTCTTGGATATATAAATATAATTAAAAACATTTTTTCGTGCATCTCCTTAGTCTCGTATTCAACAATACTATTTTATAAGTATAGTAATTATGACTAAAAATTCTAGAAAAATTTTAAACTCTTTAACAGAACAAATAAATAAAACTCCTTTGTTATTTGATGCAAGTGCTGCAATTGGAAATGCAACTGAAAAAGCACAAGAAAAAATTTTACATTTTCAAAACATTGCTTCAAAAAAGTATACTGATATTATAAAGGTTAGTGTTTTTCAAATGTTAATACTCATTGAAGTATAAAATACAAATTATTATTTTTTCTTTCAGAGTTTTAATGGCTTTACAGTTATTAAAAATGTTAGTATTCCTACAGAAAAAATATCAAATCCTTTACCAAAACGCCTTTTTGATTATTGGCAGTGGTATCAGCAATTAACAGGTTTAGATAAAGTGGATTTAGCAAAACAACAAGTTATAATATTACAAGATAAATTATTTAAATGCCAAGATCAACGGCGATCCCTTACGCAACAAGCTGTGTGTATAAATGAAAAACTTAAAGAAATCTATAATGAACTAATTCAAACAAAACGAGATGATGCTAAATATGTACAATTAACAATATTAGAAAATAAAAGCTTGCAAGAACAATCAAAAATTACAATCGAACTAGATCTTCTGGAAAAGGAAGAAAGGGATCATTTTACACAATTGGCAACAGCTATAAAAGAATACCATGACCGTCAAACTATTAATGCTCAAAAATACAAATATTTTTCTATGCTTGCATCAGCTCTTTTAGCAATTGTGTCATTAATTAGTTCAATGATATATAATAATAAAAGAATATCAGAAATGAAAAATGTTATTTTTGAGGCACAGTGCTTAACAGAAACTAATTTAAATGAGAATCTTAAAGTGATTATTGAAAGAATTGAAAAACAGGAAAAGAATATTACATCAACTTTAGCTATATCAAGTATCATAGAGCATAATATTGAAAATGAACTTATACCAAGTGGAGAAAAAATTAGACAAGCTGGATATTGCATAGGATTTGTAATTTGTACCTTGTATATATTACAACAAATTTTTAAAAGTTAAAAGAATTAATTCATATAATTGTTAAAATACTTTTATATTTGTTATTACTAATAATATATTGTAAAATATATTACAGTATTTTTGTTTACTTGTAAACTTTTAATTGCATAAAGTAAAATCAATTACAGCATTTCGTAATGTATTTAATTCAAAAAGATTAAGTGACACAGTAGCACTATGAAGGTAATATATTAATATGAAAAATCTGATGAATAATTGTAGTGACCGAAGAAGAAAAATTATAGTTTTAATATTTAATTAGTAAATTAAAAGTCAATACATTAAATATTACATATATTGGATAAATTATATGTTTTTCTACAAAACAATTTATGAATCCCAAGATTTCCATTCCATACCATCTGGTGGTTTTATTTCAACTTTTCCTTTGGCTACTTCAGACCAATTAGTACTTAAAACTGTACCACCAGATTCTTGCTGTTAAAATAAATTAATGAATATTTTAATTATGAAAATGAAAATTTCTTGAAATATTATATAAATATACAATAACTATAAGAATAATTACAAATGATTTATTCATAGCACGTCGAACTTCATCCGTACCCTTTCCATAAATTTGTTGTAAAAGTTCACTTACAGCACTTTCATCTATCTGTTTTTCCTCAGCTTCTTGTATTTCGATTTCTTTTTCAACTTTATCCCAATCTTTAGGTTTTTTACAAGAACTGGGATATTTAGGTGATTGATTAACTGTCTGTGATATTTCTAAATACTTCTTATGAGCTTCATGAATTTTTTCTACATCATGATTCACTGAGTTACTTTCTAGAGTAGTCCACCTAAATCCATCCTGTTTTTTAAGTTTTATTTCAATTTTAGATGAAATAACTTTATGAAAGCATTCCTCAGGTACAATACGATGAGCTAAATTTATTTCTAAGTTGTAGTCGTTCCCATTTGATAATTTTGCAGAAATATTGATCTAACAGACAATATACTCAACATTAATACAATTTTATGAAAAATATTATTTTAAAAATATTTCTTTTCTTCTACAAAAATATGTAAAAGAAAGACATTAAATTACTTGAAAGAAACCTATCTCATTTAATTTAGTCCATATATTGATATTCTTGTTTCATATATTCATACATGTGTGTAAAGGAAGGAGATATCTTAATAAGAATATACATTGAAAAGTAAACAAATATAAATTAAAAATCTGGATTTTTTAATTGTTGGTCATTATTTTACGTTATATTCAGAAAATTATTTCGATAGGCTGCGTAGTGATGCACTCATGTACTGTACTCAACTATTTTGTAATATACTAAATGACAGTTTTAAAATATCAGAACAAATTTTCTTTTTTTCTATTAATCAATCGAATCATTTTATTGACTCTGTCACTCTATCTGATAAATTTAGAGAAGGAATTTAATCATACAATCATTTCGTGTGCAACTTACTTATAAATATAACAAGTTATACAAATAAAATAAGAACTGATATGATGTATATAAATTTAATAATTCATAACATAATACTGCCAATACTTGACAAGCGACTTGTTGCTGTAATCTGTGACATCGCTTTATCACGCCTCCATAGCTCATCGCTAGCGACAAAAACGCTCCCTAACTACACATGATGCGGTAAATGAAAATTGAGAATTCTGAACTGTAAACAACAACAAATACTTATTGCAGGCTATATTATCTGAATGTGCAGTAACTGCTTATAGTAAGTTTTAAATATTATTACATTATTCTTTACAATAGTATTAATTATATTTATTATAGTTAACTAAATAGTTTTATTATAAATAATATTATTTTCAAAATATGATCAAAACAGTTTTCATAATAAACACAAAGCATTAACTATACTGAAATCGCAAGCAACAATAATATCGTAAGAAAAATTGGGCGTAATTAGGTGACCTTTCAACGACGAGTCGCTTCGTATGTGTTGAAAGTCTTAATCGATTGTTGCACCTCATAGAGAAGATTCCTTCTGAAAAGAAATAAAAGACTGAGTATATGAATCAAGTAACCATATAGGAACACAGAAAAGAGAGAAGGATAAAAAACAAAAGGAAGAGGGAGTGAGGCAGAGGATAAGACAGCCTCCTTGCCGCATATACGAAAAAAAACACATTCAAGTGTGTGTGTACAGAAATTCACTGGGAGAAAAAAGGCATCGATACCTGACTACACTTACAAGACAGCTGCATACTTATAAAACACCTGCAGATGAAGATGAAGAGATGCGTTAAACAATGTACGATGTGTCAGAGGAACTGTATGAGACGACGACTCTCCCAGATACACCACCCGAGAATGGTGTTCTGAATGAAGAATGAAGAATGAAAAATCTTTTCCGTCCCGCTTTTTATACAATTACTGGTACTAGGAAGGAACGAGAACATGAAGGGAATACCGCCCAAGTCGGTTGGAGGGACAATTACCAACCTTAAACATATATATATATATATATATATATATATATATATATACATATTGTGACGAAGGATCGTGGAGGCCATATGCGTACGGTATCTTACATCTCCAGGCTCTCTTTTAAGATATAGTCGTGTACATTATATTAATTATACATTTAATACATGTTACAGACCAACGACGGATAAAAGGAGACGAGAGGCAAGTGCGATGACGAGAGGGAGGAGGGAGGAGCTGACACAACGCACAAAAGTCAGTCTGATTTATACCTCTGCTAGAGAGAGAGAGCTTTTATTTTGATTCATTTGTCCACATTATTTTTCTCGGGGTCTATAACAACAAGTTCGTTTTGCGTGACTGTCGTTTTCACTGTACCTATGCTCGAACGGTGCTTACATTGTGCCTCCTGTTCTGATCAATATTTGCCAATAATGCATATCCATTTAATATTAATTATTTATTAATTTTTATGTCATTTTTTAAAAAATTTAATCGTATCTATTACATTTATTAATTATATAAATATAGTAGACATATGAAATCATAATTAAGTAATAATAATTTATTAATTTTTCTATTTTTTTATATTTTTTTTCTAGTTTTAAAGGACAAATATATTTATTTTTTTATTACTTACTTTATTTTTCTTTCACAATATCTAATTTAATACAATGGAAGGAAGCAATGGAGATAGGGTCGATTTTGAAAACTTATAGTTTCTGCGCTATAGTTTGGCTCCATAGTTTATCCAATATTATAAGGAACGAATTGAAACATAAGAATTATGGTTCTCTGTTTGAAAGGACTATATACTATAGAATGTCAGGAAATGATAGTTGAGACGATTTTGTACTAAACGAATCTGGAAATAGAATCGCAAATTTAGACGCGAGTTATATGAACAACATTAAGCTACTGATGCATCGAAGCTCCTTATCATTCCATTGTTCCTCGAAAGCTGGATACTGTTCGGATTTCCGTGTACAAAACATCCTGTGATGATCAAATAAAGATACAAAGACACAGTGCATATAACAATGCCCATCATAAATAATGCGACACTCGATATGTAAAGGTACAAAATAAAATTAATGTTACCATTCATTTTGTATCAATCACATTTATTATTTTTTAAAGATATGTATATATATTATATTTTTGAGATAATTTCAGTCGTTTTCAAAAAGTTGTGATTTAATTGGAGCTGCGGACAGGATAATGGATACTGCGAAGCTGTTGAATTGAGATTCATCTGCCAACCTCGTGAAGAAAATTAATGATAAGGAGGTAGTTGGTGTTTCAACCCTATCGTCGCAGTTTACTATAAAATTTAACATTTTCAACTCGAGGTCCACTTACAGACAGAAGATTATTCGGAATCATCAAGGAACAAACAGTAGTTCTTTGAGATTCCTTACTTCTATCTATCATAAAATTACGATTGTTCGAAACGAAAATTTAAAACAAAACAAAAATGACAGAACGTTAAACAACCAGACAATTTAAAGTATGATTCAGCATATGGCGTGACGTGATCCCCATTTATGAAGGAGGAACTAAACTCTTATTGCATTTTCTTCAAACATGCGAAAAATTTCTAGAATCGTTAGCCACGACAAATGACGCAATTAATTTATCATTATTCATATTAATCAAGTCGAAAATATGCTTTAAATTTGATTGTCGCAAATTTTCGCGTAACATGGGATGAATGCAAGAATGCTTTAAGTAATAGGTAGTGACCTTAGCTCAGATAATTTATTATTTAGTAAATTAACAACTTGCTACCAATTATAAAATCAAAATTTCGATAATCACGCAGTAGAAATAAAAATTACATTGAATAAAGTAAAAGAACACATTCAATCGAATGCTGGAAACCTTAATTTAAGACATGAAATATGTATTAAAATATTGCGCGAAATACGTTTATTAATGGCATAAAAACATAACACAGTTCGGTCTAAATCATATCGAAATCTGTTTTACAAAATGTAGAAAGCTTGACAACCACAAACAACAAGCGAAATTTCTCAATTTTCAGAGAATGAGAGTTGGTCTTTATTGAATTAAAAATTGTTGAACGTTCTTAGCCGCTATTGAATGTAACGTTGCCCGGGTTTTATCACGTGTAGGTGAACGTTCATTGAAAACCCATGTTATCGGTTTTTTTTGTTGTTTTCTTTTTTGCTGTTTTTTGTTTTTTTTTTAATAATTTTTGACTCTATATTTTTGGATTAGTAGTAAATACTCAAAGAAGATAACTACTAATAGTGATTTTTTTGAAGCATGGTTCACAAAAATATTCATTATTGTATTTCTCACAACATTTAGAACTTCTTACTTTACATTCCGAGCAATACGAGCGTTTGGTTCCTTTTGCAAGCTGATGCTTCGTCAATAAAACTGTTTGTAGATAATGTTTGCTTATTTCTACTGCAAATTTTTTTATCCCACATTTTTCGTTTTGTCGAACAGTATTCCTCAGAATAAGTATATTTGTAATAGATGCTTGAATTATTCGCAACAAAATATTCCACGCCAATTTTTTGGATCGAATACTTGGTAACACTTTATTACAGTACTGATCGTGGATGTCTACTTCGCCCATAAATTGGTTATAAATTTTAAAAGCATTCGGAAATGGTATTTCCACCTTCTGTTGATCAGTGCTACTATATCTTTTAAAAGCATCAAGGGGCTTGATACCTGCTGCAGTGGACAGAATTGAAACAGGCTTCGAATCTTGCACAGTAATAAAATTCAGTCCACTAGACTGGTCATATTGTACAGCAAAAGTACCTTTAGGAGCTTTTTTATCCAAGATATTTTTTACCGTCACCTGATTTTCTCTAACTGTCCCTGTTGCTTGACGACCAATTCTCTTTAGATGAACCAGTAAATCTGGACAAGTAAAAAGATTGTCGAAATAAATGATTCAGTTGTAATTTACGCGGAGATAAAGATTTCAACATACTGTCCAGCATTCGAATAATTACTCTGCTACCTAGAGTACAATTTGCTAATCTATCATTTGTTTCGTTTTTACCATAGTAAATGTCAAAAAAAAAAAAAACGGTAACCAAAACTGCTACATAGAGCCCAAAGCTTGATACCAAATCGAGTTGGCTTTCCCCTTATAAATTGTTTTAGAGTACATCTACCAAAATATTTAACCATTATTTCATCGATCAAAAATGCTGTGCAAAAATAGGCGAATTTCTTTATGTGCTTGTTGAATATATCTGTAATTGCTCGAACACGCCAAACTTTGTCCAAATCATTTTTATCCTTCAACTGCGAACATTTCAAAAAACTTTTTATTTGTTCAAATTTATTTCTACTTATGGAGTTGCAAACTATTTCACTTTTTAAAAATGGGTTTGTCGACCAATAATCTCGTTGAGATGGTATTTTGTTATAGGTTGAGAAAATTATAACACCTAGAAAAGTATTCAAATCCGTTAGAGATAAATCATATCCATTCTCTTTCATAGCGTCTATAATGTAATTTTTTAATTCTAGAGAGAAAAAGAACCCAAAAATCTCTGCTGGACAACAATTGAAAATTTTTTTTCTATCTGGTTCGGATAAAAATATCTCATTCTCAGGAGAATGATTGTACAACTTCTCTCCTTTTTTCCAAACATATTCATGAGCTTCTTCTAATTTTTTTTGAGTATTATTATAATCATCAAATATTTTAGTGTAAGAAACAGAAGGAAATGGAACAGACGAGTGAGTCGTGACATTTTCATGAAGTTCATCTTCATCATTTGATCCATCATTATCAGAGTGTCTCGAATCCTAACCAGAAATAAATACATATTCATTGTAATTTTCTTTTTCAGAAATTTCATATCGACTTCCACGATTACTCGACATTTTCAAGTCGTTAGCTGATATATGTATGAAAGAAACGCGAGTGTGTATAATATCAAATAGGTATAAGTAGTTTAGAAAGTAATTTATAAAATACGATTTCAAAATAAGAGAAAAAAGCCGAGAAAATAATGTAGCCAACGCCTTCAACAGAATTGAAATCAATACTGTGCAAGACAATGAAGATCAATGATACCGGAAGCTCCCGATTTCGCACTTCGCGAGATCGAAGAACTTGACGAGGATATTGATACAGTGCATACTGCAGACGATAATAGTCTTTTTACTACCGATAAACCAGAGAAGTATATATGCATTTAATTATTGCGTGCGACGGGGCATTCGTCGCTTTAGAATTTTGAGAATACGTGGGCCTCTCTCAGGTAATTTGTCTGCAGTTTATGTTGTGTGTGTACGTGTGTGTAAAAGTGTGAGTGAGTAAAAATGTAAGGGTCAGCGAGACATCGATGGATTAGTTTACGACATCGGTACTTGCTGTCCCCGCGTTTTATTGTTATATAAGACGCGAGGATAAGTGGGGAGAAAGGGGAGAGCGCGAAAAGAGCTACGTCAGGAAAACACGCGGGATTTAAGCTCGTCTCTCTCGCTCTTTGGACGTTGTCACGTGTAGTCATTCCGTATAACTTCAAAAGTAACAGAGTTTTCCTTGGAGGATCTTTTCAATTGATCAGTTATTATTGTGTGTGAGCCTTCTCATCATTGTATTGTAAGTAGAAAAAAATTATTAAGAGAGAGAATGTTGAAGGAGATTTGTAGAGACAGAGAGAGAGAGAGAGAGAGAGAGAGAGAGAGAGAGAGAGAGAGAGAGAGAGAGAGAGAGGAATGATTACAGATAAATAAGTATTGAAATAATAAGTGAGGTAAAGTTATTGTATATTATAAAAATATTCATCCATCGGACTAAAATTATAATTAGCATCTAATAATTTGTTTTAATTGAAGACTTAATTTAGTGTAAGATAATTGTTATTAGAAGATAATATTTGTATATCTATTAATCAATATTGTATTTTAGTTTATTGGCAATTGATGCATTAATATTATGAAATATCGCAACAAATCATAAAATGCTGTGCCCGGATTCTTTTGGGACGTCCGCGCTACAGGACTAGAAATCTTTATAACGAGGCGCGCGATCGGGCACGACAAAGGTAGGTGAATAGATCTAATACCCCGTTACATGGCATCCCTGGTTAAATCTTATACTCTTTTTTGTTTGGAAGAGTTACTTGCCATCTTTCTGTAAATGATTTTTTTTTTAATTGAATTACCGAAATTGTAAAGAGTAAAGATTAAAGAGTAAAGAAAAAATGTAAAGAGTAAAGAGAAATGCAAAAACAATAAAGAGTAAAGAGAAAATCAATTTTAATAGAATAAAATGATCAGTATAGCAAAAAAATATATATAAATAATTAAATAAAAATAAAAATTACTTTTATTTAAAATACTTTTAACTTTATAAAACGAAAACATAATTATAAAATTGGTTCGAAATTCATATTCAAAATTGTAAAGTTTATTAAGTTTAAAGTGATGTAGTTAAATTTAAAATCTCTGAAAATAAAATTTTATTTAATAAAATAAAGTCGTAGTTCGAAATTCAGAGTTAGCAAGGTCGGTCATGTAAACAAAGTCACGACCGGCGACTAACACGTGAGCATCAACGGGCGAGAGAGAGAAAGAGAAGTAATATACGGAAAATATAAACACTTGCGTGAAACTACGAAGAGAGCAAAATAGTGTGCATACTATACACAACTAGAACACTTCTTTTCGAGAAGTGAGAAAGAGTAGAGAGAGTAAGCGTATGCAAGTGAGTGAGAGAGTACGCGACATATACTTCTATGCACCTTCAGCGTATACAGTGAGAAGGAAAAAGAGAGAAAGGTATAGTGCTAATACGCGCATATACGTGACTATACCGAGAGTAAGGGAGAGAGAGAGAGAGAGAGAGAGAGAGAGAGAGGTATAGTAGCATACGCGCGGATATATACTTACGCGCGGCTGTATCGTGAAAGAAAAAGAGAAGAGTGCGTTTATACCTCTACATCTGGAATGAGAGAGAGAGAGAGAGAGAGAGAGAGAGAGAGAGAGAGAGAGAGAGAGACAAGTATAGTGTCAATACACGTGCATAAATACGTGCGCGTAAATTACCAGCGAGAGTGAGAGAGAAGGAGCACGCGAGGATATACCTCCGCGCCCATGTGTCTTATACTAGCGGAGTGAACGAACGAGAGAAAGAGAAACGAAAATAGCAATTCACACGCACATTTTCTTGCGCGTGGCTAAGTCTAGAGTAAGAAAGAGAGAGAAGGAGAGAGGTATAGTAGTACTATACGCAATATGCCTCCGCGTACCTATATAGCGAGTAATAGAGAGAGGGAGAGAGAGAGAGAGAGAGAGAGAGAGAGAGAGGGAGATAGGAGGAAGTATAGTGGCACTCCACGTAAATATATATATATATATATTAGTAACAGGGTTCTACGTTACCAAGGTAATAAGTACAACCTTGGTGTATTTCTAATAGTGTGCCTTCCCACACAACACCATTAATCTCACAGAGCGGTTCTCTAGCGGATTTGCCTTTGACGAAGGAAAACTTTAAAATAGTGCGAATTTCGGCGTTAGTGAACTCCATGCTTACACTTCTATAACTTTTGAACGCAATATCCAAACTAATCATGCATAGCGTCATTTTGTACGTTATGTTAAGACCTTTCAAATAATGTATAGTATTGCCAGATACGAGCTCTGTATCGCTTTGTACAATATCCAAACTAATCATGCATAGCGTCATTTTGTACGTTATGTTAAGACCTTTCAAATGATGTATAGTATTGCCAGATACGAGCTCTGTATCGCTTTGTACATAGCCGCGAAATTCATAAGACAAAAAGGCGGACGGGGGATATTTGGCAACCTAATATATTAGGCTCAGGTAATCAAGGAATCTGATTGTTTACTATCGTCAAGTACCGGACTTCCTGGACAAGTTGAAATTTGTCAATGGTCCAAGTTGGATTCCTGTCAACCGAAGTTTTCGAAATCTTTTAATTTTTCTCTATTTCGAACGTATGTAGTGACAAAATTGAAAGTTATTTACCAATAAAGCTTCATATAATCAGATTAATATATATACTGTAAAATATTTTCATGCAAAAATTAATTATTAAATAAAGCAGCATTTTTTAATTTATAAATAATTATAAATTTATTATGAATATTATTAATTATTAATATTTCTATATTTATCAATATTTTTTATATTCTTACTGCACGGCCTTCAGTTTTACCCTTGGCAATAATTGATTTCATAAAAATTTCGATCTAATGTATTTAAATATTTTATTGATAATTTATTTATAAAAATACAATTTTTATACCGAGGGTAGCGCGGAGGCAACAGGGTCCGAAAATCACTTCAAAATATTTAAAATTTTATTATATTTTAGATAAGGAAAGGGGAAATTATTTGGTACATAATTATTTTCATTCAATGAAATATTTATAAAAAAGCAATAAATAATTATTTATTAGTTTTATAAACTAACTAACTTTATTTTATAACTAAGTGTACACCCGCTATCTCTTGTTTATTCGACTGAATCAAAGATTTATTTTAATATTATAAGTTATATAAAAATTAACAGGAATTAACAAAATATACATTATTTTTCATTCGAAATATATTACTAACGTATATGTTAATACTCTTTGATTTAGATATATAACTTTTTGATTCAGTCTGCTTGTGTGCATTAACAACGTGCGCAGTAGCGCCAATGCACACAAGCTATTCAATATAAGTTAGCTTCTGTATTTATGGCTCCCGCTCGAACTAACGCTCACATACACAAGCAAACGCAATTCGAAGTTTAACCATTATAAAATGTGAAACTACATTCTAAGCACAATAAATATCGAACTCTGTTTCCGTAGCTAGTTGTTCATATAACAACTGGGCGGTTTGCACAATTACTTTTCGCGTTTGATCAAATAAAAAAAAAAATGACAACTTACTTATAAATAAAATCAAACAAGTTGCGGATCCGTTAATCTTCGGTGGCTGTCTGGCACAAATTTCACCGATAGCTCTCCTTAAATCGGGAGAAATGAGGAGGTGATCACGATGAAATCACCACAGCCAGCCAACAGTCACAATCTCCATTCTCAAAGGACAATTAACAACTTTTTATGAGAAAAAGAAACAACAAACAACAATAAAATCAGGTAAAAGCGAAAACTAGTCAAAAATCTATCTATCTCACTTTACAGTTCGAACGATACTGTTCTTCAATTTCCTCACTCCCTCATATTTGCTGAAGTTCGAGAGAGAGAGAGTATAACCTGTCTTTTGTCTCTCTCTACTTCGCGAACGAACGCCACCAATGTATAATGCTCGTTACACCCCCTTCCAGACGTTGCCAGTCCTGCAGGAAATTGGAAACTCGATACCTGCAAATATCCTTATTTTTATAGGACGTCGCTTTACATTGGTACCACTTTTCATGTAGGAATTATGACACTTAGTAGAAGAAGAGTTTTGCAATGCCGTACGTACCAGCTATGACATTGCCAAACGTTTTCAAGTCCAACTGAACGATGAAGAATAACGATGTAAAGAAACTAAACACGAACAAATATGCGACTATGTTTTCTGCTTGCTCACGATTCTGAATATGTTTAAGGAGGAATGGTCGGGTGCCAAGTAACTCGCCTTCAACTACCGAAATCTAGTCCTCGAGACACAGATATCTAACGCTATCACCTGACGAGTGTATTATGCCAAAAGTAGCCTTTCATCCGGTGGAAGCACAGCCGTTGACGTCAAGGCACCAGAATTTAAAGCCCTGATACAATAAGTCTTGCAAGGCGTAGGCCGAGGAGTCACTTATCTAGATTGAAAGGCACCAGAAGTCGCATCTCTAATTACTGAAAGCAGTAACCGTGATGCTCGCCCGAGGTCACCGCGTGCAGAGAGGAACAGAGTTAATATCTTGCCGAAATCACAGAGAAAAACTCTCTATAGAGAAAGGCTCTAACTCATGGTTTTTGTACTGGGATGCCAGCTCTCATAGTCATAATGTAGTTACCCCTAACATTCGGGAAACGCGAAAAACGGCAAGTAATCGAAACCTCTACAAATGCATTTGCTAGGACACTAACAGATAACAGATACTCAGCTACAGATATTGATCCAGGTCGGTATTGATATGACAGTTGGATTAGTCGGCTTGCAGATTGCTTCTGTGCTCGGTCGTTTAGTTGAATCTTCCCTGGCTCTAGCGCTTGACTCGCCACTGGGAAAATTGAACGAGTAATAGGTCAAGTTGCCCTTCTTTTTTGTTTCCTTTTTAATATATTTCGACGCTGGAACTGAATTGCATCTCTCTATATTCACTGTTCCGATCATGGGATTTTTTGAATGGACCCTATACCATATGGTATCACCGATTGGCCTACCACCTTTCAGCAGCTAAGTAATTGATTCGCCCTGAAATGAAACTAGTGGTCTTCGTCTATCTCGACGATATGATCATTGCCACGGAAGAGTTCGACGAACACCTGAAATGGTTCGAACATATCCATCGACGAATTTCTGATGTTGGCCTTACTACCAATCAGCAGAAAAGCAAATTCCGACTCGCAGAGGTTTGGCTTCTCGACGTACTCATGGATGGTGATGGTTTTGCATTGCACTAATTTTAATTTACCGCGCTCCTAAGAACTTGAAAAAGCTCCTTAGGTTACTAGGCCTCATGCCCACAGTGGTTCGGAACCGACTATAAACTGGAGGTCCACAAAAGTCGTTTTGTTTCTTTTATGTTTCATGTCCTAGTATCAGAAGTTGCTAGAGCACTTTGTGACGCTTATTCACATCAGATGTTCTCTCTCGCTTGTACGAGAACGAGTGGTCTTACGAATTTGCCACCATTAACGTCATCAATGTGAAAGATACTTGGTATATGTGCATTCATAAGAATTTTCAGAATGATCCCATCAATCACCCATATTGGCAAGTTGTCAGACAATGATTATATTGTTAACCCTCATCCAGGAAATCAAAGATGTAGTAGATGACCAGGATGCATGAAAACTGGTTACCATGAAACCCTCTTCGTTCTTTGAAAATGACATGAAGAGCTCACAGCTGGCCATTTCGCATCCCACAAAATATATGAACATGTAGAATGATTATTATTGACCCTCGTTACACAAAGACATAATCCAATTTGTCTGGAATTTCACTGCTTGCCAGCAATATAAAATCGAACGAGTTTCATCATCTGTTCAAATAGAACCTCGGACTGACAGTCGTTTCAGGTCAGTAGTAGCGGGAGATGAAATGGATCCGTTTCTTCGATCTGACCAAGGATACAAGTATTCACTAGTTTTCATGGATCTATTCACTCGCTAGGTAGAATGTATCCCGATCCTGAGGCGTATATGTAAATGATTCGTTTTTTTTTCAAAAATTTGAGCTTTTATTCGTTCACAGTGTTGACCTGTTTAAATTGAAATTACTGTCCGTCACCAGCCACTACTTTTTGCGTTCTTTTGCGAAATTGTCGGATACCATTTCCAGAAAATAATTCGCCTTTTTAAGCAATCAACGAATCGATCCACTCTTTGACTGCTTTAGAAGAGTGAAAATACTGTCAGCTAGGCCATGTGCCATGTAACATTTCCCTCCTGGTGATAGCTACTTCGTACTCCAGTCCACCTCGGCACCTGTCCGTTCAATCCACCGTCAGGCTCTTTTCACTCCGCCAGTTATAAAATATTCTTCTTCGCGTTTTGACTTGCTACTTCGTGAGTATATCAATAGCAATAAATGGTAATTGGAAGTACAAGTGTTTTGAGAGTACGGTGAGTAAGACATTCCATTATGGGCACTCAGTTTCGCTACTTCCAAATCAATTCCATTGCTTTAAAGGAGATTCTAAATTGCTTGTCGAGTATGTATATGAATGTTTTGCGAATTCTTCTTGCTTTTGACACAATTTTTCAGCAAAGAATGCCTCCAGTTCGGAATTTTCGAAAAATTTTTCTCTCTACTAGTGCTGTAGTTATATTGGTAGGTGTCCAAACTTACTGTATGAAATTTTTGACCTGCCTATACCAACCGATACTTACGACTGTAGTCATCTATCGAAAAACAGCAGAAGCAAAGTTGCGCATCTAACATATATATATATGTGGATAAATACGCAAATTCTGGGAGATTTCGTGCACAAACTCATATGTTCTGGGACCTGACCGCATTTTCTGGTAAGTCCCAGAACTGCCCTGCACAAGACAGTATATTCTGGTACTTCCCAGAATATACTATAATATGCTTTTTGCACGTTTGGAAGTCCTAGAAAGTACGCATTTTTTTTAGTTTTGGTATTTTCTGGGATGCCCAGAACCGCATATAGAATTCTGGGATGCCCAAGTATCATCAGCCGTATTTTCTGGTCAGTCCCAGAAATTATATAAATATATTATAGGATATTCTGGGAATTTCTGTACAAATTATTGCATTTTTTCGTACTTTCTGGTAATTGATTTCGGTTTTAAATAGATCTCATAAATTACATTTTCTTTCCTTTTGGTACTTTCTGGGATGTCCAAAAGAACAAATTATACTTTCCAGAAAGCAATTATTTTGAAATTCAATTAAATTTTTGTGCGAGGTCATAATTTGTCATAACGCAATGAATCTTAAATATTCGATCATCACATAATAATTCATATAATTTAATAATTCCAAATTAAGAGACGTTAAAAAAATTAATTTGTAAATAATATCGTAATGCAAATTAAGTGAGGTTTCTTTATAAACTAAAATCAATAAAAATCAATTTGAAACAATTGGAACGAGTGTTAAAAATGAAGATTATAATAAATTCATAATTTTTTTATAAATACAGATATCAAAGGAGCATACATTTATTTATTTAAAGTAAATCTTAAATTGAATAAATAACTTTTTATCGGCATTATTTTTGTTTTAAAATTCTATTTTATGTTTGTTTAAAATTTGACTAGATTTTGAAATAATTATAGCGTCAATACTAAACTATCTGTCTATAGTCTATCGATTCGTACATTTGCCATCGATGTTGATACAAACCAAATTTTTTACATCTTATGCTATGTAGAGTTCAGAAAAACTGCGATTTTGAAACAAAGCATCGGGTATGAAAATAATGAAAATGAAATTTTGTTTATTACACATTTTCACATTTTGATTAAATATTTTAAAAATAACGTTTTCCTATCAAGGAGCGTGGTCATACTCCGAAGGCAAGTGTGTGTACTACAGCCGGCGTAAGACCGTGTTCTTAGTATATACTTTGATATTGGGTTGGGAGATTTTGAAATAATTATAGCGTCAATATTAAACTATGATATTACTTCTTATTGCTTAATATAAAGCTATTCTGTTAGACGACCTTTCAAAAAAGGTTTGATGTATAAATATTTTATTATATTAAAGTTATTACGCAATAAATACATTTTACTCCGTTTTCAGATTCTTTCCATTTATTTAATTTTGCCCATTAGTGAAAACGAACTAGATAATAAATAACTAAATTATATCTAGCTAAAACTTAAAGTGTAAAAAAAATTAGAAGGTCGAAACATTGGTATTTTTTGATGCTTGTGCATTGCTTATAGTATGTTAATCTTTAGAGCAGTACTAACTATATGAACAGGTAACTTATATAGGGAACTCTAAAAATATAAAAGTCCTTCAATGTTTAAAACTTTTTTTTAATCCTAATTATTCAATTTATAAAAATAATACAATGAAAATTACAAAAAAATTATGCGAAAATTTATTTTTAAAAATGTATTTGAAAAGCGCATATAATATTAACAAATTTACCATGTCAAGAAAGAGACTAATTTTCCATATTATTATAAAATACAATTCAAGAGATGATATTTATTAACTTTTTATATACCATACGTTGTTCTGCACACTCTTCATTCTTTTCGATACGACGATAACGGTAGGTTTCATGAAAAAACTTTTTTAAATTTGTAGAAAAGATTTATACTTTCTTTACTTTTTCATCTAAAAGTTACAATGTATAAAAATTAAAACGTTTTGTACAAATTCCGATAGAAGATTTAAAAATAACTCAAAAAGAGTAAGTAGAATGTGGTTGAATTTCGGAATCTCAAGCACAAACGGCATAAAATTATATTACATAAAAGTTTAAGAGTTCATGAACTGCATTAAATAATTAGGCTCGAAATACATTCTCTTATAAATCGCATACCAATCTGAATTTGACATTTTATAATCGTATGAAATTTTTTACAGCTTCTATACGTAAAACAATGAACACCGGTTTCAAGATTTTGCTTGAAAATTTTTTTTGTCCAAAATATAACCTAAAGTTCGAAAAGATTGGAAGATTTACTCTAAAATCTTTATAGTTCAAATGGATTAACTCAGACTAGTTTCTAGTAACTAGACTAGACCATATCTATGTCGAACTAATACAGTTTACACTTTGTTTCGTCAATTAATTTGGAGTGAATTAAAAACAATAAATTGCTAAAATTTTTAAACATTCATAATTTAATTGTCCAAATAATTGTAACATATCTGCCCGTCAACTGAGACTGATTGTGAAAAATAGTATTTAATCTAATATTCTTATTTATAAAATTTAAACGATTGAATTGTTTGTCCTTTAAAGTTTTTAACAGTTAATATGTTATTTACTTCGCTTTTAAAGTTTAAATAATATAGCATATAAATGAAAAATTTCGTCATAGATACGATTAATATAGTAAATATAACAATTGATTTCAAGTATGATGGTTTTAGAGTAAATGTACCAATTTTTTCAAAATTCATATGTGGATAGGTTTGAAAAAAATTTTTTTCATCGAAATCCTCAAATAGGCGTTCATTAATTATATATATATAATCTCAAATGAATTATGTACATCTGATTTTATTCATCACTTTTAACAAACAATTTTTTTATTCAATAATAATGAGTAATAATTTCGAAGCTTACACGAATTGGTACTCATACAGATTTACATATACTTGACTATGTAAAAATTGACTTCAATACTTTCTTTTGCTTAAATTAGAAATAATTGAATATAATTGAAATGTCATTTTATTATTAGGATTATTTTACGGTTATTGTTTTAAATTTGTACAGGTTTCATGAAATTTTTGAATATTTTAAAATTGTCTGAATGATTCACAGCGTATATATCATTATTATTGAATAAAAAAGTTGTTTGTTAAAAGTGATGAATAAAATCAAATGTACATAATTCATTTGAGATTATTTTCGACAAGGCGAACTGTCATTTCGGATGAGGATTTTTTATCCTTGTTCAATTACTTCAATTACTGTATTTACTGTTAAAATGAACGAAAACTAAAAATCTTTTTAAGACGCCAAATGACAACCACACATTACATATTTAAAGGAATTTTTGAAAAATTAATAAGCTGGAAACTAGATATTTTGTAACCTTCTGATATGGTATTAAAATTACTGAATTTAATTATTCCCGTACAATTTTGGAATTAAAGAAAATAAAAAAAAATATTTAAACTATTCTAATATAATATAATGTAATAAATGCAAAAGATTTTGGATCAATAAATTCTGTAAAATGTAAAGAAAAATTATATATAAATTTTAAAGGATATAATTATATATTTGTTATAACATAAAACGTATCACACATATTGTAATATTCTTACGAATCTAAATGTTAACGTATATGTAAACGTATATGTACGTAAATGTGCATACTAATATAAATGAAAAATAGCAAACTTCCGATTAGTTTCCTCGTCTAATTTTGATGAAAACGTATGAACTTATATTTTTTAAGCTACTAGTTAGAAGTATCGTACTGACTTTTAGATTTTCGATTTTCGTAGCGTAAGCCATAAAAGTAATGGTTTGAACGAACTTATCTCGAAAATTAAGAAATTTTTTGTGATCTAAAATTATTATTTAAAATATTTTTTGAGATTTTTCGTATTGCGTAAGATAAATTAGGAAGACCATTATATTTTTCTGCTTTACACCATAAAAATCGACAATCTAAATGCCAGTACAATATTCCGAAATTGTGCATGTAGTTTATTTATATTATTATTCATTGTATGAAAATAATTATATTCATATTAATATTTAATATTAACAAAAAAACAACTGAATTTATCTACAATACTTGTACCATTTCATGTTTCTATATTTATTTGTTTACATGTTTTAATAATTGAATATACTAAATAAAACTTCATTAATAAACTAATTTATACAAATGTTTATGAATTTTTAATAAAAATAACAGACGAGAATGTTGTCAGAACGAGACGATATGTATCAAAAAGTGGCGTAACAAGGATTAAATGTTTATTGCTAAAGCCATGGTTTATTTAACAAAATTTAGATATAAATCATTCAAAAAGATTACTCAAGAAGCAATATTATGAATTTTTCAAAAATTTGAACCTGCTGCAATTTTACAGATTTTTTAAGTTGCAAAAAGATTGCAAAATTTGTATTTCTAAAAATCATAAATTTTTTAATATGCATTTTGGAAGAATAATTCTTAGATTCTTTTTTATTTGAAATAATCTATTTTTTCAGAAAAAAATTTTCCGATATCACATTTTAATTCTCTTCCATTTGTTGAAATAAAAGTGATTTAAACAATGTGCTGCCCCGATTTTTAAAAAAGACCTCAGGATTCGTGCTCTACGAGTCAAAATACATAAGAAGTAAATTTTTTATTTGCGGACATCTCATTTCATAAGGGAAGTATAGCCAGCACGAGATCTGCAAAACAAAAACGAAACAATCAACTCATATACATGTATAGTGAATCGGACGGTAGCACGCTGTAGGCAAGTCAACTACACACATATTGCACAGTAATTACTATGTATATCTATATATTCTATAATATATATATATATATATATATATATATATATATATATATATATATATATATATACACAGATTTATAGTACGGATTCAAATAATCTTAAAAGGAATATATATGATAAATGTGAAATATGTGTGTATGTTAAATACAAAATATAATTCTATACTTGCACATTTTGGAATTAATTTTAAACCCAGGCTACAAATATTCTTTGAAACGTTCTATAGGGTTTCATACTTCAAATTTTATATATTATTTTACCTTTAATTAAATTATTTCGTGCAAATATTTAACCTTTAAAATGATGATGTAATTATTGTATATATAAAAACTTATGTGAAAAAGTATGAGAATATTTTGTAAAATTACATTATTATGTCAATTCTATACTAAATATTTTAATAGTTGTTGCTGGGATTTTTTCTGTTATTGGAAATCTGTTACATTTCTTATATATATAAATTGTATTATTAATAAAAGATTCGTTTACTTTAAATATATTTTTCATATTATGTTACTTAAAGAATTATACAGTAATTTTTAAATCTGTATGAGTACCAATTCGTGTAAGCTTCGAAATTATTACTCATTATTATTGAATAAAAAAATTGTTTGTTAAAAGTGATGAATAAAATCAGATGTACATAATTCATTTGAAATTATATATATATATATAATTAATGAACGCCTATTTGACGATTTCGATGAAAAAAATTTTTTTCAAACCTATCCACATATGAATTTTGAAAAAATTGGTACATTTACTCTAAAACCATCATACTTGAAATCAATTGTTATATTAACTATATTAATCGTATCTATGACGAAATTTTTCATTTATATGCTATATTATTTAAACTTTAAAAGCGAAGTAAATAACATATTAACTGTTAAAAACTTTAAAGGACAAACAATTCAATCGTTTAAATTTTATAAATAAGAATATTAGATTAAATACTATTTTTCACAATCAGACTCAGTTGACGGGCAGATATGTTACAATTATTTGGACAATTAAATTATGAATGTTTAAAAATTTTAGCAATTTATTGTTTTAATAATTCACTCCAAATTAATTGACGAAACAAAGTGTACACTGTATTAGTTCGACATAGATATGGTCTAGTCTAGTTACTAGAAACTAGTCTGAGTTAATCAATTTGAACTATAAAGATTTTAGAGTAAATCTTCCAATCTTTTCGAACTTTAGGTTATATTTTGGACAAAAAAAATTTTCAAGCAAAATCTTGAAACCGGTGTTCATTGTTTTTACGTATAGAAGCTGTAAAAAATTTCATACGATTATAAAATGTCAAATTCAGATTGGCATGCGATTTATAAGAGAATGTATTTCGAGCCTAATTATTTAATGCAGTTCATGAACTCTTAAACTTTTATGTAATATAATTTTATGCCGTTTGTGCTTGAGATTCCGAAATTCAACCACATTCTACTTACTCTTTTTGAGCTATTTTTAAATCTTCTATCGGAATTTGTACAAAACGTTTTAATTTTTATACATTGTAACTTTTAGATGAAAAAGTAAAGAAAGTATAAATCTTTTCTACAAATTTAAAAAAGTTTTTTCATGAAACCTACCGTTATCGTCGTATCGAAAAGAATGAAGAGTGTGCAGAACAACGTATGGTATATAAAAAGTTAATAAATATCATCTCTTGAATTGTATTTTATAATAATATGGAAAATTAGTCTCTTTCTTGACATGGTAAATTTATTAATATTATATGCGCTTTTCAAATACGTTTTTAAAAATAAATTTTCGCATAATTTTTTTGTAATTTTCATTGTATTATTTTTATAAATTGAATAATTAGGATTAAAAAAAGTTTTAAACATTGAAGGACTTTTATATTTTTAGAGTTCCCTATATAAGTTACCTGTTCATAAAGTTAGTACTGCTCTAAAGATTAACATACTGTAAGCAATTCACAAGCATCAAAAAATACCAATGTTTCGACCTTCTAATTTTTTTTACACTTTAAGTTTTAGCTAGATATAATTTAGTTATTTATTATCTAGTTCGTTTTCACTAATGGGCAAAATTAAATAAATGGAAAGAATCTGAAAACGGAGTAAAATGTATTTATTGCGTAATAACTTTAATATAATAAAATATTTATACATCAAACCTTTTTTGAAAGGTCGTCTAACAGAATAGCTTTATATTAAGCAATAAGAAGTAATATCATAGTTTAATATTGACGCTATAATTATTTCAAAATCTCCCAACCCAATATCAAAGTATATACTAAGAACACGGTCTTACGCCGGCTGTAGTACACACACTTGCCTTCGGAGTATGACCACGCTCCTTGATATGAAAACGTTATTTTTAAAATATTTAATCAAAATGTGAAAATGTGTAATAAACAAAATTTCATTTTCATTATTTTCATACCCGATGCTTTGTTTCAAAATCGCAGTTTTTCTGAACTCTACATAGTATAAGATGTAAAAAATTTGGTTTGTATCAACATCGATGGCAAATGTACGAATCGATAGTCTGTTTAGAAATTCACTCTCAAACAGCAATTTTTAATTATTTATGATTAAATTTTTGTTTAGCTAAATATATTCTTACTAACAATCCTTCATCGATATTGTTCTTTTAACCTTCTGTCCATATGCGAAGTTTGAAAAGATAAAAGCTTTTAGAGTGGGGTAACTTATTAAAAAGTGATTTTTTGAAATGCTCACAAATTATAGTCATCTATTTTATTCTTTTGACTATAAAGAATCATACTAGACTTTTTGGGATTCCCAGAAAATTATTGTAGTATTTTCTGGGATGCCCAGAAAATTATTGTAGTATTTTCTGGAATGCCCAGAAAGTCCTCATTCATTTTCGGGGATGCCCGGAAAATTCGAATAGATACCGCACACTTCCCAGAAAAGCAATTTTCGTTATAAATTTTTTTTTGCAATTATTAAAAAAAAAAAATTATTAAAATAGTTAATTATAAATGTAAATGTTTGATTTATGTAAAAATAAAGGTGGGTCTCAGAATGTTTGGATTTATCCATATATATATATATATATATATATATATATATATATATATATATATATATATTGTAACGCGCTATTTGCGTCGGTTATATTAAACTTATCTTACCTGGATTTAGGTGGAGCTCATCTTCCTGAAATTATGGCAGGGAGGAGACACGAAACTATGCGCTTCTTTTCTCGATTAATAATACAACGTTTATTTCAGATATATAAAATTTCAATACACGTGGACCGGCGAGGGTTCAGTTGGGCGCCAGCTGAGATACGGTTCTCAGCGCGAGCCTTACGTAGCTCGCTTTTTACTCCCGTCGGTCGCACAGCACTGCGTAATCGCGAGCTCCGCTCCAGGAAGTTCGCCTCGGCCGGCTCGTCAGGGCGGCGGATTCCACGCGGTGTGGAGCAATTCGCGGCTCGAGAATGGAACCGAGGTGGAGCACTTACCTTGCGCTCTCCACTCGCCCCTCACTCCTCGGTGATGGCTCGTACGCCGTGGCAGGTGTCTCGGGACGGCAATTCCCGAGCTTAAGTAGTAACTGTCGGCTAGCCTCTCGCCCGGGACTTGCGGTTGTCCTCGGGCACGGGATGCAGAGGTCACCCTCACCGCTTACTTGCCGTGAGCGGCAAGTAAAGAAAATACCAAAATAGCTCCGAAAACGAAGAGCTGTTGCTCGCTCGGGATCCAATCGAGACGAGAGAGGAAAATTCCTCTCGACCCGACACCGGCCGCGGCCCTCCCGAAACGGCGTAGCGGGGAAGACTATGTCTCTCCCCACCCATCTCCGCTCGGGATAGCACGCGACTCACGGGTAATGTGGCCAAGTAAGTAAGACACCACAACAATATTGTAACAATATTTGACAACAGTATTGTAACGCGTTTCCATCGTTACAAACTCCCCCCGGCTAGACTGAAGCCGGGTACCGAAAGGGTAAAAAGAAAGAAACGCGACGCGTGTTTTCGTTCGCGATTGCCGTGGTACCGAGTCAGTCACAGAAGTGAGGTTCACAAAGCTTGTTTCGTTCGAACTTCCCTTCGAATTTTTATATTTATGAGGCGAGTGACGCTTCACTCGTTTCTAACCTACATCTAACTAAGCGTTCCGCTGAACAATGTTTTGGACCATAGTGTCATTTTGGCCTCCTGTGATACAAAAACATACTAGATCTTATAAATACATAGATGTTTGTGTAGCTGTTTTGCTGCCTGCGTCAGGACATGCTTTGTCACCCTTTATGTTACGTCTAACATGATATTTACACCTAATAATAATGATATTATAAGTTTATGGTACACTCAAAATAAAAAAAAAAATTGTATAATATGTGCAACTTATAGCTAAAATAATAATATTAACGATAAGGTATATCAATATAAAAGTTTCTTATTTCTAATATGCCATTACTAAAAGTCTTTTACACTTCTGATTTCTCGACGATCATACAGCGGTTCTCGACGCCATCTTCTTCTTCAGCTTGGCTTAATTTGGGGGTTACCTCATTTTCGGTTTTGCTTCAGGATACAGCTGATTAGGACTGGATAACTGACCACCCTTCCTGATGGTGGTTTTCTTTTGGATTTGCATCTCACCCTGCTCGGATGAGCATTATTGTGGTCCTCTTTCTCTTAGGATCCGTTGAACTTGACCGCCTCTGCAGGGCAGTGTGTATCGGGGTTTCTGTAAGCAGCTAATATGATTGCTGATGGAATGGAGCTCAGGCGGGGATGCACTGGTAGCTGGGAGGGTCGCGAGAGCGCAAAGGTCTCCCTAATCCCCTGCTCCATTCTCGAGTGATTTCGAGTACCATTGTCGCACTCACGAGCTCTATGTTCCGTAGACAGTCGCGAAAACCGAACGCGCCACTGTAGTTTGTCTGCTATGTTCTCGTCATTAAACTCATTTTCGAACGCGGCTTACTCTAACGGGACTACCTACTAACGATACTATTCTAATTATCCTAATCTAACGAAACTAGGAGCTAACGAAACTAAATAACTAACGGAACTAGAGGCTAATGGTGCTATATATACTACTCGAACTATTCTAACCTAACAATCTAGGCTTATTCTACCCAAACTAACCTAACTATATTATCTGACTAACTTAACACTAACGGAACTATTACTAAACTAGCCTAACGATATTACATGAATAACTTAACACTAGCAGAACTATTACTAAACTAACCTAACGATATTATCTGACTAATTTATCACTAACGGAACCATTCCTAAGCTAACCTAACGATATTACCTTGTTAAACTAATTTCTTATCCCCCATGTATATGTTGATGTTGATGCATGAGGGTCCCGCCTGCGCTTCCTCTCTTACCCCCTTCGTCGATCCCAACGATGCTACCACCTCCCCACCCTAGACTGTGGCTGCCTTCTCGGGGCACAGCTCGGGCAGACACTGGTATCTGAACCCGGACGACCACATAGGTAGCAGAAGTACCCCTTTTGTTGTTGGGGACAGCGGTTGTAGCGGTGCCCCGGCTGCTGGCAATTCCAGCACTTCCGGCTATCGGCTGGAGCCGTATCAGTCGCTCCTCTTGTTATTTGCTTGCGGGCCACTGGAGGGGCATGAGCCAAGGCTGCGGCTGTTGGAGTCGAGGATAGTTACTCGCGGACGGCGTGTTCCATTCCCCTAAGGCGGCGATGGGTGCTGTTCCTCTCCGTATCACTGGTAGAGTCTCTGGTGCATGGACTGCGTTCACCCGGTCCATGAACCCATGCAGCAATCCGGGCCTTATGCCTGGTATGGTGGCCGAGCACGGCCAATTACCCCAGGCGCGGGTCGTTACTCCGCTATTCTGGTTCTCTTTCGCCTGTTGGAGCGCTTTTTCGCGGGGTGATGACTCCTCTGACTGAGTGCCAGTCGTCCTCATAAATGCTAACTCATCCCCCCGTCTAATTTTGAGGTCTCCCATCTCCGGGGTCCAGACAATTCGTTCCGGTGGAGGGCGGATAACCACCACCTCTTTCGGTCTTGGGTGGAAATAGTTTCGCTTCATTCTTGGTGGGGGGTTGGTCGATGGCTTTTCCGGCTTTCTGAACGGACTCTTGGGCAGGGGAGCAATCATTTCCTCCTGCAACTCGAACGGTTTCGTCCGATAGTATGACGCTGTCTCCTCGTCATAACGATAGTAGCTCGCGCTCGGGTAATGTGGACAAGTAAGTAAGACACCACAAAAATATTGTATTAATATTTGACAACAGTATTGTAACGCATTTCCTGTTTTACAATATATATATATATATATATATATATATATATATATATATATATATATTGTCACCGACCAAACTGCCGGTCCGCGGTGAAAACCGAGTATTCGCGTGCGAACCGCGAGAATGCGCGACTATCGTCAAGAAAGAAGAATGCGAAGAGGAAGAATTTCTTCTCCGCCCAGCTATCGAAGGACATCTTCATACCGAGAGAGATCGATCAAAACTACAACTTCCGTCTCGAGCCCGCTTAGTACCGCCATCCACCCGCTTCCCGGTTATTCAGACAACTCGCCAAGACACCCTATCGAAGAAGACGAAAGAAGAAGACGCAAAGAAAAAAGGAAGCCATTGGAACTAGACGGAGAGAAAGAGAGAGAACGTGAAGGAAGGAAGGAAGGGAGGGAGGATACAGAGAGAAAGAGAGCAAAGAACGACCGAGAGGACGTCCCGCACGAGAGGAAGCTACGGCTAGAGATAATAAGGGGAGATCGCCGATGCCAATGTTAGACATTGCAGTAAAATTTTGGCACTCAGCGCTACGGCGATGAATATCGGTACTCCGTTCGTGCGATATTGCAGACGGTTTTCGAGCTCATGCGATCGAGGGTGAGACAACTGTTCAGCAGGGGAAACGGTGAAACAATCGATGTAGTCAAAGGGATTAACTGGTGTCGAAATTCTTTAAGTGTGTATAGATTTTCTTGTTTGAAAGTGTGTACGCGTATGTATGTATTCATTTATATACATATATATATATATATATATATATATATAAATTAATAAATATTTTTTTATTGGTCTTACAGTCCAATCAATTCAATCTAAAAAGAAAAATAAAAATTAAATTAAAAAATAAATTAAAAATTAAATGAAAAATTATAATGACAGTCAGACTGTCCTTGTTTACATTCACCCCCGTAGACTAATCTGAAAATAAAATATTAGCTGAAAAAATTCTTTGTTAGTAAAGTGCAGTCTGACTGTTCTCAACACCCTTACCTAATTGAAGACCTGTCCAACGTTTCGAGCGCGCTACGGCTCCTCATCAGGCACTAGACTAAACCTTATATTCTAATCTATATATACCCTACCCTATCCCCACTACCAAATTTTTTAAATTAAGTCCAAATTACCCTTCTACACAAATTGTTCAAAACCAATCAATTTAATAAGGAATGATAAACACTGTCCAATTTACTAGACTCTAATATTAGATTCACATTATTTCGATTCCTGGAAATGTGAATACTTTCAAGACTCTCCCTTTTATACTTATTATTAATACCATGTTCCAAAATATCCACATTCACAAAATCAAAAGAATGTAAAAACTTTAAACAATGCTCTTTTAAACCGGAAGTAATATGTGAGCTACATAAACTATATTTATGTCCATAAATTCTCTTTTTTAAATACCTACCTGTTTGTCCAATATAGTATTTATCACAATCTATGCAATTAATCTTGTAAACAACTCCTGATTTTAAGCATAAATCATCCTTATCTTTGCAATTATTAAACAATCTACTCAAATTATTTCTATTTTTAAAGAAAATTTGAATGTTATATTTCAGATAATTCTCTAACATATGGTAAGACAATAATTTTGCCTCTGTTAACATCAACTCTTAACATCAACATATATATATATATATATATATATATATATATATATATATATATATATATAATCTTAAAACTTTAAGACAACGCTGCCTATCGATGATGATGTTATAGAATCAGGCAACGAAAAGGTATACACATTGAAAGAATTTCTTTGTCGACACCAGTGAATCACATTTATTACACTCCGCTGCCAAATTTTTGAGAAAATAGGTATATATATATATATATATATATATATATATATATATATATGTATACGTATTTTCTTAAAATTTTGAGTTTAAATTTAATAATAAGACTGCGTTGATTAATAAAACTATGTTGATATAAAAAATTATACTTTCCGTACATTATTTATGTAATAACATTCATTACATTCTTATATAATACATTTTAATTCATTGCTGTTTATATTATATCATGTACTTTACTGAAGAATATAATTTACATTATTTTACTATTTCACTGAAAAATAAATTTGTATAAATGCAAATAAATACATTTCATAAAACAGATATTATTTGAATCAAATAAATATTTATTTAAATTTATGTTTAAAAGAAAAACATATATATTTAAAGTGAATGAATATTTTGTAATTTGGAGTAAACCATATATTTGAAACAAACCATTAAGTTGATTTGAATAGCAAATATGTATTTATTACATTACACTAAATAAATTATTGAAAAGTAATAAATATTTCTTGAATTTTACTAAATGGAACTACATATACACAAAAAATAAAGTTAAATAAATAAATATTTGAAAAACTATATATATACACTCAAATTTAACAAATATAATCAATTTTTGGGAAAGTTATTCAATATGAACAATTAAATAACTTTATCAACAGGTGAGATATATTTATTTGATTATAGCCAACGAGTTGTGAAAAACTAATAAACATTTTTTCGATTTTACTAAACGAAGCACAAAGATTTAAATATTAAATTTAAATGAATAAATCTTTTAATAAAACTATTTATATGTTATAAGTAAATAATTTTTTAAAAATAGAAAATATTTTTTTGATTTATATGTACATTTTGTAGTTGTTACTATTTATTTATTAAATTCAATATTTAAATCTTTGTGCTTCATTTAATAAAATCAAATAAATATTTATAAGATTTTACAACTGGCAGGGAATAATCAAATAAATCTAATCTACCCTTTGAGTAAACTATTTCATTCTTTCAAGTAAATGATTTTTTACAAAATTAAATATATATATATATATATATATATATATATATATATATATATATATAGTACATTATTTATATTTCACGTACATGTAGTTCTATTTAGAAAAAATCAAGAAATATTTATTATTTTTAATTAATTTTGTGTAATTTAATAAATATATTTTTTCGTTTCAAATAAACCTAATTGTTGGTTTCAAAAAAATAATTTACTAAAAATTACAAAATATTCACTCGTTTGAAAAATGTATATTTTTGTTTCAAATAAACAAAATTTAAAGAAATATTTATTAGATTAAAATAAATATACTTTTACGAAATTTATCCATTTGCATTTAGACATTTTTTTCAATGTGTAATACAGTATAAATAATATTCTCTAGAAAATCGAACTATATGATAATGTTAGTAAAAAGAAGTAAAATCAATAATATAAAAATGTTGTTAGATAATGAATTTATCTAAACTAAAATTATTTATGTATTTGTAACGTACAATGTAAATTATCTTATTAGATAAAATCGTGTTTATATAAAATTGTGGTCTTATTATTCAGTTTTTCACAAAAAATAAAGCAAATTATAAGATTATGATGTTACCTACATGAATCTGTTTACACAGAAACACATAACAACGAATTAAATACAAATTTTTTTTTAATTTTTTGAAGAAATTTATTTTACAAAATTTCAACTTCGCATTCTATTAACTAACAAAAAATTCGAATATTGAAAATAATAATTTCCGGTAAATTTCAAATGATTTTTTTCTAAATAGTTTGTACATAAGCCAAGTATTGTTTTAATTAAAGTGGTCCTAATAAATAATCTTCAATCGTGTATTAGGTTTATAAATATGGTAAAACCTTAAAACTATGTAATTAAATTTTGGTTCATAATTTATAATGTAAAATTACAATTACAAGTTTTCTTCGAATTATAATTACTGTTAAAAAATCCACTTTGAAAATATTGCCCTTGAAAAGTAATTTTTTTTAAAAATGAAATCACATTATAATAATTATAAAATATTTTAAAAAATTATTAAAATAATCTTCTACTATACTTTTCTCAGATTAAATAGCATTCACATTCAAAATATTATTTAAATAATGTCAGTGCGATCCGTTTTAATAATAGTTTTATTTTAGTTGTATTTTTTCAATTCGGTAACGATTAAGTAACTTAATCATCTTATCAAATAGTTAATTGTATGCGTGAAAAATACTCTATGTATAAAAATATATTACCTATAGATAATTTTACCTATGATATTTCTGCAAAAATGTCAAGAATCCTACCTTAGGACCCCCTGAAACATTACAGTTATGTGGCTGTGTTCAGTTAGTCTCGAGATAATTCCTCCGCCCTATTTATCGAAAGTAAATATTTATTTCTAATTCCACGAAAATTCTATAAAGGTCATAGTTTCTTGAATTTCTGTTAGAAAACAAAAAAAGTTGCAATATATTTAAGATCAAAATCCTAGAGCTCATTAAAATATGTATTGTTTGTTCTATATTGTTTCTAGTGGAAACTTGTTTCTTCTGGACAAAAGTTCAACAGTTCCTCGTATATACTAAGCACAGCTACCTTCGTATATATTTTTCTCGAGATTGAGAAAAATATGAAGATAAATTCAATAGAATAAAAAAATTGTATTTTAATCAGATGTACAACGTTTTTTTAAATTTTTTTTTTTGTAAATTTTACTATTGTCTGAGATAAGTTCGAAAAACTATATATTTATGGTTTTTGACATAAAAATTAAATTTTCATTAAATGCCATTACGATAATTTTAATCAACAACAAAAAAACTCGACGAATACGTTATGGTAGTTTTTCGACAGTTTATCCACGATCGCCGTTATGGTACTTACATATGAATTTTTATCGTAGCAAGCTTTCTGCGAGCACGCATTTCGATTTGCGCATGGTTGCAGCAGCCTTAGAGCAAGGCTGCATTATCAATAAATCTCCGCGACATTTACATTGCAGCGATATTACAGCAAGCATGAACTGTTAAAAAAATTGTAAAAACTTAATCGTGAAACCATCAAAATCTATCATACTATTAGAAGTTTTAATATATATATAATACATAAGAAAAATACGTAAATATATTTATTCTTTATTGCAATATAGTATATAGTATACGTTTACTCAGTTTAAGATTACGAAAATGACGGCCTAATAAGTTAAGATACTACAGTTCCATTTTATATTTTGTTTGAATTATAGGAAATTAAAACAAATTATGTTTAAAAAATATTTCCTTAAAACAAATAAGTATTTTTCAAACAAATTTTTAGTTTTTACACATCAAAAAAATTTTTACTGTATTTAAACATTTCAGTATTTTAAATATATAAATTACTTATTTTGAATAAATGATTTACTAATGGTATATGAAGAAACCATTTGTATAATTAAAAAAATTTGTATTTAAATGTATAAAATTTTAAATTAAAGAAAATCTCCAGAGAAACTAAATGTAATACAATCGATCAATTGATTTATTAATTGAAAATTATAAAAATAAATAAGATATCTGATCAGTTATTAATACCATTATGTTTAAGAATGTCCTAAACAATTATGTAATTTCACTAATGTGCACGTTTACAGAAACAAAATTAATTGTACGCGTTCTTTGTCTGAAGTTCATAATGAAATAACTTCTATCTTTTAAATATTTAGAACTAAAAAGTTTATTTTTCATGGTCTACATAGTCTAATTGCAATAACTATATGTTTATGTATTTTGAATGCATAATTTTTTTTGTCTTTTTACTTCTTACTTAAAATAGTTCATGTATTATATTTAATATGTAATGTTTTTCTATTTAACAAAAACATTTATATTACAACAAAATGGCTTTCATAAAATTAACTAATATATATCTGTATGTATGTAACAAATATTTTTTGTTCTTCAAATAAACGTAACTGTTTATTTCAAACAGACGATTCTTTCAAAATTACAAAATATTCGCGTGTTTTAATATGTATGTTTTTGTTTCAAATAAATAGAATTTAAATGAATATTTGTTGGACTGAAATAAATATATTTTTACGAAATAGCCAGCTTTCCTTAAAATTGCCGCAGACTTGAAAACGTTGAGCTGCTTGCTAGCTGCTGCTGCTGCTGCTGCTGCGTGAGTGCGTGCGTGCGTGCGTGCGTGCGTGCGTGTGTGTGTGCGTGTATGTGTGTGTGTGTGTGTGTATGTGTGTGTGTGTGACAATAAAATTTCTTTTTGGTTGCTGCCAGTATAAGCTGTTCATCTTTTCTTGCAGCCCGCTGCCAGCCTATTGTCTCACCAAGCTTTCCCCTGCACCCTCCGAACACACTCATCACCCCCTTCGTTTTCAATCGAAAATTTTTACTGCAGTCCCGGCTATAAGCGTCGGCGATCTCCCCTTATTAACTCTGCTATGGTGTAGTCGTCACCACAGCAAGTAGCTTCTCTATATATATTGGAGTAAAAGTATACGTCCCCGCGAGTGTGCTTGCCATGGCTGCACGGCCGCCGCGCGTCTCCGCCGCGTCCCCCTTTACTCCCTGCCTAAACTCGTACTAAAGTACGAAGTTACAATATATATATATATATATATATATATATATATATATATATATATATACGCGCACACACACACAGTAATATGGAACACAATTCATATACCACTAAAAAAATTAATTAATTTCATTTCATTTTATGCTGACAACCACACCAAACAACAAAGTTGTCCTAGCCACCTATACGCGTTATGCTCGACATGAATTTTAACTGGGAGCTAAGATGCCGCGCACACCAGTTGCTCATTCCCAGAGGGATTCGGTCAGCTTACAGAAGAAGAAAAAATGAAAAGAATAGGGGGAAAAATGAAAAATCACGGCGCGAATTGAACAAGCTCTCGATTCCATTTATTATTTGATAATTTAACAAATAATTTATTTAATATTTAATAATTAAATAGTTTTATTAGTATTCAACACACTTTTAGACGAGCTCAATGCGGTGGAATCACACCATCGCATCCCTATCACCGTAGTGGGCTGGCCAAAACAGAGGTACTCACTTCTGGCTCAATCGGAAAAGCGGTCGCCTCGTGGGTTCAGTGTTCCATAGCTGGTCACAGTGTAATAACTTTACTTATGCTAGTTGCGACGTCGAAAGAAGGATTGTCGGCCACGTCGATGAGATCGTCCTAGGGTTCTTACATCAAACGACGTACCAATCTCGTCCGTAGCTTGGAGCTCCGCTGTCGTTCTCCTCCGTCTTCTTCTTCTACTCTTTTCCGTGTTTTCTATCACTCTCTCACTACTCACACTCTTTGCTTCATTTGTTTTCTCGTTTCCTCATGTTTAATTAGTTTTTCTATTTCACTTACTCCTTTCTTTCTTTTATCAATTTACATTCTACTCCTCTTTTTTCTTTTCCTTTCTTGCTCGGGCTATCGCGAGTGCCATCTCCACGGATAGTGCGGATCAGCCCCCCCCCCGTGAGGGATACCACAACGTACCTACTGTCAGTCACCGCTGCCTCGAGAGCTGCCTACCCCTCCTCCAGGATCGGCCGCCGTAACGCTTCAGAATCTACGTACGGGAACTGGCGAATCGTCCACACCGCATCGTCTGTGAATGGCAGCCTATTTTATCTCTCTCCCTCTCTCTCTTTTGCTTCCCCGCCATCGTGCGCGCCGTCGCCGTGACGGCCCTTAACCTGTGATCTCCACTCGTGCGATTTCGCTTTGTACCTATGAACCTCATATTTTTATTAAAATCAAAGCTTTTTTAGTTTTAACTCTTTGCGTTCATTTGCATTTCTATCCCCGCTTTCAGTGCATGTGATATTTCGCCTCTCGCGGACCGCCACTCTCTCTTGCCGGATTTGTTCGGAGCTTGAGCCGAAGCCGGACACTTTCTCGGAACAGCCGTTCCGCCGTCTTCGTGTTCGAGGCGGACACGCACATGGTTGCAATATATATATAATTACCAACTATTAACAGTTGCTTTTTATTTTTAATTATTTTTTAATAAATAACAATGCATACATGTCGCAGTAGTGATGAAAAATTCGGGAAAAAAGAACAATACAAGAAAAGGAAGCCAGAATTAAGTTAGAATTATTTAGCAAGTTTTAAGGTTTCGTAAATAATTAATTATTGTTAAATAATGAATTATATTCATATAATTAATTTATTTTCTTAATTATTAGTTTTTAATCATGTACTGGGACAAGAAATTTGAAAAATTGGTACATATTTTTTTACATATTCAAGTACTGGTATATATAGGGCACTTCATATTTTTATTGATTTTTCATGTTTTAAATGTTGATATAATTATTTAAAATATTATTCTTATTAATAGCATCGCTTGACAGATATAAACCATCTAATAAGTCTCCATTTAAATGTTGTAATTGTTTTCAATTTGCAAAATATGACCATGACTCCCTTACATTATCATATACAGATATATTTACCTTAGATGCTGCTCGTTATTTCAAAATCTTTAGCAATTTTTTTTGGAATTTGATATATTTTTATGTTTTAAGGTTAAACCTGACGGTTAAAAGCAATAAAACTTACAAACAAAAATAAAATTGTTAATTATAAATTAAAGTGATTAAGTCAATAAAGACATTTATTTTATAGAAAGTTATTAGTTTATATGATATAAACGATTTCAAAAACTTTATGTTAAGTTGCATTTCATCTGAAATTGGATATACAACATTAATAAAACTTTTTGCATACTTAAATATAACCATAATTTTCAATAACTTATATAAAAATGCGAAGAAATAATGGGAAAAGTTATTGAAGAAGAAGCTAAAAATAGCTACAATAGAGCTGTTCTGCAAGAAGTCAACAGTAAACAATAATACAAAAATTATTGAAAATTTTAAAGCAGTTAATTTTATTTTGTCCATAAAAATTTTTGTTTATAACATAAGCAAAAAGTTTTTGCATTATTATTATTAAAGAAATATATATAAGTATATATAATTTTTAATATTTACACCGTGCTTGTAATATATACAACGTGTCGACTCCACATGTGTGCAGTTAACGGTCTTAGCAGTCAATTCCACCAGCAGCCAATAGGTGGCGTCTTGAATTACGTCGAATATCATCTCAAAGTCGTCAGCTATTATTACTATTAATACCAGGCCAGCCCATTTGAATGGTCATATCCAACTTTGGGATTAGTATACTAAAGAAGATGTAATTTTAGCTCGTATTATCTTTTTTGTTCTTCAGGTTCATACGAGAGTACCCACATTTTGGACATGTTTTGTACTTTATATTATTTCTTATGTAGGAAAATCTCACTTTCACTCACTTTCTCTCTCTCTCTCTCTCTCTCTCTCTCTCTCTCTCTCTCTCTCTCTCTCTCTCACTCTCTCTCTCTCTCTCTCTCTCTCCCTACCTCCCCCTATCTTCTCTTATAAGATGTTTATATCTTAAATCATACTAAATAATTTGCAACGATAAATTATGTTTTAATTTTTAGACATGATATTATCTTGTTGCTTCTGTATAAAAGCGACCATATCTAAGCGTCCGCTTCAAAAATGTGCTATTCACAAACAATTATTTTACTTTAATTTCAGTTGGCACCACTAAATAAATATTCATGGTATTTAATTTACAATACGAAAATATAGAAAATATAAATATATAATATATACATCTTACATACGGCTACTATGAGGAAATATTATAGTTTCGTGTACGGACGGTGAAAAATGCTATCTCGGTGCCGGCGGTAGAATACGAGGTACAGGTGTCTCGGAACGACTTCTACGGGGAGTATTGTGTTTAATCTGATTTAATCGGAAGGAAACGATGTTTAAATGCCTCGCGACGTCTTTTACAGAAAGTTTCGTGTTCTACAACTCCAACATGAAACTCTCTAGAATAGTCGTCCCGAAATGTATTCTATCGTCTGAACATGAGATTGCCTAAATAAGTCGTTTCTACACGGAGAGAAATTTCCTAGTAAATATTACAAATAGTTCAATAAATTATACCTAAAAGTATAGTAATTGTGTAATAGACTGACAAAACGAATGTTTTTACGAGATTCTTGGTAGAATTTACGTAAACTTTGTTGAAAATTACAACCTCCGATAGGAATAATTACTATCAAATATAGGAAAAATCTTAATCTCCAAAAATTACTTAATTTTATAACAGTATTTACGAAAATATATAGTAAAACTGTTGCAATTGTCATTAATTCTCATGCGATAGCGAACAGTATGTGGTTGTACACATACGCAGAGCTCTGGTAGAAGCTTAGTGAGGCGTTCTTGTCAATGTTTTGTTACTTATGTACATAACGACTTTTGGTGCGAAAAACATAACCTCTAAAAAGTACACGTGGTTGCAGCTCTAAGGCTTGAAGAATATTTAGTGCAGGAAAAGAATTAGATCTTCAAGAAGATTTTGTAAAGATTTCAGAGTTTAACTGATTAAGGTAAGTGCCAACACTCATTCAAAAATAGTTAACTCATTTAATTTTTGTTTATTTATATATGTATAATCATATAAACTAACATTTGGGGTAAATGCAAGCTGTATTTTGTTAATAAATTTTTATAGATAACGATGGAACTAAGTGAGATACAGGAGGTAAATAAAAATTCTTAGGAAAATTAAGCATTACTTCCTCAAAATCCCTTCCTATCATTTATTCATAACCATTTCAAAGGTAATATGTTTTTTTCTTATTCATTTCCATTATTATTCCTTCAAAAATTACTTCCAATATCATTGTGTTATAAAATATAAACAAATTTTTTTAAAATAATTAACGTACTAACTCCTTTGAAATATTATTTAACAGAGTGAAAAATTCAGTTCTAATAATACTTCACTGTGTGAAACTAAAGAATATTTTTCAAATAGCGCAGGATCTAATATCGAACCATTTGCAGATACATTATTCAATCAATTTAACACAGTTAATAACTATATATATATATATATATATATATATATATATATATATATATATATATATATATATATATAAAATTTAATGTATATACATAAGCAGATGTTTATTATTATAAATTACTAATATATGCACATTTTATGTTCCAGGGCTTACTACATTATTTACAAACGAATACTAGGGGTAAGGAAATTTTAAAAGAATATAATTTACATAAATTTTTGCCAAAAAATACTAGAAGCAAATTAGTCAGACTAGTAATTCAAAGAGAAAAGGATTGATTTTTTAGGAATATTTCACGTGACGAACAACTACAAAAATTCCAGTTAGTGAATAATTTATAAAAATTATTTAAGGCTTTGAAACAACAATGATTATAAATGATTAATAATCTGTTAAACAATTTCTAAGGCTAGATTTACGACGCTCTCAAATGAAATAGCAGGCATTTTTGCAAATGAAACAGCAGCAACTCACTATACGTCCTTTAATGCCATACGAAATCAACGAATTCCTGCAGAAGGTAAATTATGGGACCACTATAATTATGAGAAGGATCGTTTACGAAGAGTTGGATTGTTGGCTAAGAGTAAAAATAACGAAGATACTGCTTTTTATTTAACTACTACAGAAGGTAAGTCAGCGTGTTTGATGTTAATGATCAATGCATATAAATTTTAAACTTTTTAAACATTATAACCATTGTCTATTTTTATTTTTGTTAATTCATAATTCTCATTGCTCTTTCTTCAGATTTAAATAAGTTAGAGAATTTTTCGACAAAATATATGGAGGTAAGTTAAGAAAAAATAATAATTATTTTAAAATTCTTCTATTTTAAATATATTAATATTTAATTTTAAAATATATTTAATATTTAATTTTAATATATTAATATTAATATATATTATTTTGTTTATTTGTTATAGGAACGAAGAATGGAAGTGATCGGCATAGTAAACGCTCAAGGAGCCGTTCAGTGAGAAAGGAGAGAAGAAGAAGCCGTCCTAGAACGCCGAGGATGACACAGCACCACAGCCGCAGCCCATCGATCGCAAGCATGCGATACTAGAGCTGTTCGAGCGTTGACGAAATCAATGCTGAACCTCTCCCAGCGCAGCCAAGGATCATCAAGGATGTTAGATTAGGAAAAAAATGGAATTAAATTGAATTTAATACAAAAATGCTTTGTATAAAATCTTTGAAACAATAATAAAAAAAAAATATATTGTATTTTATAACAAAATGAATGAAATGTAAAAAAAAAGTAAAATATAAAAATGTAAATATAAAATCTAAATATATAAATATAAATAAAAAATTTATGAAAAAATAAATAAAAATAAATAAAGAAATGGGAAAAAAACAAAATTATGATGTTTTACCATCTTTTATCATTCCTACCTTTCCGCATAGAAGTAGAGTACCTTTCCTCATAAAGAACGTACATTAAATTAATATTACATTAATAATAATTTAATTAATTAACAATGATGATAATTATATAATAATAGTATATAATAATAGTAATTAATAATAAATAATTTTATTATGTCTCATCAAAAATAAAATAATTTAATTATCATTAATATAATTAATCAAAACCCTTTATTTCATTCATATTATTAATTAAAATTAATTGAAACAGTTTTTGTATTTAAGATTATCATGTTTATGTAATTTGAAAAAAAAAAATCAACAGAAATATTTCAAAGATGTCTGCAATTACCAAAAGTAAAAGCAGGACACGAACGATTTTTTCTTATGTATACTTGAAAAGGATTGTACTAAAATAGGCGAGCAAGCGACAAGCTGGAAGCGAGGCGGAATACGTAGCAGAGTAGCCAGATCACCAACAAGCAGGCGTCCCACGAACAAGGGAGGGGGGTTGCCCCCCCAAAATTTTTTTGAAAGCATATTTCTTGGAAATGTACAATTTCCAAGAATTTCGTGAAAATTCTAGGAAATTGTGTATTTCCGAGAATTTTTTTTTCTTTTTAAAAAATTGATAGTATCACATTTTTATTCATTCATTTTAAAATTTTTTTTCATTTATTTACTATTTAGTTATTTTATTTTATCAAATTACTTCAATATTTTTTACTTATTCATTTATTTATTTTTTTAAAACTACTTCAATATTTTTTTTAAAATTATTTAAAAACTAAAAAATTATAGGAATAATATAATATAAGAATTTATATTATATTATTTATATAATACAATAATATTAATAATTGAAATAAAAATTACAAATCTGATTTTTTTCAAGATATATAGTATTTATTAATATAATTTTTTTACAAATTTCATTTTACAATAATGCTATTTTTACTCAATTTCATCTCGTCCATACTTTCCACTCAAATAATTTTGCAACCATGTACGCATTATTGTGACATTCCGTATCGCACACATCGGTATACTTCGGCTGCATAATGGATGGTTGTGGCAAATCACATTTTGACCTTCACTCTGCAATGTTTGCAATGATGGATAATGCAGCTCCTCTTCCATATCAGATATAATTCTGGAATTAGAAAAAAAGTATGAAAAGTATAAGAAAATATGAAAAAGCATGAAAAAGTATAAAAAAAGTATGAAAAAAAGTATGAACAATGTATGAACATTGTATGAAAATATACTTTTCCATAAAGTTTATTTTTTATTACTTTTTAAAATATATACATGAAATGAATATAAAGATGATTATAAATATGCAAATTACTTATATATGTGGCAGAATGATTGTCAACCATTCCTTCTTCTCTCGTCCCTTCACATATAATTTTTTTACTCTTGTACAGCATATTTCCAATGTTCTTTTGAGCTTATGGCTGCAACCATTAAACTGTTTTTTTTTTTTGATTCCATGTCAAGTCACTCCATGGAAATGGTGGCTTAAAGATATATACTGTAGGTAGTGTACCTCTTTCCATACCTAATAAACTAAATTCTTTTAAAATGAAAGTTTACGGGCCTCTTGTCTGAAAAACCTGCATGTCGCAGAAGAACACTTTATCTTCTGGACACTTCAGAATATTTTTTCTAAACATTACTTCGTATTCCCTCACTCTAGCCATTTTCAGTTTATTTTTATTTACCTATAGAAGTGATGATTAGGAATGTAAGTTGTATGATCATGCATTCATTTTTGTAATAGTTCTCCCCCTCCTCGTGAAATGAGAACTGTCCTACAATTGGCTGAGAAAAAATAAAATAGATTCGATTGGATGAATGAAGATTGAATTTTTTTGGTTGGTTACAAGTCAATTCACCCCCTCTATTCTTAGAGAAAGTCACTTACGATTGGGTGTAGCAGAAGAAAAGCATTTGTACGTTGGGAAAGGAAGTAACAGTAGATATTTAGATGGTCCTAAAACTCTACACACCCCCCCGTAGGAAATCACGTTTGTGATTGGACGTTCAAGGAGAAAGGATGATATTTTGATTGGTTTTAGTCAGACAATATTCTTCATTAGTCTACATATATTCTTCTCGTTCTAAAACGCTATTGAATGTTTTCTATCGCAGGCTTGACATTGTGTTTCCACTTCTATTTCCACTTCTCCTTATTTTTCATTTTCCTTTAAAAGCGAGACAGTTTCTTGGAGGAACACAGTTTTTACACCACAGTTAAATAAGTTCAGTTTCATCTTTCTTATTTTTCTATTGCCAGTTATACAAGTGTGTTGTATTGTAACAGTGAATAAAGTCGCAATATTAAGTGAAGTTTGATATATTTTAAATATTTTTTTAAAATATATTTTATTACTTCACCTTAAAATAAAAGTAAAATGGCTTATCTTTCGTCTGTCGAATTTCAAGTGAAACAACTTCGTAATATTTACGAGCGTGTCAGTAAATTGAACGTAATCGAACTCGAGAATTATTCAACAATAACTGAACAGGTTTTGTTAGAGCTGAGAGAATTTGGAAAAAAAACAAGGTCTCTCTCGAGCAGAAAATCAAAAATGTTTAACATCTCTAATTCATTTGTCATGTTTACAAGCAGGATTTCGGTTGTATCTTGATAGTGCAGCACCAATTGGAGGTAGTCTAATCCCTATCGAGTCAGCTAAAGTTGAACGGCGAGATGTTCAATCAGCTTTTAAAAATCGAATAAGGACAGATGTTGTGGTTAATTTAAAACATGTGGACATTTTAAGTTTCTTGCTCGATGCACAGAAGCTCTTTGAGGATAAAGTACAAGCATGCTTGCAAGAATATGGTGCAATAAAAGTAAATTTTGATTTTATGTCAGAATTTTCCATGCAGAAAAATGGAGAGGAAACAACAGATATTAAATATTTCACAAGTATAAGTGCTACAGTATACATGTCTACTGATTTAAGCAAATGAGGAACATAATAAGCACCGTCTTCTTACTCATCTAAAAGAATTTTAGGAAAAAGATTCTGGATGGTCATTAAAAAGTATTATAAGTTTGTGCATAAATATGAAAAAATTTTCACCTCACAAGGGAAGATCATTTATTCCTCTGCAAGTTCATAGCATCAAAAAGAGCGTGTATCAATGGCCATAACACTGATAATCAATGCTTTAAATACGCTATTATTTCAGCATTACATCCAAATGAAAAAAAACTTCACAGAGTTCATAATTATGATAAATATGCAAACGAGATGAACTTTGGTGATATAGAATTTCCTGTAAAACTAAAAGATGTTTCCAAATTTGCAAAATGGAATAATATTTCAGTAAATGTTTATATGTTTAGAAAGTATGGATCAAAATATAAAGTATCACCTTGTCATATTTCATTAAGCAAGAAGGAGAAACATGCAAATCTTCTCATTCAAGATTTCTACATCGATGAGTATGAAGAAAATAATACGATTAACAGAATTTTCGCTAAACACTTGGTGAAACATGTTTGAATATTATATAAAATAATAAAATAGACACTTGGTTAGTTTCACAAAATTATTTTATTCAATCGACAGCTGTTTCGGCGGTTAAGCCATTTTCAAGATCTTATACAGATGTATAAGATACAGATGTATAAGATCTTGAAAATGGCTTAACCGCCGAAACAGCTGTCGATTGAATAAAATAATTTTGTGAAACTAACCATGTGTCTATTTTATTATTTTATATAATAAGAAAATAATATTTCTGATGATAATGGAAGTGTGCCTAAATTCCATTATGTTGCGATTAAAAGTATATCCAGACTTGTAGGTTCACAAGTGAGTAAGACTTACCAAAAATGATACCATTGTGAAAGATGTTTACAAAATTTTTATAGTGAGGAAAGGCTAGAAAATCCTGAAAATGTTTGTAAAAATATTAACAATTGTCGAATGAATTTACCAAACTCATCGAATAATATTTTAAAATTTGAAGATTATAATAAAAGGGAAAAAGTGCCTTTTGTAGTTTACGCTGATTTTGAATATTTATTAAAACCTACAGAAAATGAAAATGCTTTTCAACTCCACCAGGCCTACAGTATAAGATTTTATATAAAATGTAGCTTTGATGACAAATTATCCGTTTTCAAAGCATATAAACAGAAAAATGCAGACGATGAGACACCCGCAAGTGGGTTTGTGCGTGAATTAAAATCAATTGGTGAGCAGATCGATCATCTCTATAAAAATCCAAAACCAATGAAACTCACAGATGATGAAGAGTTAACTTTTCAATGGTCGACCGTTTGCCATATATGTCGAAAACCATTTTTGGATGAGCAACTGGTAGTGCGAGACCACTGTCATTTAACAGGAAGGTAAATTTAATATAATATAATAATTTAAAATAATTTAATATAATAAAGAAAAAAAATTATTTTGCTAAATTAATTTTTTTCTGATTAGATTCAGAAGTGCTGCCCGTAATTCCTGCAATTTGAACTATAATGACTCGAAATTTATTCCAGTAATTTTTCACAATCTCAATTATGATACACACTTTGTTTCAAAAGAAATTGGAACTTCTACACTGATGAAAGGTCGAGTTAAATTAATACCTCATAACAAGGAAAAATATATTTCCTTCACAAAGTATATGGATGACTGTGATGTGAGTTTTAAATTCTTAGATTCTTGGCGATTTTTGCCATCATCTTTAGAGAAACTTGCGTTTTATCTAGATAATGTACCAATAGCAATACAGGAATTTTAATTAGATGGATACAACGAAAATATTGATCTTCTTAGACGTAAAGGAATATTTCCTTACGATTTTGTAGATGGACTTGATAAATTAATAACTACAAAACTGCCGTCGAAAAATGAATTTTATAATAAATTGACAGATTCAGGTATTAGTGAGGAAGACTAAGCATGCTGTTCAAGTGTGGGAAAGTTTTAATATAAGAACATTAGGAGACTATTCGGACTTATATTTAAAAACAGATGTTCTACTCTTAGCAGATGTCTTTGAAAGTTTTCGAGAGACATCTATTAAAGCATACGGCTTATGTCCTGCACATTGTTACACTGTTCCAGGATTAACATTTGCAGCAGCTCTTAAAATGACAAAGGTAGAATTAGAGCTTCTAACAGATATTGACATGTTATTATTTATTGAATCAGGCATTCGAGGTGGAATAAGTCAGTGCTGCAATCGATATGCAAAGGCAAATAATCCATACATGGGATCGACATATGATGAAAAAAAGAAGACAAAGACACTTTTATATTATGATATAAATAATTTGTATGGATGGACGATGGTACAGCATTTACCAGTTGGAAAATTTAAATGGGTTGATTATGAATCAAATCGTGACTTTTTCAATACACCAGCAGATTCGGACATAGGTTATATTGCTGAAGTAGATTTGGAGTATCCTGAGGAAATACATGACCAACATCGTGATTTACCTTTCTGTGGTGAGCATCGTACACTACCTGGTTCAAAACAGAAGAAACTGCTAACTACATTGAACGATAAAAAAGTTATATAATTCATTATCGTGCTCTTAAACAAGCGCTTCACAATGGTCTTCGATTGAAAAAAGTACATAGAATTTTGAGTTTTAAACAGAAACCCTGGCTGAAACCATATGTCGAATGAAATACTGAAAAGCGAAAGCATGCAAAAAATCAATTTGAAAAACTTTTTTATAAATTATTAATTAATGCTGTATATCGAAAATGCATTGAGCGAGAGCGATCTCGCGTTGATGTACGTTTAGCAAATAAATTCACTGGTCGATATGGAGCAAAGGCACGCATAGCCCTACCTAATTATCATAGCTGTGCAATTTTCGATGAAAATTTAGTTGCCATTCAGCTGAAAAAAACAAGTATAACAATCAAAAAGCCGTTGATATATATGTTGACAACACGACAAAATAAAAAAGTGCCTGGACTAATGAAAGATGAATGTAATAGAAAGATCATGATGGAATTTATTGGTTTACAAAGTAAAATGTACAGTATTTTAGTTGATGGAGGAGGGATAGTAAAAAAAGCTAAAGGTATTAAATTGGGTGTAGTGAAGAAATCAATTACATTCGATGATTATAGAAGATGTCTGGAAGACCTCGTAATTATACAACGAGAGCAGTGCACCATTCGCTCAAAATTACACATAGTGCATACAGAAAAACAGAAAAAAATTGCCCTAAGTCCATTTAATAATAAAAGATACTTATTGCCTAATACTACAAACACATTACCTTGAGGTCACTATAAAATCCTAGAAGAGCAAATGTCGCAAGCTGCAAGTCAGGTAGAGAGGGAAATAATGGAAAGTAAAAGTCAGCAATTAGGGGAGGGGAATGGTAATGAGAGGGGGTACGACGAGGCTAATGGAAGAGTAGCTCAAGTAGGTGCATCAACTAAGGAAGAAGAGAGGGAGAATAAAATCACCAATGAGATTCGAGTAACGGTAGATGTACACGCAGAACAGGAGAGGGGTGATAAAGCAACAAATGAATATCAAGCTGCACGAGAGAGGATGACGCTTTATAGCACTGAAGGTGAACCAATAAGCTTTGAGTATAATACATCGGATAAACTATTACATGAATGGAATCCTGAAGAAATCTTGGAAGTATTGAAAGGGGTAAGCTCAGTTGAAATCGAGAGAAGGGATGTCCTGAGGCAATGGAAGGGGCAGAAATTGTGGTGGGGAATCAGCTATATGAACAGCCTGAGGATGATGAAGTACTCATTCGAGCAGTTGAACAGTTTGAGAATTGTCGCTCTTCGCCAAAGAAAAAAAGACTATTCTAGTAAGGTAAGATTCATGGTTAATTTTCCCTTAGAAAAAATATGCTAGAATTAATAAAATATTTCTTTTTTTAGAATGGATTTAGCCACTCTGAATAAAAGTTCGGAAAGCGATTTCTTACCAAGTAAGAAATGTACGGAATTGGAGAAAAATCATCAGTACATGGTGACTGCTCTTAAGCAAGTCTCCACAAAATATGGTACGAAAGTAGTTGCGGAGATAGATGAAAACTTTCAAATATTCTTACCACAAAAAATATCGTCAGCCATATTAAAAGATGAAGAATTTTTCATAAATATAGCTAATAAAGCAAATAAGCTTTGTTTATTTATAGAGTATCGGGTGGTAGTTGTTTTAAGTTTAATACTTCTACTTCTTAAGTAATAATAATAATAAAACACATTGTTTAATTTCTTTTTATTATTTATTTGTCAAAAACAAAAAATACAAATAAATATTTTAATCATAATACAATTTCTTTCTTATTTACTTTGAAATTAGTGTCCTTACACCATGTATGTTAATTATATTATACCTTGTATTCAATTAATTTCTTTTTTATTTATCCAACTATTACGCTCACTATTGAATCCTAAACATTTAACGTATACGCGGTTACCGCTCCGTTTTAGCACTTTTTCTACTAGATAAATTTCGGGATACTTAGTTTTTTGAATTTCAGTTTCATAAAAACCTCCAGATACAGGCTTATCATAATAATCTTTAACGTGATAAGTTGCTGGATCAGTTTTTACAATTCTTGATATTGTAAAAATTTCAGTAGACCAATTAGGTGTATAGCCTTTTTCAAAAACATGTTTTATTTTACTTATTCGTACATTATCTCCGACATTGTATTTCGGTTTTTTCCTTGCTATCATCACAATTGAAAAACGCTTCTTCACTTCCCTTTCGTTTTCTTGGCTTACATTTTCAAGCTCAATTCCTATTGTTCGATGTTTTCTTGAATTGTAAGCTTTCAGTAAATCTGGTAGGATACCTATCCATTTATAGTTTCCTTGTTTGCTGAATTGTATCAACATTGCATTTTTTAAGGTTCTATTAAATCGTTCACAAATACTTGCATGAAGATTACTGTGTGAAGAGTATAAATTTATCTTACACATTTTCATGAGGTTTTGGAAGTGTGAATTGTAAAATTCTTTTCCTTGATCGGTTTGTAGATTTGATGTTACTCTTCCATGTTTCAATATCGTATTCATAGCGAGAGTAACATCGTTACCATTCTTTGACTTTACTGGTTTAGCGCAAGCATACTTCGAAAATAAATCTATAAAAGTGAGTAAGTAACGAAACCGTTTATTCTCCTTAGAGAAGGGTATCATTTCTACAAGATCTGCTTGCCAAGTTTCAACTATACCACGTATATCATATTTTCTTCGCTTATATCTGCGACGGGCAGGTTTGTGTAGCTCTTCAACCACCTTCCTGCTGACTTTGCCTTTGCTGATTTTGTCGATGCATTTGTTTTCCTATTAATATCTATTATAATACCATTCAAATTCGAAACCGATTGTGTCATATTATCTCTTAAATGAGTATGTGAGTCACTAAGATTTTTCAATTTCGATTCCAGTGCTGATTTATTCTGATTGGTTTTCATAAGATTTTTATCTAAATTATTTATTTTTTCTTCCAATTTCAATTGATTTTAATAAAGATCTTTGAATTTCCCTTCAGTTATCATACCATTTTGTTCCTGACGTTTCTCGTTTTGTTTTAGCATTTCATTAATTTTTGAAAATACAGTATTTAGTTCCTTCTCCAAGAGTGAATATAATGTTTTCACACAAACTGCATCAGTAATTTCAATAGCTTCACTAACATTATAAAGTCGTTTATTTTCTATATCCAAATTGCCATCTATTGTGAAATTGTATCCAACGCCTGGAGGACCTCGACTCCCCTTCGAGTCTCTCAAATTTCTTCCAAACAAGTCGAGACTCATGATGATACTGATGGAAGAATAGATGAATGTGTATTAATATATATATATATATATATATATATATATCCTATTTCACGCAGTTCCTCAATAATTGGATGGATTTCATTGATATGATTGTTATTTCCAGCTGATTGTTCGGCAATTAGTAATATTAGTCTCTGAACAAGCTCATTCGGATCATCCCAGTACACGAACTCTATTGAAGTTTTTGAAATCTTTCTTTGCTATTTTATATTTAGGTCGGTTACCTCCTCCTCCCCCTCCTTTTTTTATATGACTAGCACTGGTGCGAAACATTGGTGCAATGATGATGAAATATTTTCTACTCTTCGATGAGCGTATAGATTCATCTTTACTATATTTTTTCCGGTGAGCACTTGTTGCTTCTAGAATACTGCGATAATTTTCACGATCTGCTGCACTTATTAATGTGTCATCTGGTTCTTTTTTAGTAAGTAGCTCCATTAGTCCATTACTTTTAGGATAAGTTAAATCTTTCACTTTTATTTTATTATCATCAAATTTAATTTCAGAATCGCCAAGCATATATGTTCCTCCAATATTTCTTACTCCATATATGTTATCAAATTTACTGCGGCTTTGATCTAAGATATTAGTTTTAACATTGTCTTCATGCATAGATTTGAATGTCGAATTCATCATTGAGTTATCTAATGAGGCAAAATCATCATCGGAATCATGGAAGCTAAGCGAATATTATTATTTATCATAAAACTCAACTTTTTTCGGGATCTAGTTCGTTTTATAATTCTCTGATTATTCGAAATGACATTAGAAGACTGTAAACTGTTTGATTCGACAAGCTTTTCAAGTGGTGTAATGACAGGTTTCAATGTATCTCCTACAACTTTTTCGAGATTCTCTCTCTCCTGTTTCAATAGTGCAGATTTTCTTTTAATAGCTTTACGAGCTTGTAACAGCTCGCTAAGGATACTCTTTTCTTTCTCAAAGTCCGACATGGTGTCGTGTTGATGTGAAAAATTGAACTGAGTGATTAAGATTTTTTTAATTTCTTTTTATTGCAAAACAGTCAAAACCTTTTATGTATCTACCAGCATCCATCGTTCTATCTTTATCAATAACAGCAAATTCATATTTATCATCTTTCCAGTATTCAGAACAAAGATTTCGAAACTCGTTGAAAGACAGATCAGTATTGACATGATCATCATAAATATGTTTTAAATTCACAGCATCTTGACGATAAATTACCAACATATTAATATTATCTCTAATAAGATGTTTTGGTACATGAGCATATGACTGGCATAGGTAGAAGCAGTCTACACTTTTGTCTCCCCATACAGAAGAATGCTCTGACGTTATCTTGCTTCTCACAAGCTACATCGTCAAAAATCATAATTGAAATGGGTAATGCTTCATCTGGTGATATTACAGATTCATGTTCTCTAAATGGGAAATATGAGATGCCTTCGATTGGTTCTATTACTCTTTTGAGAAATTGATACTTTGGTTGATTTAACGATTTTTAATAAACATAAACATTCTCGAATCTAAGACCATTGGGATGAGTGATTAAAGCTAATAAGCTATTTGTTTTTCCGCAGTTTGGTGAACCGCAGAATACTGCTCGTATACTATCTGATAGTAACTCTCCGTGTCGCTTCCTTCTTTTTTCCTTTCCAAAATCAAAGTTAACAACGGGCAGTTTCACGTTCTGCTCAATGAAATCCATGTTGATATGACAAAGTCTAATTCAACATTGACTGACGTAAATATATAAATGTTGATTTTATATTTTCGATCATCAGTTATAATTTGACTGCCAAAGATGATTTAGCATAAAACTCGGAAGCATTCAAAAAACGAAGGACGTGGATTGCTCGATAGAGTAATCAACAATTTACCTATCGAAATGCATCTTCCTGGTTATCAATACTGTGGCCCCGGAACTAAATTAACAAAGCGATTAAAAAGGGGTGATCCTGAAATAAATGAACTAGATAAGGCATGTAAAGAACATGACATTGAGTACTCTAATAAAAACAGTAATCGTAAAGTGGCTGACATAAAGCTTGCTAATAAAGCTTGGTAACAGATTAAAGCTAAAGATACTAGTCTTGCGGAGAAAGCGTCCGCTCTAGCGGTTGCCAGTGCTATGAAATTAAAGTCGAAACTGGAATGGGGCTGAAATTCAACAAATTGGTGAAAGCAGCGAAAAAATCATTGAAATCAGGTAAAAATTCACGCAAATTCATACAGTCCGCCTTAAAAGGTGCTCGTCAAGCTCTTAAGAATAGTGGTTGTAAGAAGAAAGTTCTCATTCCACGTGTGATACCTCTACCATCTAAAATTGGCGAAGTTCTTCCTTGCCTTATTCCACTGGTCGCAGGACTAAGTGCAATTGGTGCTTTAGCCGGAGGTGCTGCTGCAATAGCTAAAGCAGTAAATGATGCTAAAGCTGCGCAGAATAATTATCAAGAAAGTAAGCGTCATAATAAGACGATGGAGGCTATTGCTTTAGGTAAAGGTCTCTATCTGAAGCCATATAAACGTGGAGTGGGATTATTTCTCAAACCGCATATCGGATACGGTCTAATAAAAGAAAGAAAAAAAACTTCAATATAATTTTGCCAAATCGTCCACTAACAAACTATGATCTTATAAAATATGCACATATATTACAAATTCCACATTTTCGAGGTGTTTTCATGAGAAATAGCCTTCCTCGTAATGGACCATGGCATAACGAATTTGCTATTGTTAGTCTCGATGATTCGCAAAGTAAAGGTACGCATTGGGTCAGTTATCGAAAGAGAGGATCTGAGGTTACATAGTTTGACAGCTTTGGTGATCTCAATCCTCCTATAGATCTTATGAAATATTTCAATGTGAAAAAAGTGAAATACAACTATACAAGATGTCAGAATTTCGACTCATTCATTTGCGGTCATCTTTGTCTTCGTTTTTTAACTGAATATCTATAAAAAGGATTTGACAGATAAAATTGGATCATTTTCGCTCAATCAGTCATGGAAGATAGTTTAACTTTGACTCTTTCAGGAAAATCTTCTGTCTTAGAAGCCCAATACTTTCCATCCATTGAACTACCAAAGCATAAAAATTATGTATTAGGTTTAGTCGAACTTTTAACTTTAATTCAATTCCACATATTGACAATACAAATAATCAACTTCATTTAAAAGGAGAAATTATTAATATCCCCATTGGTAGTTACGAGATTGATGATATAAATCAATTTTTATCTAATACATTGAAATCAAAAGGAATTGAATTTTCCTTGAAAGCTAGCAATAATACATTTAAAAGTAAAATTAAGTACAGTGTTTCGTTAGACCTTAGACCTGAAAAATCAATCGGTCGAGTGCTGGGTTTTACTCCACGTACTCTCAAAGAAAATATAGAACACTGTTCTGATTTACCAGTGAAAATATTGAAAATCAACGCACTCAGAGTCGAGTGTAACATTACTGCAGGAGCTTTCATTAACAAACAAAAAGTTCAGACTATTCATGAATTCTTTCCCAGTGTTCCTCCAGGATATAAAATCATAGAACTTCCATCACATGTTATATATTTACCACTTAATGTTAAGTGCATAGATAATATACAAGTTCGAATTGTCGATCAGGACCGCAATCTAGTTAATTTTCAAGAAGAGGAAATCACTGTTAGATTTCATATCAAATCTATATAATGGGGATTGTTTATAATTCTAGCACACATATAAGTACTCCATCATGATAGTCGACAATCAGTCCATTGAAGAGTTTGGACCCGTTAACACTGAAGAACAGTCAGTTCCTGCAAAGTATAGGTCTAAAAGTTTGTGGATAAAATTAGCTGTATAATTTCTGCTGCTTTCTGAAAAATGGATGAAATACTAAAAATTCAATCAGGTGTGGCATTCGATGAGTCAATTGCTCATTATGAAATTCACGCACATCAACCACATCACTAAACTTTGATCATAATGATGAAATTCGCATTTCCATCCAACACCAAGATCTGTGTCTTCTACCATCACGTAGTTCTATCCATATCTATGGAAAATTACAAAACACTGCTGGAAATGCACCAAGTAAATCTAGATTCGTCAACAATGGTATTTGTCATCTTTTTGATGAAATTCGCTACGAAATTAATGGTGTTGAGATAGACAAAAGTAAAAATGTTGGATTAAGTAGTGTCATGAAAGGATGGGCTTCATTCAATGCCAATGAGACGCTCATGCTTGAAAATGCAGGCTGGATTGGCAATGAAGAAACAACGAGAACATTGATAGATAGGCATGGAAACTTTGACGTTTCTATTCCTCTAAGTATAATTTTGGGCTTCGCAGAAGATTACAGAAAAATTGTAATTAATATGAAACATGAACACATTCTGGTATGATCAAGATCTGACCTGAATGCCATAAACCAGGAAGGTAGTACAGTTGGTAATAATACTACATATGAAGCATATAACATAAAAATAACAAAGATAGAATGGTTAATGCCTTATGGCATCGCTTCTGATAAACAAAAAATCCAACTATTAAATTTCATTGGCAAAGATAATCCCATCCCAATGTGTTATCGTTCATGGGAACTATTTGAATATCCTGTTCTGCGAAGCGCCAATAAGCATGTGTGGACAGGGAAAACTTCCAATCAATTGGAGAAACCACGTTATGCGATTCTCGGCTTACAGACAAAGAAAAAATATGAAGCATCCGCAAACGCCAGTCGTTTTGATCATTGCAATATTACTAACGTGAGACTTTTTTTGAATTCTCAATATTATCCATTCAATAATTTAAACCTTGACATATCTAATAATCAATATGCAATGCTCTATGATATGTATGCAAATTTCCAAAAAGCATACTATACAAGGGATCCTCAACTTAATTACTCACGACAAAATGAATCTCTAAAGATCGCTGCTGTAGCTGTATGTTTAGAATTTGAGGCTAAAGAGAACTTTCCAGCCAATACTAGAGCTTATTGCTTGATCTTGCACGATCGCATAGTTCAGTATAATCCCATCAGTGGAGATGTAAGAAAGGTTATTTAAATATTGCTTAATTCAAAGAAGAAAAATGAAAAAATAAAATAAAAGAATAAAAAAAGTAGTTGACTTTGCTATAGGCATCACGGCACATAAAGGTATTCTACTACACCTAAAGTCTACTCACCTGTCAAGTGTGACATGCCCCCCTCCCTTCTAGTAGAGAACCCAAAGTATACTCGCGTGTAAAATATGTCATGATCTGCCCACCTCTACCATCAACGATGTTCGCCTTTTCTCACACGTATATTAAATTTTAATGTATGAAAAATGATGAAACGAGTCGTTCCCCATCTCTCTCTCTCTCTCTCTCTCTCTCTCTCTCTCTCTCTCTCTCTCTCTCTCTCTCTCTCTCTCTCTCTCTCATTATCTAATATAATATAGCGAGAGCGGCATCGTTTCGGGAGGTGACCTCGTTCTCTATACATTACAATACACAGGGGGCCTCAGCACAGTTTTCAGGGGGGGGGGGTGCCAGAATGCCCATGTGCTAGAATGCCCATAGCCTATCTACTTGCGAATTATAATATTTTATTGGAGAATAATTCTAAATGCAATGAAGGAAATGATAACATTGATTTATTAGATAACTTAGGCCTTTCTTATATGAGCAAGATATACCGATATAGTGATATTAACCGAAATAGAATACAATCTATAGTAAATGATACAAAAGATGTTTGTAAAGCATTAACAAAAATAATTGCGGATGACGTCCAGAAATTGGAAATCTATAAAAAGAAGAAAGTAAAATTGAAACGAATTTTTGAAAATGCTTCTAATTTTCTCGGTTCCTTTGATACCGAATATAAGTGTTTAAAGCATTTTAAAAGACAAAAAACATTTGTAGAGCCAATAAGTATTGAAATTGGTGAAAGACGAGAATTTCGCAGGGAAGGAACTTCTTATGCCATGAAATTTGTACCAGTAAATATTCAGGTGATTCCTTTGCGAACAGTATGAAAGAACTTCTTTGAACTAGATAATATTTTTTACGAAACTATAGAATTCGTTAATTTATTAAAAAAAGATTCAGAAATTATTTCAAATTTAATACAAGGAAAATACTGGAAAAGTAATTATTCTGATATAGATAAAATAATTTTTCCATTGGTATTGTATTTCGACAATTATGAAAATAATAACCCTTTAGAAACACACAAAGTAAATGCTAAAACAGGAGCTTTGTATATAAGTATTCCTTGTTTACTAGAAAGATTTCAGTCAAAGCTGAACAATATATTCGTTTGTTCATTGTTTAATTCACTTGACAGAGAGTTTTTTTAAAAATGAAATAGTTTTTAATCGAATAATAGATGAATTATGTTATTTTCAAGAAGTTGGAATTTAGCTCCAACTTAATGATAATATAGAAAAACAATTGTATTTTGAAATGGTAATAAGTGTAGGAGAGATAATCTTGGTCAGCATTCAATTTTGGGTTTTCTAGAGAGCTTTAAAGCAAATTATTTTTGTCATTTTTGCTGAATTCATAAAAACGAAATAAATAGAATTTTTAATGAAAATCAATGCATAATCAGGGATAAACAAAATTATGAATCACTATTAGCTTGTGGAAATTCTAAATTTTCGGGTTTAAAAGAAGACTGTCTTCTTGTCTGATTTCATATCACAAGTAATGTTGGCGTTGATGCTATGCATAATATACTTGAAGGTATAGCTCGATATGATCTAGCACTTATTATTAAACAATTTATTTATAAACATAAATTTTTCAATTTAGACGAATTAAACTATAGAATTATATCTTTTGATTATTGCTATAAATATAGCATTAATAAGCCCGTTGAAATTCAAGAGTCACATTTAAAAATTAATTACATTGTTATGTCCTCGTCTGAAATGCTATGCTTCATTGATAATTTTTCCTTAATAATTGGTCATAAAATACCAGAAGGTAATGAAACTTGACAACTATATTTACACTTGCAGAAAATTACAAATATTGTATTTAGTATACATATTCTTTGCGACACACATAAGTATTTAACCGTATTAATTGAAGAATACTTGTCATTCCTTGAAGAGATATTTCCGAATTCCATAAAACCGAAGCATCATTTTTTACTTCATTATCCTCGTATAATAGAATTCTTTGGACCTCTGTCAAGAATATGTTGTCTAAGATTTAAGGCAAAACATAAATGTGGAAAAGATATTTCTAAATCAACTGCAAGTAGATTAAATATCAACAAGACTGTGGCTATTAAATATCAAATTGAACAGCATTGCAGATCTTTTAATCACAAATTAGATTATACCTCTCATGAAATGGGTAAAAAAAAGAAATGTCTATTTTCCAATAAAAAATTATGAAAAATATTCAAACATATTCTTGACTAAAACTGAAATCACAGTAACCAACTGGATAAAAGTTAATGGAAATAGAATAAATAAACATATTATTTTAGTTCAATTTTCAGAGGAAGGCCCTAAATTTTTTATAGTTTCTGAAATTATAATACAAGAAAATAATTTTTCAATTTTATGTAACCAATTTTTAGACTGTTTTTATGATACGCATTTTGCAGCATTTAAAATATACGACTACAATAATATAAGATATAATGTCTTAAACAAATTAGAAGTAGAAAGTTGTTCTGTTTCTACTATAAAACTTTTATCCAATTGTTATTACTACATACCAAAAAATTGGTATTGAATTTATCTAATATTATATAAAAGCATGCACGACGTTTTAAAAATATCATATTATTGAAAATAATAGAAGCTTCAAAATACAATTTTATTCAAAATATTATATTTCTTTAAATATGTATTATTTTATTTCTCTGCATTGTAAAGATAGTGTATTATACAGATATTGAAAAAATTTGCTCTTGTTATTAACTTTCCCTTTTTATACTATTATTATTAGAAAAACATTTGATTATTTTCATTTCAAATTTTATTATTTTTAGTTTGTTAAATTTGAACAGTGAACATATATTCTGTTAAGAATATCAAATTTTACTAGCAACAATAAAAACTTATTATGTATATAATTATTAAATAGTAAATTTTAATTTGAATCAAAAATAAATAATTAAAACGAGCCCCTACTTAATAAGACTGTATGCTCATTTCACAGTCATGTTGAATGGGCCTCCCCCATCATATACACATCATAAATAGTAGGTAATAGGCGGTTGCCTTATAACTTGTAAGTGGCAAAAAATACATCTGATTTGTATATAAGAGTTTGAGCATCTTTTCTAACTATGTTCATAATTATAAGTGTGCGAATTATCCTGCGAATAATGTATAGTATGTGTATACCAACGTTTATATAGAGAAATGTGTATAGAGTGTATAATTGTAAATATATATTGATGTATGTATAAAAACGTACATTAAAATGTACATTCGTTCGTCTGTGTGGCATATTATTCAAAAAATAAATTATAATGTTCAAAATCAAAACACATCTCTACAATGTCTATTTATTTATCGGAGACACTTTTTCCTTTAATTTATTGATTCATATTACTAATAAAATTTCAAATTGTCAAATACAAAATTTACAATTGAAGTTAAGTAAAGTAACAGTATAAAATTTACCATTCTATTCAGAAAATTATTGTCCCGTAGAAGCTATATGTAATATATACATATATATATATATATATATATATATATATATATATATATATATATATATAAATATAATATATAAAATGGTCTACGAAATATCATCTTTTTGAAGCTGATACTGCTTTAAAGCAGCTTTTTATATACCAAAGCGACAATAAATAAAGTATCTATAGGAATATAGATTTGTACATAAAGTAGATTTTATACAGATATTATTGAAATCTTTTAGTTTAAGAAATCGGTTAAATTATCTCGGGCGAAACCAAGACAGGGAATGCAAGTAAATTAATATACGAATACACTTTTTATGTCAGTCCAGTTTTGAAATACTAAATTTTAATGATAATAAATATTATGGTAATATTTATTCCAAATATATAATATTTCAATATATAATATTTATTTCAAATATATTATGCAAATATTTGAAATATTATATAAATATATTCACATTCATATCAAATTTTACCTTTTTTTCTTTTATGCTATTTAACGTCACTTTATTTATGCTTACAAAGACTGGTGCTAATCACCGACGGAGGCCTACGATGTGTTTGTAAACAAAGCACATGTAAAGAATTACAGCGGTGCCTGTATCAATCGGACGAGATCGGGATTTGAACTCAGATCACCAAGTTACTAGTCCTTCGCTCTAGAGATCGAGCCATCATAGGCCTCAAATGTTACCTTGATAGCATTTCATTTGTGATATTTCTGTAACATTACATTTGAAATTATTTAAAAAACTTTACTTATTTTTATCTCAGAAACTATTAAGTTTAATATAAAATATGCAAGAAAAATAGTAAAATTGATTAAAAAATATTCTCAAAATTTTTCGAGCCAAATTTGAACTTTTCAATTATTTAAAATTTTCTAAAAATATCTATATATAAATAAAATATAATATCTGTATTTATTATAAGTATCTATCAATAAATAAATAAATATATAGTTGTATAATTGGTAATGTTTATATTTCTCACTAGATTTAAGCAGCAATGCCTATCTATGATAATAACAATCAACAGCTTATTTGTGTTTATTATATTTTCACATACTAATTTGATATTGTTCAAATGTTTTACTAAAAATATAGTTCATTTTAAATAAAAAAGCCTTGCATATTACTAAACTATTGAACTATTATTTCGTATACCTAAACTGTTTAGTCCTTGAAGATGAACCGTAGCAGTTCAAAACGTCAGTCGTCGAAAAAAAAATTTAAATCAATGGTGGTTAGAGCAGTTTGGTTTTCCTTTGCTAATAGAATATAGTTTATTTTTATTATTTTACTATTATTTTTCTTATTTTTAATTTTTAATTTTTATCTAATTTAATTTAATTTTTGGTATTAATTTCTATTTCAGCTTCTTTGAGAGTGATCATAAACAAGGACAGTCTTACTGTTATTATTTTAATATATTATATTATAGTATAGAGACTGTAAGACCGATAAAAATATTTATTAATTTAATTTAGAACAGTCCATATAAGTACAATTTTGAATTTTAAATGATTAATACTTATTTGAAAAATATATTTTTATATATTTTTGAATAACAATTTGATGTTAATTCTGTACTCCTGTAATATTTCAATACTTATATTATATTTGATGTCTACTTATTATAATGTTATGTTAAAGCCATATTTGCTTTAATACTTAAACACTCATATTTTATTATTTATGTATTCTTTATAACTGTTAACATTTGTTAAAATAAACAATTTATTGACCAATTTTTCCTAGACGTACAAATAACATTAAAATGAATTGGTTAGCAGTAAATAATCTTAAATTTGCTTAAGCTAGAATTTTGTTAAATGAGAAACTATTTTTTAATTATACTATATGTAGGAATATTTAAACATATTTTATAGAAAGAATATAATTGGATTTATAATAATAGATACAAAAATTGAATACTTCCAATTATTATATAAGAGATTTTTTATTAGCACTATATATCAAAATATTTTAAGAAACTTTTGTATAAATTTTATTTTTTAAGTTTTATACAATTTTAAACATTTTTATGTTTATTATAGAATTAAATATTACTACAGTCTTTATATATAAATTAAATTATTCACAATTTGTATATATAAATTAAGATAATTAAATAGATTTTAGCTTTATAAAATAAATTTTACAAATTTATGATTGCAAATTTCATAGAGAAAACAGAATACAAATTGACAATACTCCTTACTAATGTATTGGATTCTCAATATACACATAAACAGTCATATTATTAATGAAATAAAAAAGTTTTTTAGTTTAATAGATAACTAAATTCATTGAACATCTACCAAAATTTTTAATTTTGATATGATTAAAATTAATATATTACGATATTTTATTATAATTGTATATCGTAGCTATAAAATAATTATGTTTTCCAAGTTTTGATAACTTTAGTTTACTGAATTGAATGTAAGTTACATATATAGATTTAATACATTATAGCTGTATTTATACAATTTAAATTGTATTTCATAAACTAATACATCAAAAAGTATATTTTATATACTTACCATTTTTTTTGTATAAGCAACATTAAGATTGGTTGTATTTTTCGCTAAAATTGTGACAATAATATGAGTATCAGTCTGGTACCAATCATATTTTATTTGCTGTGAAGATACCTATAAAATAATAGGAGCCTAACAAATACAGTTATAGTTCATATGCTTTTCCTCAAATTTCTGTTCGTGTACTTACCACAAAATCATGAATATTACTATTAAGTAGATATTCAGGCATTTTTACTAAACTTTAACTAAAAAATTATTATTGAATAGGATCAATTATTATATAAAAACACAGTAATACACTATTTTTCGTCCATGTTATACACAAAATTTTACACCTTGTTGGTATGATAATTACAACTTGGCATGGGAATAGAATATGGACTATGGAGGGAACAGAGAAGGAATGAAAATTTCGCTAAACTCGTATCAAACTATAGTCAGAGATAATAAGGGGAGATCGCCGATGCCCATGTTAGACATGGCAGTAAAATTTTGACACTCAGCGCTGCGGCGGTGAACATCGGTACTCCGTTCGTGCGATATTCCAGATGTTGGTTTTCGAGTTGGTGCGATCGAGGGAGAGACGGCGTTCAGTAGGGGGGACGCCGAAACAATAGATGCAATAAAAGGGATTAATTGGTGTCGAAATTCTTGAAATGCGTATAGATTTTCTTGTGTGCGTGTGTAAGTGTGTATGTATGTATTGTGACGAGGAACGCAAGCACTGCGTGCGCCTGCCTTCCCCGTCCCGTTGCTCTCTCTCTAGCCGTAGCATGTACATATTTATCTGTATATTTATATGTAGAAATGTTTATATGTTGCAGGCCGACGCACAACCACCGGCGGAGAGGTAAGTGAGAGAGAGAGAGAGCGGGGAGTGGGGAGAGACAGCCACGCGCGCGAATTAGGCAGAAAGAAAGAGAGCCGCGAGGAGAAAACAACGCATACCGGCCTCCTACACACGTCGTCCGTGTCCCTTTTTTTCCCGGTTGCTAACGCCGTGCCGCGACGAATCGTGTGTGGGAACCAACCTTGTGTTCCAAGGTTCCCCCCCCCCCCCTCGTACCTCGTCCTCGGGGAGAGTGCCCGGTTTAACGCGCTTGTGGTGCTACAGTGGTGCGAGGGTGTGCAGTGCACCCGCGCCGAATACGAGCTCGAGCGGACGAATTGTCGTCCGCCCCATCTACGCGGAATAACCGCCCCATCCCGGGGCTCCCGGAGGTCAACGTCACCGCCGCCCCCGGCAAAGGAAGGCGCTATTGCGCTTCGAGAACGCGCTGCGAGACCTACGAGCTCCGGCTCCCTGTAAGTGGCAGCTCCTTTTCTCTCTCTCTCTCTCTCTCTTCCCGAACGCCCCGCGCGCCCTCGCCTCGGCGACCCTCGGCCTGCGTCCCGCACGCCTCGTATATAGGCGCTGCCTTGTATTTGTATGTCTGGCACTGCGCCATTAAAGCTCATTTAAATTTTAATTATTTTTATTTTTTTCATTATCATCAAGTGTGCTCCATTAGCCATCCTATTCCACGCGCAGTCCCGAACGCGATATTTCGCCCTTCGCGGACCGCCCCTCTCCCTCGCCGGAATCCTTCGGGGCTAAGCCCAGCCGGGCACAGATTTGCAACGGCCGTGCCCGCCGTCCTCGTGCTCGAGGCGGACACGCGCACCGTTACAGTATTTATATACACACGTATTTTCTTAAAATTTTAAATTCACTGCGTGGCAATGATCAAGGCTACGGAAAGGTATACCTAGGTATACACACTTAAAGAATTTCTTCGTTCACACCAATGAATCCAATTTGCTACACCCCGCTGCCAAATTTTTAAGAAGATAGGTATATATATATATATATATATATATATATATATATATATATACGTATTTTCTTAAAATATTGAGTTTAAAACTTGATAATAAGACTGCGTTGATCTTAATAATAACACTAATTTGATATAAAAAATTATACTTCCTGTAATATATAATAGCATTTATTAAATTTTTATATAATAAATTTTATTTCATTGCTATTTACATTAATGAGCTGGCGCATTGTCTTGGTGCAAAATCCATGATTTGTCCTTCCACATTTCGGGTCGTTTTTTTCTTAGTCTTTCACGTAGTTTATTAAGTACCTCAAGATAGTAATGTTGATTAATTGTTTGACCTTCAGGAACCCAGTGAAGGTACACAATCTCGTGAATATCAAAAAAACAATCATCATTGCTTTAAATTTTGACTTGTTCATTCTTGCTTGTTTGGCTCTTGGTGAAGTTGGGGTCTTCCAATGCATGGATTGGCGCTTCGTTTCCGAATCATAAGTAAAAAGCCACAATTCATCACATGTTATTACTTTTTCCAATAAATTTGGATGATTATCAAAGGCATTCAAAGTGTCAGTACAAACATTTTTGCGACTTGCTCGTTGTTCAATCGTGAGAATGTTTGGTACCATTTTTGCACACACTTTTCATATGTTCAAATTGTCACGTAAAATTTGCCGTACACATTCTTTATCAATGCCTACAGATTCAACAACTGCACGAATACTTAATCGATGGTCAGATCGAATCAAATAAGCAACTTTTTCGACATTGTCATCCGTTTCTGATGTTGAAGAACAACCTGGCCGCGAATCATCTTCAACGTCTTGTCGACCATCTTGAAAACGTTTAAACGATTCAAAAACACGAGTCCGCGATAAACATTCACTGCCATACACTTCTTTTAGTAAATTATAGGTTTCGGTAGCGGTTTTTCCAAGTTTAAAGTGCAATTTAATAACAATTCGTTGCTCTATTATTACGCTAACCATTTTTCCGGCAAAACCAAATAACAACACTAACGTAAATGAAGGTTATGACACAACGATGTTTTTTACAGAAACAAAACTAACTGCATTCTGAAGAGGAAGTCTCAAACTAAACAACTGTTGGTCAACGTTGGTTGGCGCATGCGCACTCGTTCCACTGCAGCGTCAGTCCCATTATTTAATAACCATACCTTGTATACGTATTTTCTTAAAATTCTGAGTTTAAAACTTGATAATAAGACTACGTTGATCTTAATAATATGATTAATTTGATATAAAAAATTAGACATTCTGTAAATTATTTATATAATATTATTCATTATATTTTTATATACTAAATTTTATTTCATTGCTATTTGTATTATATTATGCAGCAAAATTAATTCAATAGTTATTAGAATACAACAAATATTTATTTAAATTTATGTTTAAAACAGAAACATAGATATTTAACACGAATGAATATTTTGTAATTTATAGTAAACCACATATTTAAAACAAACAATTAAGTTTATTTGAATAGCGAACATATATTTATTACATTACACTAAATAAATTATTGAAAAGTAATAAATATTTCTTGAATTTTACTAAACGGAACTACATATATGAAAAAATAAAGTTAAATAAATAAATATTTGAAAAACTATATATATACACTCAAATTTAACAAATATAATCAATTTTTGGGAAAGCTATTCAATATGAACAATTAAATAGCTTTATAAAAAGGTGCAATATATTTATTTGATTAGACCCAACGAGTTGTTAAAAATTAATAAACATTTTTTCGATTTTATTAAACGAAGCACAAAGATTTAAATATTAAATTTAAAGGAATAAATCTTTTAATAAAACTATTTATATGTTATAAGTAAATAATTTTTTAAAAATAGAAAATATCTTTTTGATTTATATGTACATTTTGTAGTTGTTACTATTTATTTATTAAATTCAATATTTAAATCTTTGTGCTTCATTTAATAAAATCAAATAAATATTTATAAGATTTTACAACTGGCAGCGAATAATCAAATAAATCTAATCTACCCTTTGAGAAAACTATTTCATTCTTTCAAGTAAATGATTTTTTACAAAATTAAATATATATATAAATTTTTCAAAAATATGAGAAGATGCTGGACCACATTCAGACGTATGTGGTCTCGATGTTCCCCTCATTTCTGGATCATGATCCTCAGGAATGGTGGGAGCGGTCTCAGAGGCCTCTTCTCGCTCCCGAGCTCCTGCTGGAGAGCTAGATTGCGCCTCTGATTTCACCTCTTCTTGTCCCGGAACTCCTGCTCCGGGAGGGGTATTTGTAGGTCCCGGGAAAGGACCAGATCGTGCGGACATCAAAGTACGATCGGGACGCACCCCCTCTAGACCCGAAGCTCCTGCTTCGGGAGGGGTGGTCTGGGCCCTTGGAGTGGTGGGAGGCGAAGGAGGCCCCCTTCTTCCTCCGTTGCCATTCAGACGAGAAGGCCCCGACATCGAATTAGGACGTCTGAGGGGGACGTATTCCCCCTCGTCCGAATCCGGACCTTCCTCCTCCATCTCTTCAATCACCTTGGAGGAGGGTTCCGGAAGGAACCAACTCGGAGGGATGGGGCGAGCAGATCGGTAGCCCCGACGGACTACCGTCAAGGCCAAACATTGCTCCCACATCTCCCCGAGCAGCTCCTTAAAACGGGCAACGAAGGATTCGTCCATCAAATCGTCCATCTGAAACAAATAAAAGAAGGACGAACTATATTAATAGGAAGAGGAAAACTATTTCTCCTTCCGTGGCCTCCCATGCGGTCTTCGTTCTGTTGGGTCCTTTCGACGAGAGGACGCCATATCTTGAGACGAAGACCGCTGGATCAAAAGTTTATTTTTACGCAGACGACCTCGTTTCCTATCCGGGATGGAACCTAACGCTTCGCGAGTATTCTCAGGATCGTCCTGCGCAGAGGACCTCGCTCTAGAATCTTCACCCGCTGGTGAAGACTCTCGCATTACAGGTGGGTCGCTCGTCACCTGATCGTGATCCAACGGAGGTTGTGGATTCATTTCTTCTTCTTCTGGTTCCAGCGGCGGTTGGGGTAAAACTTCATCCTCTGGTTCCAGCGTAGAAGCATCCTCCAAGAGATCGTTTTCCTCGAGTTGGACGTACGGCTTGAGTTGTTCAGCATGAACTAACTGTTCAATCCGTCAGTCACAACCTTCCAGCTCATACGTATTAGTCCCTTTCTTTTGTACTATAACAAAAGGACCCACGTATTTAGGGGCTAATTTAGATATTACCCCTTGAGCCGTCGAGGATAAGACACGATTTTTCTTCCATACCAGGTCACCCACTTGGTATGGAGAAGGACGTCGCTTAACATTATAATACTCTGCTTGTCGACGCTGTTGTCCTTGAAATCGTGTCTTAGCGGCCTCTTGGAGTTCTCTCAACTTTCCCATTTTCGCTAGCCAGGAACTCTCTCTTTGTCTTTGTTGAGTTTCCGTCGTAGCTTGATCCTGGCTATGGCGGAGAATTCCTGGCGGAGTCAGCTCTCGTCCAAAATTTAATAGAGCCGGAGAGTATCCAGTGGAACTATGTGGCATCGTATTTAGTGAGAAATTTAACTCAACGAGTTTCTCGTCCCACATATTATGGGATTCTTCTACGAACGCCATTATGCGGGTTTTCAAAGTCCTGTTAACCCGCTCCACTGGATTAGCCTGCCGATGGTACGGTGGAATAAGGGTATGAAGTATACCCGCTTCCACTAAGTATTCGTCAATCGTACGATTTTTAAATTCAGTACCATTGTCCGATAGGAAGACCTCTGGCGCGCCGAATTTGAGTATGATTCTCTCTTTTAATTCTTTGAGGATCGTCCTAGCATTCGCTTTACGGATGGGGATACATTCTACCCACCGTGTAAACAAATCTTGAAATACCAGGATAAACTCAAATCCATGGCAACTCGTTACAAATGGTCCGGTAATATCGCCAGCGACCATTTGTCAAGGTCTTTCTAAAACTTTCCGACGCATTAAACCAGCAGGCGATCTTTGGTCCACCTTGGACTGCTGGCATATAAGACAGTTTTTCACATATTCTTGAACTGTCTTATAAAATCCAGGCCAGTAATAGTATGTGCTGACTCCAGCGAAAGTTTTCTCACGTCCTGGATGTCCGACCGTAGGATTATCGTGACACTCTTTAAGAACTGTATCACGACGTTCCTTAGGAACGACGATCTTCCAAGCGTCCTTATCGCCTATGATGACTTCGAGAACTTCATCTGGACGATAACAATATAATTGTCCCCCGATTACTTTCCATTTCGAATAATCGTTGGGACGATCTTGGACGTTCTTGAACCATTGTAGATACCATTCGATTTGAGTATCTCTTGCCCAGGTTACAGTTGAGCAAGATAGATCGTCTCCCTCGGACATCCTAGAAAGGGCGTCTGGCACGTTGTTCAACGTCCCTTTACAATGCTCTACATCGAAACTTTGCCCTTGCAATCTTAGAGCCCACCGTGCGAGTCTGCCAGATAGGTTGGCGGTTCGTTTTCGAAGGCTCTCTTCTTTCTTCTTGTGCTTTCGGCCTTCGATCACCCTGAGAAGTAGACGGTATACTAGAAGGTCCCACCTGCCCGAATTTTGATTCCAAACGAGTCAGTAGCTTGTGTATTTCTGCCATATCAGGATCGATCCTATTTTCTTGATCGGGATTTTCCTGATGTACAGTTGCAGCCACTTTAGTTCTAGCCCGTTTGGAATTCAGCGATTTATATGCGGATTCGCGCAAAATCGCCTTATTCGGTGAAGGAGGAGTGTGATAGCATTTTTCACACTCCAATGCAAATTCGGCATCTCTGGCCAAATTTAGAAATTCCCGCACATTGCTAATGGATTTCCTTGGTATCCTTCGCTGGATTTCGGGGCGTGCGTTACGCAGCAGTCTATTCAATTGCTCTGTCTCGGGGAGAGGCCGATCGAATATCGAGAGGAGACAAGCGATATGATCACTTGAAGGTTCGTTGGATCCTTGAGTTCGAGTTTCGGCTTCTCTAGCCCATTTTCCTCAATATTCTGGACCGGCTCCATACCATTCTTTTGCAGCGGTACGGACTTCACTCCAGGTGGTTAAGCCTCTTTTTCTTAAAGCGTCGAGCCATAACTCTGCCTTCCCTTTGAATATTTGGGGGTGCACCTGAGTTAATTCTTCGTCCGATATTTACGAACTTCTTTGGCGCTCTTCTATCCGCTTGAAGAATAATTCTAGGTCCTGATGGGAATTTTCATAATGGATATCCCATTTGCGGACCACTAAACCTATATCCCTCTTGGATCCCCCAATGAATTCTAACTTCTCACCGGGCAATCTTTCGGACAGCGTAATCCTCGAAGTTTCTGTTGGGTTCGAGGAGTTCCCCCCCCCCCCTTCCAGCCACGTTCACGGGCTCGAGGACTTGAGCGTGGCGTCGAAACACCACTTGCTGGAGGTTGTAGGGAGACTGACGATTCTTTCTGCACGGTGGATGCGTGACATTCAAATGTGTCTTATATCTGTACCTTCTTCCGTGCAGGGTCGTCGGCCAGTCGTGTACTGCTGACGGGTGCGGAACGAACTTGAGACATAGCTGATAATTGGATGGTTATGGCAGCTAGCGCTTCTTCTAACCTCTTCGTTCGTTGGTCTTGAACTGCCATAAACCGCATAATATCCTCCATCGTGCATGGAGGTAGACTGCCAGGTGGGGAAGTGGGGATTGCGCTTGTCGACGGGGGTAGGGTCGTCTGTCCCGACTGTTCTTTTGGGACGAGTAGGCCTCCTACAGTCGTCTGCTCCAGACCAGGCTGAATGGTCAGACCCACCCTCAAACGCAATCTAGAGGCTTCGAGATTCCGTTGGACCTCTTCGTCATGCTCATGTGACTCCAACGGATGCCTCTCTTCTCCATCAGCCGTTGAGTCTAGCCAGGAAGGATGACCCTGGGCAACAATCCATTCAATGAAGGATTTCCTGGCTGACTCATGCTTAAGAAAGATATGACCTGGATCTTTTTCTATTTCTTCTACAAAATCATCCTGGTCATACTCTCCTTTCAGCCATTGGTTTATTCTGCGAAGCTTGTTAAATATAGAATCATCGCTTCGCAGAGACAGCTGATGGAGGTAATCATCAACTTCACCTCCTGTTAGGTATAAGCACCATTGGTCGACTGGAATCGACGGTGCTTTAAAGGAGGGAGAGATTGATCTTTTGGCCATGTCATAATACACAAAAGATACCTATATATACAACAATAAAAGTGGAGGATAACTCAAACTGTTTTGCTATTATCTTTATAGAGGGGCCTGCTAAAAAATTGGTGCTCTCTATAAGCTAAAGGGAAATTAAGTTTTAAAACCAAAACGATATATAAATTGTCATAATATAAGTATGTATTATATATAAATGCATATATTATTCATTGCAATCCATAAATGAATTTCATAATGTATAACTATAAGAGATCTAAAATTGATATATAAGATTTTTATAATTTCCCACAGTGTACAGCGATAGTATAATTAATAAGATATTACCTTGTGAATCCAAAGATCTGCGGATAGAATCCCGGTTAGGTCGATGTTTTGAAATAAATGTAATAAAAGTAAATTAACGTATAAATTGTAAAAGAATATAAGAAATTATTCACTTAGTTTAAACTTTTGATTTTTAAAGTCAAGAAAATAATGCTTTGAATCAATGAACCACTTTTAAACATTTAACATACTTAAATTTTCATGTTTTTGAAAATAAAAACGTATTTCAAGTAAATATTTTTTTAAAGATAAGAATCGAGTTCTTCATTTTAAATTAAATTTCTTGAGTAAAGTATTGAACTTCTTAATCCAAGTATATATTCACTTAATTTTGTCGACTTGAATCAAATATCTAAATTTTTTGATTCCAAAATTTTCAGTTATTGGTTCAAGAAAATATTTTCACCCATTTTCTAGAAAATCTTGACAAAAATCTAGGAGATATTTAATTAATACAAGAATTTATTTGCCTGATTTAAAATTTGAAATTATTGGTTCAAGATAATATTTTCTTTAAATAAGAAAATATTTATTTCATTTCCAATATTGGTGTTCTGCTGTTGAGAAAATATAAGCTTTATTTTAGTAACCACTTACTTGGTTAAAGTTTATGCGATTACTTGGTGAAAAAAAATATTTACTTAATACAGAACAATGCTATAAATTTCTTGAATCAAGTAATATTTACTTTATATTAGAATTTTTGCAGTATATAATTTTAATGAATTATTTCGAAAAATCTATTTCTTAAACTAAGAAAATTTTTATTTAATTAATTCGATAATATTGTTCTTTTGATAGTATCAGAAAAATCTTTCGCCACAAATTTCATCAATCTATAATTTAAGTATTTAGATTATTTGCAATTCTAGCTATTAGATTTTCTGAAATAAATGTATTACTTTTTTGTTTTAATATAATGACCTTCCGATTCAAAATTTTGGTTTCTTAGATTAAGAACATATTTATTTATATATGTATTGCGTAACTCTGTTCTATATATACTGTATAAAACCAATTAAATACTAATTTCTAGAAAATATTAGTTTGATTCTGTAAAGCCTTTTTTAGATAATCAAAAGTATTCTGTTCAGGTATATAATTACTTAATTTAAGAAACTCAGGTTTTTCATTTTAATTTTGATCAACTTGTTCGAAAGAAACGTTTTTTAGAAAATGAAAATGCTTATTTTTATATTATGATGAGTTAAATTTAAGTAATTAGAACATTATAATTAAATAAATATTTGCTTGACTGAAATTTATTCTCTTGGTTTAAGAAAATCATGTGTTTCCTAAATGTAAGTTAATATTTCGATCGCCTTCAAATTTTGAATACGTATTCTATACGGTCAGGATTAAATGATAGAATATTTTTTACTCCAAATTTAACAAAAAAAAAAAAAAAAAAAAAAAAAAAATGATGGCAACATTTGTTGCATGTATATCGGTAAACTGCCTGCTAGGCCTCGTACAACGTGCGTGCAGATGGACAGGTAATAAACAGTGAGAGCAGGTGAGAGAAAGAAACGAAACAGTATAGAGGAGACTCGCAGGTACATGCAGGTACATGATATGGCAACACCCACCAACATCGAGTAATCCATGTTAATTCCCTTGGATTTTACTTTTCTCCCCTCACTCTCACATTCCCATTCTCTTTCTTTCTCTCTCTCTTTCTCTGTCTTCTCCATACAAGGTAGTTATGTGTCAAATATGATTATATAGGATTCTGATATGACACTCTAAAAATATAAAAAGCAATCAAATCATTTTTGGAAAAGTTTACAGTCTATAATTAGCAGCTTTTTCGAGATCTATTGCATTCGTAAACATAAATCAATTGCTGACAATGGCCATGAATATTGTCTCAATGTTAAGTTAAGTTTTTTAAAGCGTACATATATTTTGTTGCAACTTAGAAATAATAGTCATAGAAATAAGTCTATACTGAAAAAAATTTTATAGATTTAAATAAAGGGTTGATTCGTATACCATTAATTAACCATTTATTCAAAATAAGTAATTTATATATTTAGAATACTGATTTATACTTTAAAATTCTGTACCAAGAGTTCCCAAAAAAAATATATTCAAACTAACGGAGGATATAGAATAGTCAATGAGAATATTACGGTGAAGTGCATTGTTTTTAAGAAAAAACGTCTAAAGAAAACATATATAGATTAAAAAATATGTATTTTGATGAGATTTTTAACTTTTAATTACATCATTTAATGGAATTTTTTGTATTTTATGAGATAAGTTAGAAAAACAATATTTTCACTGGGTATTAATGTGATTTATTATAAAATTGAAATTATCACCAATTTTTACTACCATATATATAATCAGAATCCTAAAAAACGTATATATAAAAATTTTAATAAAAATGGCGTTAGTCGACTACTTGAAAAATTTGGTAGCTCTTTGCTATAAGATATTTTCTCAGCTTTGATGTTTGCTAGTTTTCCTTAAAGTTGTCGTAGGTTTCAAAACTTCGAGCTGCTTGCTAGCTGCTGTGAGACATATATATATATATATATATATATATATATATATATTTATACATGTAGCAATAAAATTTCTTTTTGGTCAGTACAAGCTACTCATCTTTTATTACACCCCCCGCTGCCAGCCTATTGTCTCGACAAGTTTTTCCTCTGCACGCGCCAAAGACAGTCGCCTACCCCCTTGATTGCACCATCGCACGAGCTCGAAAAACAACAGTACCTCGCTTTGGCCGCCAGAGGCCCTCATTTTCAGTCGAAAATTTTTACTGCAGTGTGGCCCATAAGCGTCGGCGATCTCCCCTTATTATCTCTGCTATAGTACAGGAGGTCACAACAAAATTGGCAGCAAAGCGGAGCCACCCTTAAGGTATCGAGTTCAATATGATGCAGAAGCGGATTTGAAGGATAGCAGTGGGAGCAAGAAGTGATCCTATTGGCAAAGACAATAACAACAACAATGAATCAAGAACAGTGAGAATAACATCGACAACGTCGCAGCTGCATGAGAAGATATCCGTAACTCTAGTTAAAGATTGATTGAAGAACATACTGGAATACCAAAATCCACAGTTCAATGTATTATAATGAACGATTAGAAAAAAAGGTGTGCAAGCGTTTCGTTCCTCTTACACAATAATGCACCAGCATATAACACGGCAACTCACACTTAATTTTTCATGTATTCAATCACCCACCATACTCGTCTGATTTGAGTCCCCCTGCCTACTTTCTGTTTCCAAAATTCAAAATGGACTCGAAAGGGAATCGTTTTGCGTCAATAAACGAGATACAAGAAGCTGTGACAAGGAAATTGCAAAGTATTCCAAAAGAGGAGTTTTTAAAAGTCATGAAGAGACTGGAAGATCGTGGCAACTTGTGCATTACTTTTATTGGAGACCATTTTTAATAAAAAGTTTGTTAAAAAAATATTATACATTTATTGCGCCTTTTGTACCCACAGTCTTAAAACTTTTGGGGCATATTGTGTATCCGTATTTATATATATATATATGTATATATATTTTCTTAAAATTTTGGCAGCGAGGTGCAATAAAAGAGATTCACTGGTGTCGACGAAGAAATTCTACTAATGTGTATACTTTCTCGTAGTCTCATTCCAAACCACGATCGTCGCCAAGCAGCGAACTTAACATTTAAAAAAAATCGGTATACATATATCTTCGGCACCAGTTAATATTGCATCTATTGTTGCGCCATCCCCACTGCTCGGGTAGCGGACAGTCGTCACCTTCCTCTATCGCACGAGCTCGAAAATCAACATCTGGAAAATTAGATAAATAAAGTACCTACGTTTATAGTTGTGGCGTTAAAAGTCAAAATCTTATTGTAGTCTCTAACATGAGCATCGACAATCTTCTATATTATCTCTGATAGACGTAAGCGTAGCTTGGAAAGAGAAAGAATGCCAACACAAACAGCTGATAAGAAGCAGTAGAATAATTTGAAGCAGCATTGAATATTCACGCAAAAAAATTCTTTAAAATATTGGATAATTGTTAATTACCTTTATAAATTTATTAGTGTGTAACGTTTCTTTTTTCCCCTCGGGATAGCTACGCGATAGCGCTAGGATTAATTTGAAAAGAAAGTTTCGGTAAAATTGGGAAAATCACGATACTCAGTTATGTTTATATAAAAATAATAAAAATAATATATATTCTATTAAATTTCATACAAAATAATAACACAAGATAATAAAGCAAATATCTGGCAGCGGGCCCATCTGTAAAAAAACAAGACAGATTTCTTATGTTTAATTTTATACTATACCTTCTTGTACTATATTCCGGACGCTTCTTATTTTAAACGGTATTTACAACTTAGACTTATAGACACTTATTATACTTAATCTCACGCACTATATATATATACTTTTACTGGGGCTAGAGGGAGTATGGGGAATGAACGAAGCCAGCTAGTCTATAACGAGGTATCTGAACTTGCTTAGGTACTTGCTACTTCGTGGTTCCCGCCCAACCGGCCTCGACACCTGGTCGCTCAACTCGCCACCAGATTCTTTTCGCAAGCACTAAAACACTTCAGAGTCCGTGCATCCAGGATCACGACATTGTTGGGGGCTAGGAGTGAGACCGCTGAGCTTTAACGGAGCGCCGTGCAACCAAGATCAAGTCTCATCAGGAAAAAGAAAGGAGTTTTTGTGAAGCCGCTGGAATTTAATGGAGCGCCACGTAACCAGGGTCAAGCTTCACTAGGATTCGGTCGGGATCGTACTATTTAGGATTTTCAGACGGGTACGATTACTACAGCTCTGGAGTTGGGATAGCTCTAGGAAGCTTCATTCGGCCGTATCGCCGAGAGAACTGTTTTCGGGGCGGAAAACTTGCCCTTTTATACGCGAAAAATTAGTCGATTGGGTATTTACGCCAGCGCTCGACTAATTTCGTATCAAGCCGCCGAAAAATAATAATAATAATTTTACAATAATATAATAATAATAATCGCATTATAATTATAATAATTATAATGCTAATTTGTGATCTTATCCTTGAGGCCGCTCGTATTATTATAATAATTTCGGCAACGTCTTACAATTATAATACGTGATTTAGTTCTCTCGGATATTTATTTCAAATAATAATAATAATTTATTATAATGAATAATAATAATAATACTAATGGTGATTATTGTAGCAAATTACAATAAGAATTAAATACTAATTATAATAATATAATGACAATTATTATAATAAATTACGATAATTACAATTATATAAATAATAATCAATCATATGTTTCTCTGGACTTAGTTTTTAATTATTATAATAATAACAATGTTAAATAATTCATTATTATTAACATTGTTAAATATTCTGAACATTGTTAAATAATGTTAAATAGTTAATATTGAATTATTTCGGTTTCTCAATAATATTTAGTTATAATAATTATAGTAATGTTAATTATTATAACAGATTAAAATGATAATAATCATTATGTAAATAATATTTAATTATATACTTTTGTCCTTTAGAACGTTCGCACATGTTTAATTATTCGTGTATTCATTATAATATTTATTAGCACATATTCTTTTATTTGCGTGCTGTATATTAAATAATATAAAAGTATCAACAATGAGACTTCCTTATTATTTAACAACAATGGGGTGTTTGAAATGCAGCGACTAGTGTTTTTACTGCCTCACGAGTTAGGTGAGGGGAGTACGGAAACGCGGGTCATCTTTTCCAGGCTGGCTGTCGCGCGGGTGCGGCTCTATCTTGCGATGTGCGGTAGTCCCCTTCTGCTCTCCCCTGGTCAACATTTGCAAAGCAGGTATATTCGCGCTCACATTGTTTTGATTGTCGCGCGTTTAACCGCTAATCGGGATCATTGCCAGATTATTTTAATCTTAATCTTTAATTATTTGGAATTAAAGTTTGGCGTGTATTAGGCTGTATAGACAATATAGCCTGATCGTCGCAAGTGATTATTTTTATGATAAAAAAATAATGTTGGTTAACCATTAAGAGGATGGACATTCATAACCTGTACTAAGGCAGTGATAAAATTGCTGAATTTTATTTCTTTGTCTGCAAACAATGATAGGTTGTAACCTCTACAACTGAACTATTTCAAATAGGAAAAGATTTAGAATTTTTAGAATCCCTATTGTATGAAAGAAAAAGCAAATTTAGCTTCAAAATATTAATAGAACTGATTGGGTTGCTGTTCAATTTATATTAAATTGAACAATATATACATATTTATAAAATTATACTATTAAACAATAACATTTAAAGATTTCTAATAATGGCCTTTTGTATTTCTTTAAGGCAGTATTCTACTTTAGATCCTCGAAAAAAACACTATTTTTGTGAAATTTTTCTGAGAATGCTATTAAAGATATGGATGTAGGATTTAAAATGCTTAATAAATATACCCTTGAAGTACATAAACTTTTTTTTTTATTTTATACATTTTTTATACATGTAAAGTATGGTCAAAGCCAACACCTCAAAAAGTAGGTAACGTTGTCGTGATCGTAAAATCTTGCCGACGGATGGTCTGAGACAAAAAAATCAAATAGTTGTACGTTCAGTATGACTTCAGAAACCGATCTAAGTAGAATATTTTATGTATGTACAAAATCAACAAAATGGCGGCTAAAATGCAAAAAAATTGCTTTTTCGTCTTTTTTGCAATAAAATTATAGTTAGAATTAAAATTTTAAGTTGATTGTAGTTAGAACGGTTGATACAAACATATAGAATATGTGTTCAAAATTTTATAAGGAGCGGTTCAATAGTTTTTTAGTTTTCACGGCCACGGTACTTGAAGACGCTGTTTTGAGAAAAACGCGTTTAAAGTTTTTGTAAGTGAAAAATCGTAGAAAAAATTATCTTACGCTCAATCAGCGATGCTTGGGCCACACAATATGCCTTCAACTTGTTCCAGGCGAGTATTTTCATCTAATTTAGCCTGCTTTTTTTGAGTTCTGCTCTCCTTAAAAGCCTCAGTCGAGCGGTGATTCTCTCGAACGATGCGCTGTTGGTCGCGCGTATTGGTGAACCATGCATTGCATGGCGGTTTGGTCGATTTTCAGGCCCATAATTTCCATTATTTTCAAAGTGGGCTGAATCCTTCATTAAAAATGCAGGCAGAAGTGAGGCATGCAATTTTAACGATTTTTTGCCATTATAAACAAGCTTCGGTGCCATAGCCCAATCTGTTGAGTTGAAACACTCATTGTTATTTTGAGTGTTTCTGCCCAAACATCTCTCCAGCAATTCCGTTTTTGTTAGGTCTTCGTAGATCGGTTTCAGCACCTATTGTACGTCACTAGCAAGAGCAGGATGATGTTTATAATTTTTTAAAGCGTTGTTTGCTTCGGCTTTCTTATACTTGCACCAACTGTCTGAACAGTACGTATGCTATGGTTTGGAGTCTGTTGAGATTTTGTGGTAGTAGCCGGTTCAGATTTTGTTCCGCATGCCTTCTACTGAATTTGAATTCGTTTCAATTGCAAGACTGTAGTTTTTAGATAACTCCTTCATTAATTTGATATTTAGATCAGCAATCTTCACTTTTTTAATCACGACTTCTGGTTTCTTCACAACTTTCTTCGAAATACAGAAGCAAAATTATAAAGGGAAGGTAATATTGAGAAGTAAAGGTATATATTTTGATAAGAATATATATAGGTGTAATGATTTACAATAGAGGAACAACTGCTGCAGCGAGCAGGGCCAGGTAGATGGCTTATCCGGGGCACGCGCGCGCTGGGCGGGTCGGAATAGCGCGCTCAGGTAAAGACGTTCGAAAGGTGAAAAAGTATAGTTAGACTACCTGAATCTTTCTAAAATTTTGTGCTAACATTCTTGAATACATTTACTTTCGAAAAATGTAAAAAAATCTTTTTTTTTCAAAGTTGTAAAGTAGAATACTGCTTTAAAGATACGAAGTCCGCCAGAGATAATCTGATTAAAGATGATTTTTTTTAAAAAGTTTTAAAAAAATCCAACATTTTACTAATCTAAGCAATACTTTCGCGTATTTCTGTAATGCCATTCTCCACCATTTTTTAATTATCCTTTGTACCGCTAGTATCACGTATTATATTTAAGTTACCAATAGGGTATTGTGGGGTAACATGGTTTGCGGAATCATATAACATTTCTAAAGATTTTCCAAAGTAAAAAATATTTTGATTTAATAATTTAAAAATTTATTATTGGCAATTGAATAAATAAATTTATAACAAATATTGTTTAAATAAGTTAAAATAAATGTTTAGAATGTGAATAATGTTATTGCATACTGTAAAATCGATTTTCATTATACTTTTAGTGAATAAAAAATTATTAGTTGTATGAGTTGGAGGTGAGTTTCCATCGTTTGATTCCAATATGTGAGATTTTATTATGAAAACATGGTTACATATTCTTTATTGAAAAAAATAAATTAATAATATGAAACATTGATTTATTTACCACTTTTTATTTCATTATTTACTCGTGGTTATAAGTTAATTTTGTATATTATTTCATATAATACTTTCTTCGTTTTGATTGGTTAAAATTAAACATTTTATTTAAAAGGTAAAAGCATCTTGCTCCACGATACAGCATAATGCCAATTTCTGACTCTCGTAAAAAGATTACTTTTTCTCTAATTATTGAAGTTTTGTTTTGAAATTTCTAACATGCTTTGCATTCCAGAAGTTTCATAGAATTCTTCTATTCTATTTTAAAAATTATTATTATTGAACATTTCAACAAGGTTCAAATCTAAAGAAACCAGCACCATATTTACTGAATCTACACTAAGTAGTGATCACAAAACGGCAGCCAATTGGTCTTTAAAATGGAAGTAATATTTTTGACGGTAAGTGAGCACGAAAATTCGAGTGAGCTTTATACCGCATGTCTGTAAAATATTAGTAAAATAAAAACATAAAAGCTTTAGTAGATATTTTTCTGTTATTTTTTTAAATTATAATTTTATAAATATTTATATATTTTTCAATTTAATACAAATTGAATAGAAACTCAATCTCTTTGAGTAATATTTTAAAGCCAAATTATGAAGCCTTCTATTTGATTCAATTAGGATTCTAAATATTCTAAATCTTTATGGTATTTGAATGAGTACAGTAGTCTGTGTTGCATTCTACAAAATTTAAAAATTTCATCACTGCTTTAGTAGAGGTTATGAATGTCGACACTTTTAACATTTCACCAACATTATTTTTTTATCTTAAAAATAATCACTAATAAATTTATGAAAGTACTTAAAAATTATCCAATATAGTAAATAATTTTATTCTATAAATATTCAATGCCGCTTCAAATTAGTCTTCTGTTTCTTGACGGCTGTTGGTATTCGTTCTTTTTCCAGCCTCCGCTTACATATACCTTTCTCTACTACGCAAACTTTACTTCGCACTCTGTGTACTCTTCCTTTCCCGTTTAAATACAAACAAACGGCAGTCAACTGAAGACCGTCACATAAGTGACTGATCTTTACTTATAAGATATCTCTACTTACAAGGAGAAAGTAGTGGTCGCAGAGAGAGAGAGAGAGAGAGAGAGAGAGAGAGAGAGAGAGAGAGAGAGAGAGAGAGAGAGAGAGAGAGTGAAAAGTTAAATACGTTAAATGAGTGCATGAAATATGTCACACCCGCAGGCCCGCACTTTTCATATTCTCGTGAATGCTTAGTATGCTTACTCTTTTTAGGAAACGACGATTTCATATTTTTTTGTTTTTGAGATGCTTTGTATTTACATTTTCCCATTGTGTTCCTAGACATCACTTTTCCAATGGACAAAAAATTTCTACACTTTGATAAATGTTTATTAAATAAATTTAATACATAAATAGTTTATGCACATGTCATTACTTAAATGGCCAATTATTAGATACAGTAAATATTTTTTTAATTTATGAAAACTAAACATTTGTTCCATGTGATTTAATTGTTTATTTTAAAAAATATTTATTAGATTTATAAAAAGCTTTTTTAAAAATGTAATTTTTTAATATTGTATAGTTGAGCAAAATATGAAAAGCATCCGTAATATTTTAATTTCGTAATCATTAGTACCGTCGATTTGGGACGGTACAATTAGATTGAAACCTCGCTCGATATATTGATCGACGCGGACTCGTTATCGACGCGATATTAACCCGCGCGGCGATTGCCGAGTACTCGAGAGAGAAGCTTCATATCAGCCGAGCATTATAGACGCCTTCCCGCTGCTATGCTACTTGAACTTTATCGGTCTTTCGCTATTTTCGATCTGAAACTACCATTATTCTAAGGAGCAATCTAGTACACCATTGACGGGGACGCTCTTGTTGGGAAGCGATGCCGATCGGCAGCAATGGTGGAAGAAAACCTATAGGCATGAAACTTCCACCAACAGAATCAGCAAATAATGATTATTGTTATCAATTTTAACAACAGAATTAGATCAAGAAAGATAATAGTTTAATTATCACTATTGGAGAGCGCGCCGAGATTAATATCTATACCGTGATCACTCGCACGGATTATCGATTTTAGGTGATCTATTTGTTCATCTCTCGTATTGCGCATAACAGGGACCGCGGAACGGCCGCTGCGCCTCACCACCCATCGCACTCTCCTCAATGTTTGCGTGCGAACCGATGCACTAAAGCAAAAAAGTGAGCATTAACTCGCACATATATCACATACAATACATGCTGATTATTGCTGGCCTGCGCAAACATACACATACACATACGCATCCATACTTGCAATGGGCCGCTTGATCCTACCACCTACCTTTATTGTGCCCGATCGCACGCCTCGTTAATAAGTTTGTTCTGTGTCCTTGTAATGCGGAAGGATCCCAAAGAATCCGGGCACAGGATTAAATAGTCTTCGCTAGTATAAAAATATATGGGTAAATAAATATATGTAAGTAATTGATACTATACAGAAAAGATAGAGCAATCTAGCACAGAACCAATTATTAATTCTTAATTACTAAGTTACATTTATTTAAGTCTACAATTAAGTCGAGATCATTTACTTGTATCTACATAAAAACTTTAATAACTAACAAAGATTATAATTATAAATTTGCTCGTTACATATATTATTTGTTCCTCTCGTTCATCTCTGTGGTCGTTCATCTAATCATTTTCTTTCACTCTCTCTCTCTCTCTCTCTCTACTCTCTAATAACTTTTATCTCTTTTTACCACTTTTAATCTCATTCTAATTGATTTACTCTTAATGAGCAATAAAGTTCCTTCTTACTTACTAATTATTACAATTCGCAAGACTGAATACTCCCACAAAGCAGCGACTATATATTCAAAACATTCAGGCAACGATCTCTATTTCTCCAAAGGTAAAGCGTACGGAACTACCAGTCGTGCCGATGTTCAACGATCACGAGAGAGCTCTCGAAGCGTGCGTTTTCTTCGCGCTACTCATTCAGCTCTCTCCCACCCTTCGATAAATCATCGCGCCTAATTCCTACCAATACACTCGAGGACTGCGGGCGCCGATGTCATAAACAAATACATCGACGGCTCGCTGACCCTTAGATCTTTCTACACTCATACCATTACACACATATACATACAGAAAAGAAAATAAACCACGTGTCAGAGCCCCTCGTTCTCACAAGAGTTAAGAGCGACGGACACCCCGTCGCATATTTTATAATATTACGGAAGTAAACTCAGTGAACTGAATTCACCACTGAGCATGTATATATATATATATATATATAGATATTAAAACCTATAATTATATAATACATTACAATTGTTTCACGATTATTTTTTTTACAATGGTTTGAAACAGTGCATATTTGTAGTAATCTCGCTGCAATGTAAATGTCGTGGATATTTTATGATCAAGCAGTCTTGTTCCAAGGCTGCTGCATACGTGCAGAAATCTTAATGCGTGCTCACAGCAAGTAGTCTGCGATAACAATTGTTATGTGAGTACCATAGCAAAAATCGTGGATGAACTTCCGAAAAACGAACACATCCGATTTGTCGAATTTTTTCGATGCTGATTAAAATTATCGTAGTGGAGTTTGATAGAAATTTAATTTTCATATTAAAAACTACAAATACATAGTCTTTCAAGCATATCTTGGGAAATAGTAAAATTTACAAAAAAAAATTTTTTAAATTGTTGTACATCTGATTCAAATAGATATGTTTTATTCTATTCAATTCGTCTCTATAAGCAGTATTTCTCGAGAAAAATGTATATGAAGGTATCTTTACTGAGTATTTCCGGGGACCCATTCAGGGGACTCCAAAACGGAATTGTTGAACATTTGTCCAGAAATATTGTTTGCACTGAACACTGTATAGAGCAAAAAATCATATGAGCTCTATATGATTTTGGTATTAAATATGTTGCAACTTTTTTTATTTTCTATGGATTTTTATGGATTTACGAAAGAATATCCACTTTTAGTCAAAAGCTGCTGAAAAAATCGTAATTAGCTCCCTAAAATTCATAAATATTGAGAAAAGTCCGACGGGGGGACTATCTCGAGACTAACTGAATATAGCCATACGACTGACAATGTTTCAGCCCTGAAGTAGAATTCTTAATTTTTTCTGCAGAAACATTATTATAGGTAAGATTATCTATAGCTAATATGTAGTTTTATACATAGAGTATTGTTTGCATAGATAGTATTTAATTATTTTCTAAGTCGGTTATATAGTTATGTTACTATCTCCGGCGAAACCAAGCCAGGAATGCTAGTAGCTATGTATATATATATATATATATATATATATATATATATATATATATATATATATGATATTGAAAAAAAGGATTATGAAATGTATAAATATAATTATTTTATTGCGACGAACCGTAATGTTAACACCAACAAATGGCGGCCGTCGGGCAGCCCGCAAGGAATGTGCCGGTTACGCTAATGCGCCGCGGGAGTGCCCGCCCCACGACGGTACGCACCGCCGTTCGGGATAGCTTATAAGTAAGCGCACGAAGAGACTCGGGACAGTCTGGCAGATTGTGTTGCCTGCGTCAGCCGGTCATTGCGTGCTTCCAAGATCACCTGTCGCCGACTCTAGGTGTGTCCAGACGATTTATAATATCGGCTACTTGACTTGTACGACAGCCTCGTCACTCCCTTGGTTTCCCCTGCGTCCGAACCTGGGTGCGTCTAGGCACGCGTCACCCGCAACAATTGCAACAACAACTGCGTCCGCGAATCGAGTCTGCGTACGTCCGGGCCCGCGTCTCTCGTCCTAGATATAAGCGCGTCCGCTAATCGAGTCTGGGTAGGTCCGGGTGCACGTCACCGTCCTAGAACGATCCCTGGAAATTATGCGTCCCAGCGGAGGAAAGAGCACGCGCATTCAGAGAGATCCATGACGACCCGATCGTCGGTGACCTAGGGATAGCCAAGACTCTCACCGGGCTAGACCAACGATACTATTGGCGAGGAATGTTCTGCGAAGCAGCCGACTACGTGCGTCGATGCACGAACTTCCAGAAGTTCAAGCCCCCGCAACAAGACGGCAGGGCTCATACATACCGCTCCTACAGGCCACCTATGGGAGAACATCTCGATTGACCTCGTCGAACCGTTGCCACGCTCGCGGCAAGGCAATTCATCGCTATTGGGCTTGCAGGACCGGATGACTGAATCATCCCAGCAGCGGGGCAGTAGGATGAGCCATACGGGAACAGATTGTACGACGATACGGGTGTCCAAGGACCATAATCTCTGATAATTGTAGGCAGTTCGTCAATACGAAATGAAAGATGTATCTGCAGGATGCGGTATCACACACCGACTAGCGCCACAGTACGCTCCGCAATGCAACCCGGTCTAACGAACTGTAAATCGAACTTGGGTACGTCCGTGTCCGCATGGTTTGAGCCTCGTAGAAAATAATGCGGCGTTAGTGCGTGAGATTGTCTTGCACTAGAATGCGCGAAATCGGGAAGTAAAAGCTAAGTATACGAGTACACGGAGACAATTGCAGACACCCATCGACACTCACACAGGATAATTGCCAATTGTAAATACTTATGTGTACCGTAGGATATGTAATAAATATATTGTCGAACTAACATACCTGTGTTCTGTTAAACCCCGACTCTCGATCCCGAACCCTGACTTCCGCTAAACCATCCGGCAGCGGCAGTTGTACCATTACATTGTCATGGAATATACTATATAGTGTACACTTAGTATTTTACATAGTTCAGTATTACGGATATTATTTTCTAAAACGTTACAATTTAATAAAAGTAATATGCTGTGTTTTTTGATAATAATTAATTGTTGCATAAAAAATTTTTACAGTATATACCAAAATTTGAATAAACAAGGCTTTATTGGTAAATAACTTTGAATTTTGTGATTATATAGTGTATATTTCTACTATATATTTTGCGAATATAGTGACTATATATGTACATATAGTTAATTACGAGTGAATTATAGATAGCACTTATATATAACAAGATATTATTTATTTATTTGAATAGATTATCTAATACTCTTTTTCAGAATATGGATATACGGGCTCAATAGTCAATATAGATATCGTATGAGCTCAATTTTCGAGCTCAAAAAATTGCAAAACACTGTTTTTTAAGAAGATTCCGAAGAATTCGGTTGACAAAAATTGAACTCATACCATTAACAAACTTCTATTTGGCAAGTAAAGTCCCGTACTGAAAGATATTAAACAATCAGATGCCCTTATTTCCTGAGTTCAGAGACTCTAAATAGTCATGAAATTCTTTTAATAACATAAATTAAATGTTCTAGATCTTTTACAAATAATTTTTAAATTATATAAAGGCGAAAATCGGATTTTTTCCGAAATTGAAAATAGTAACCTGCCATTGAAAGAAATTTTAACAAACAAAATAATGAAACATTTGCTTGATTAAGTAGTATATATATATGTTTTAATAAATTTTGTAATGTATAAATTTGTTTTATCTTTATTCCTCTATATAAGGCTTCGAGAACATAATCTTGTTATTATTATAGGAGATTTGCCGTTCGTTCCTTTTCTGCAAAAAGCTTTATGACTGTAGGTATTTTTGCAGTATATATATTTTCTTTGCATAATTTTTCTGAAGATTTCACTAATCTATTCCAAGTGTATTCTAATTGAAAGTATGCAATTAAAAAAAAGAAAAAATTATGATTATGATTATCTACTGTTAGACTTAGAAAATAAATATTTAAGTTTAATATTTGATTTGTTCACCTATAAACTTTGTGGGAATGGATCTGGTAAGTTCGTATATGTCTATTTTTAATAACGATGAATTATCAGAATAAATAGCAGAAGACAATTTACTTAAACATTGATGACTCAAGAAAAGTAATCCTTTTTCATGAGTTGACGCGCGAATAGTATTTATTTGTTAAATATATTTTTATGATTTTTGAGTAATAATGTTAATCTACTCATGTAACATTTAAATACTCATATTTTGTTTTCCCCTGTTTATTATAATTTGATATCAAGTGCATACTCGTTTTCAGATCTCTTATTCGTCTGTTTATTCTACCTTTATTAGTACTTCTACCGCACAAATACCCGCTGCTATTTTCGACACAGAGAATTTCCATAATCAGGTGGATTTTATAAAGTAATAAAATAAAGGTACACTTAATTCCGCTGGTCTTTTGAGGGACACCTCGTAACCAGGATCAAGGATGAGGTGGCAACTGGTGGACTTTTAAGGAGTGCCTCGCAACCAGGATCACGATCTCTTCTTGATATCTAAATTAGTAACCGCCTGCCTTTTGCGAAGCGCCTTCCAACAAAGATCAAGTTAATAATTCGGAGGAAAGTTTATTGGCAGAAATTATTTTAGCTTTGGACAGGTTTAGCTCCGAGAGTAGTTCATGTGAAACGACTTTGCTGGACTCGGTTCACCGGGTGAACTACTGATTTTACCTTTTGCAGGCCAATTTATAATTATCTTGTCGATAAATTCCATCGCAGCTCGTATAGAATCGGACGAGACGCCACTTTTATAATAAAAATAATTCATCATGATCATAATAATCATTTATAATAACAATAGTCATAATAATAATAATATATTCGAATAATTATAATGCCTAATTTCTAATAATTGTAGCATTTATGCAACTTCAGTTCATTTATAATAATTTATAATTATAATAATATAAAGAATTATAATAATCAATAATTCGTGATCTTGGTGTTTTTTTCTATTCGGATATGTGCGGATATACATGTATTAATGTGTATAGATTCATCGGTGTTTATATATATATATATATATATATATATATATATATATATATATATACTACGATCCCCCGTCTCGGCTTCGCCCGAGATAATAATTTAACCGATTTCATAAACAATCAATAATATTTAAGTAAAAAGTACTCTATATATAAAATACTATATTTCTATAAATAATTGACCGTAATTTACCTATCGCCGATTCTGTATAAAAAGCTGCTTCCATGTAGTGTCCACTTTAAAAAGTTGATATCTTGCCGACCATTTTATACAATATATATATATATATATCCATATTAAATACGGTTGCAATGGAGAAAATTGTACTTTCGAGTTCGAGCAGTAGAAAAAAAATGTGCAAGTGCCTCGAAATGACGTTTACAGAGAGCATCATTTTCGAACTATAGGGAATATCTCGGGACGACTGCTATAGAGAGTTTTGTGTTGGGGAGGTAGAATACAATTTCCAGTTATCCCAGGACGACTCTTACTGGGAATGTGCGTGTTCGAATGATAGAATACTGATCTGTTCATAGAAGTGGTAATGACATACCTGGACATCGTTTCCCACCAACTATACATGACACTCCCCGTAGAAGTCGTTTCAAATCATCTGAAAATCGCACTCTCATCATCCGAAGACGAAACTCCCCGTAGAAGTTGACCCGATATACCTGAACTTCGTTTACTATCAACTAAACACGATAGTCCCAGTAGAAGTCGTCCCGAGAAAGCTAGCATGACTTTCTAACGACTAAACACGATACTCCCCATAGAAGTCGTTCGGAAAGAGTACCGTCTCAACATGAATCTTCCTATAGAAGTTGATTTCCTCATATCTGGACGTCGTTTTCCATCAGCTAAATACAATATTCCTCGTAGAAATCGCCCAGAGACACCTGGACATCGCATTCTATCATTGAAACACACAACAGCGTATAGAAATCGTCTTGAGGCAACGGGATATCGTAATCAACCACCCGTGCACGCCAGTACAATATTACTCAGTAGAAACCGTATTTAAAATATGTATATATAACATGTATAATATCATATACAGACAATATATATATATATATATATACTTTTTATATTTCCGTTTTTTCAATTAAATACCGTAAATATTTTCGTAGTGATGTTAACTCAAATTCAAGCAAAATATTGGTATGCGAATAACATATTTTTTAAATAGGCGATGGATATTGCCTTTTTATGCAGAAGTAACGATATATTTTATTTATATATACATAGTTTCGAGGTTGTTGGTAAAGGACCCTATTTTGCTATCATTTCTTTTGTTCGAACTAAAAAAAACGTAGTCACTTGTCACAATTCTGAAGTTAATAGAATGTATAAAAATAAAAATATAATTTGTTGTCACAAACTATATTCGGTATGATTTGGCATACAGAACCATTTTATAAGAGAAGGAGAAAGAAAGACAAAGAGATAGTCACAGAGAGAGCGAGAGAGAGAGAGAGAGAGAGAGAGAGAGAGAGATTTTCCTACGTAAGAGAAAATAAAATTTACAAAAATCAAAAGATATTCATAAGGTGTGAGAGTAATGTCAGATTAACCTGAAGAAGAAAAAAGGTAATACCGACTAACGTCACACCTTCTTTAGGATACGAATCCCGAAGTTGGATATGAACATTCACTTGAGCTGACCTATTAGGTATTAATACTTTAAGCCGACTACATTGAGTTGATGTTCGTGATTCAAGACACCACCTAGTGGCCGCTGGTGAAACCGAACACTAAAAATCTTAACTTAATTTATTGTTAAAAGTAAAATGATTTTCAAGAAAAAACATAGCCTATGTCCTTCCCAAAATGATATAGAATCTATATGTCAAAATTTATGAACAATCGGTTCAGTAGTTTTTTCAGTTATCGCGTACAAACAAAAACACGCTTTGTCTTTATAAATTAGTATGATATGATATGATATGAAGTATGATATGATATTGTGACTGGGATCCCATGCGCCGCTTACGATTGCTATGCCACGTCCCGATGGCCCCCCTCCCGTCGTAGCCTGCATGTAAATATATGTATATAGTATACGTAAATATTTAATATGTAGTTCTGTTGCAGGCCGACGCACTAAGATACTGGCGAGGAGGTAAGTGAGAGAGAGCGAGAGAGGGGGAGTGGGGCAAGCACATGGAGTGCGAATTTTTAGTTTGACGACTGTCGTGCTATGCGCGAGCGTTAGAACGAAGGCAATAATCTTGTTTTCAGTTCCCGCCTTGTCGTGTGAGATTTTTTGTGCTTCTTGCTTTTTTGTCAGGTCATCACCGTCCTTCTGGACGATACCCGCGAGCTCGTCACGCAGACGTGATCCGATTACTCGAGCAAGTGAGCATACCAGCCGGCCCATCTCCCGTGCAGATCGACTGCCCCATACCGGGGCTATCGACTAGAGGGAACACAGCCTCCTTCGGCGGCTGAGAGAGCTGCTGCCACGCTGCGAGGATCTGTCGCCCCCGCCTTCCTGTCATCGACGGACGACATCAACGACACCGACGCCCCGACTGTAAGTAGCAGTTCGTCACATTTTGTCTCTCTCTCTCTCTTCTCTGTCTCCGGATGCGCCGTCGGTACGATGGCCCTTAGCCTGCGCACCGCGCCTAGCGACTCCGCGCGTCTGTCACTTTTGACTGGAAATTGTATTCAAGGCACCTTCTATTTTATCTGACTTTTTTGTCTTCATCTTTCGCGTCCTTGTGTATGCAATACTTCGCCCCTCATGGACCTCCCCTCTCACTTGCCGAGTTGATTCGAGGCTTAGCCTAGCCAGGCACTTTTTTTTGTAACTGCCGTGTCTACCGTCCTCGTGCTCGAGGCGGACACGTGCACTTTTACAGTATATATATATATATATATATATATATATATATATATATATATATCTATAAATTAAGCAGATTAAGGGACTGTTAAAACAACGTTTTGAGACTCACTTTCCTATAGCAGAAAACTCAAGTTGAAACTACATGAGTCCTCCGTAACGCTAATGTGGCGAGTGCGAGAAGCATTTTACCAAAGTTACTCAAGTAATGCTAACGTTTCTTTTCGCTCAGTGTATGGCATGACTCTACCGCTAACTGAATTCATAATGATATTCTCAACATTTCTAAATATAGATGTAAATTGTGAACGTAAAACGGTAGAGATTTTGCATTTGAAATTAAGTTACTTTGCGCTGCGTATAATACAAATACAATATTACACACACACACACACACACACACATATATATATATTATAATACATAAGAAAAATACATAAATATAATTATTCTTTATTTTAATCTAATAATACAGTGTATGTTTACATAATTGAACATTCCGAAAATAACGGCCTAATAAATTAAGATACTGCGGTTCCATTTTATATTTTGTTTGAATTATATGAAATTAAAAATTGTACACTTAAAAAATATTTCTTTATAACTAATACATATTCTTAAATTAAGAATCGAATTTCTTAAAACAAATTTTTAATGTTCATACATCAACAAAATATTTACTGTATTTAAATAAACATTTTAGTATTTTGAATAAATAAATTACTTATTTTAAATTGTAACATAAGCACTTTGGTGAGAGCTAGTTCGTGCTCCGGCTCAACGCGCCTCGGCCCCGATCGCTCAGCACGCCATCGGGTTCTTTTCACCCCACTAAAGGCTATGTTCGATTCGTTTTAACTTGCATAAACGAGTGGCTCCGGCTCAACCCGCCTCGGCCCCTAGTCGCTCAACGCGCCACTAGGTTCCTTTGTGCAAGAAAATTTGTTTTAAATTTTTACGGTATGTACTATACTTTGGCCCACGCTCAACACGCCTAGGCCCTTGGTCGCTCAACCCGCCACCAAGTTTGTTCTAGTACACGCCGAACCTGCGAAATCCAATTCTCACTCTCGCTCTACCCGCCAGAGTTTGAATTGGATTTTTATTTAATTTATTTGAAATTTTAATTTTCTTTTCGTTGCTGGATTCAGGATCTAAATAAATTTCAATTTATTAAATAATAAACAAATTTATTTAACATAATTTAATAAAAAATGATTAACAAAATTAATAAAAAAAATAAACTAATAAACTATTTTATTTGTCGGCCATTTGATAGCTTAGCCGCTACTCTCTACTTGTTTTATCGCGCAATTATCCGCTGTAACAAAAATAAAAAAATCATAAAATATATTTATTTTATGATGTACAAAATTAAAAAAATTTATTCTAACTTAAAATTAACGCTCCGCGTGAGCGTAATTGCAAAATTTTATTTATTATCTATTTCGTGTTCGCGTCTCGCCCCGAGTGTGCTGAGACTTGTTGCCCGCTATCGCGCCGACGACAGATCCCCCTAGAAAAGCCAGCTTCGAAGTCGCTGGCACACTGAATTTTGGCAGTTAGTGCGGCTCTATTTGAGAATTGGGAGAGAGCGCTCGCTCTCCCCTTACCGCACTGTACCGCGCCTTAGTATTTGGCAGCGCCGTCGCCGCTCGCGAGAATTCGCGAATTATCGCTCGGCGCTGCTCTTCGAGCCGCCTGCGGCCCGAGAGCGCTCGCTCATCCTCGTCCCTGCCGGCGCTTTATCCCCGCGCCGCGCTGCGCCACGAAGCCTTCGGCGCTCCCCCTTCTCCGCGCCGCGCCGCTCGCGACTTCGCGACTTATTTACAATATATATAATTTTTGCGCGAGACTATTGTCTCGTCGCATCTCCCCCTTCCCCCGTCTAGAGTGAAACGCGATAACAGACAATGAAACGGAGATATTTATTTACCGCTAAACTACATTAATTTATTCCGCCGTACTCGCTGAAATAAATTGTGAGGAACCCGGTTTCGCGCATATAATAACTTTTATTTTTCGACAATAACAAAAACAAATCTTTAGGTTTCCCTACTCGTACTGCTCCTGTGCTGGCGTCTATTCTGATGCGCCATCGCAGACCGTTGTCCCGAGCCCTGTACTCACGCACTCCCGGCGGGATCACGATCTCCGGCCCATTCGTGATTTTCACCTTTCTGGGCCGTGGGGGCTCCGGGATGGAAATCCGACGGAATCCTTCCGCCGGATTCGGAGGCCCCTTAAACGACGTGTCCCGCTGCTGCCGTTGGATGGGCGGGAGTGTTATAAGCGGCGGTGGAAAGGCTAAGGGTCTTGGGCGCGTCTGCAGCCGCTCCAGCCACACCATTGGCCTCCTGGCCATAGCCTCCAGGACTGCCTTACTGGTCGGCTGATAGTCTGCCGTCACCAGTGTCTGCTGTGGGGTGGGCTGAGGGAAATATCCCTCATCCCCAGCCACCTCTCCGAAGTACGAGGTGTCCTGAGCGTCTAGCCAACGCTCGAACTTCTCGTACAGCTCCTGCGGCGTCATATTCATGATCGCTTCCATGTTAGCTTAATCACGGTTGATTTTACACTGATCAAATTATTTCTCTTTAAATTGAATTCAATATTAAAGTTAGAACGTTTTGAACAGTGGGCAAGGGCGTATTTGTTTACATTTATTTCCCGACTCGACCGTATGTTCGAGTTTATCGTCGAGGTAGGGAATTGTAAAGCCCATGCCTATATACAAAATTATTTGTATAGTTGATCGATCATTTAAACTTTGTGTCTTGATCCTGTGTGTTTGCGGAATATAGATTCTCCAACGTGAGTCGCGTTTATTTAGGAAAACAACCTCTTTCCTCCCGATTTATTTCCGAGCCGTATTACATTATACCTATTATTAACTCGCTGTACAGGATTATTAACTCGCTATTAAAATTATTAACACGCTATATACAGAATTATTGACTTGCTATATAAAATTATTAACTCGCTATTTTAAATTATTAACATGCTATATACAGAATTATTGACTCGCTATATAAAATTATTAACTCGCTATTTTAAATTATTAACACGCTATATACAAAATTATTGACTCGCTATATAAAATTATTAAATCGCTATTTTAAATTATTAACACGCTATATACAAAATTATTTACAGAGATCTCGCTTACTTAATTATCCTATTTACTTATTACTATTTCCGCCAATGTACAATATTTTACAATTTTACAAAATTATTTACAAAAATTCACGTATCGCGACCGGTATACGGTTTTATGTCCTTGACAGGAATTTTTTCCATTAGTTTCCCATCTGCTCCTTGCAGATCAAATATGACTGGGGAAACTTTCTTTATTATTGCAAATGGCCCACTATATTTTTCGCAAAGTTTTGCATTGAGCTGATTTGCCTTGTTTGACAGTATGTGTTGACGCTTCAGGACTTGTTCGCCAACACGTGGCTGTCACTCACGTCGGCGTAAGTCATAATATTTTCTCTGTGAGAAAGACTGTGCGGCTTTTATTTTGGCGAGCTCAAGTGCTTCTTGAATATTCCTTATCCTTTCTTCTGTTTTTAATTTTGAACGCTGTCCTATTTCTTGTTTCAGGCTACCTGGTGCGCTTAGCTCTCGTCCGAAATTTAAATAAGCTGGCGTACAACCCGTGCTATCGTGCATGGCTGTGTTATATGCGAATGAAATTTCGTTTAGATAATTATCCCATGTTTTTTGGGACTTATCTATGTACTGTTTTACCATAGTTTTTACAGTGCATTTTACCCGTTCTACAGGATTGAACTGGGGTGAATACGGTGGCGTAGTTCAATGAGTAATTTTCGCATTTTTTAATATTTGGCGAAACTCATTCGAAATAAATTGTCTACCGTTATCACTCACTATTACTTGCGGGCATCCAAAACGTAATATAATTTGTTCTTGGATTGTTCGTCCTATGGCAGCTTTTCATAATGCACGTAGCTCGATCCATTTTGTTAATCGATCCTGCATTAAAAGAAGCATAATATGTCCGTTATTCGATCGTGGGAGAGGCCTCACCAAATCAACAGAGACCATCTCCCATGGCTGTGTTACATTTGTCGCGTGCATTTTTCCCGCCGGGGCTGACTGCTGTGCTTTATGCTTTTGGCAGTTTATACACGCGCGTACGTACCGTGTGGCTTCACGGAACATGCCTGGCCAGTAGTAGCTTTTAGCTAATGTTGCTAAAGTTTTAGCTACTCCTAAATGTCCTGCCGTGGGATCATCGTGGTTTTCTTTCAATATTCGCTGATTTTCTGAATCATTTATACATATTTTCCACTCGCTTAATTCATTTGTTTCATTAAAATCAAGCGTGTGTAATATGTGCCGATACAATCTATTGTCTTCTATCCTGTAATCCGGAAAATCTTTCGGATTTTCTGATACCGATTTATAAGTTTTCTCGTACCATTTATTTTCCGTTTTCGATATCGCATTTATTTCGACTGGATTCCGTGATAGTATGTCTGCCACGTTGTTTTCTGTCCTTTTTCGATACTGTATATCGAAATCCCATTGAGCTAATTCCAGTGCCCATCGTGCTAACCTTCCTGATGGGTTATCTAACTCCTCCAACCATTTTAATGATTGGTGATCCGTTACTACCGTAAACGGATAACCTTCTAGATATGGGCGCATTTTCTATATGCCCCACCGCACAGCTAAACATTCCAATTCAGTGACGGAATAATTTTTTTCTGCTGGATTTAGTTTGCGGCTGGCATATGCAATGACGTTTTCTTTTTCTCCGTCTATCTGTGTTAGCACGGCGCCTAGGCCAAGCAAACTCGCATCTGTTTGCAGGACAAATGGCAGATTCCAATTTGGACATGCCAAAACAGGAGCTTCCGTTAAGTTTTTCTTTAGCTCTTCAAAAGCCGTTGCTTGATCCTGTGTCCATGTCCATTCTGTTTTCTTCTTTAATAGTATACTTAACGGAGCTGCTGTTTTTGACAAATCTTTAATAAAACACCTATACCAGGAAAGCATTCCAAAAAATCTTTTCAATTCCTTTTGATTTTTTGGTGGTGGTATTGCTGAAATTGGTTTAAATTTTTCAAGATCTGTTCGAATTCCCTGTGCATCAATCACGTGTCCCAGATACGTAAGTTGTGACCTTGCAAATTTGCATTTTTCTGGATTCGGCTGTAATTTGGCAGCCTGCAACCTTTCAAAGACTGTCTTTAGCATTTCTTTATGTTCCTTGTATGTCTCGGTGACGATAATTATGTCATCAAGATATGCAAATGCATTTGGTGCCATTTCGGGTGTAATAATTGTATCTAGCAGTCTCTGAAACGTTGCTGGGGCAGTATGTAAACCAAAAGGTATTACATTGAACTCATAAAGGCCTCGTCCTCGCACTGTAAAAGCCGTAAGAGGCTTACTTTCTTCTGTTAAGTTAATTTGCCAATAGCCATTTTTAAGGTCAATAGTTGATAGTATTCGTGCGCCCTGCAACTTATCCAGAATTGACTGTATTTGTGGCAGGAGATAAGCATCCTTTTTCGAAACTTTATTTAGACAGCGAAAATCCACACAAAATCGAGGTTTGCTGTCTTTTTTCCTTGCGATTACCACAGGACTACTCCATGGGCTGTCGGACGGTCGTATTATGCCCTCCTTTATCATTTTATCAGCTTCCTCGTTGATAATTTTTTGCATTGCCAGGTTTCTAGCTCGATAACGTTGTTTTAAAGGCGTAGTGTCCGTCAGTCGTATTTCATGTTTCACACAAGGCATAGTCCCTTTAATAGAATTAAATTTTTCCATTTCTGTATTTATAAATTTTTCTAAATCTTTCTTTTGCTGTGTTGATAACTCTTGTAATCCTGTTTGGTTCTGTAGACTTGAAATTTGATTTATAAATATATTACTATTTCTAAGTTTTTTGCCTTCCAATGAAACGTCGATGTCCAATTTAGTTAAAATATCCATTCCTAGGATAATTTTACTACTTAATTTATTAATTACGTAAAATTCTTGATTTACGTAATAATTTTTTATCTTGACTGTGCCTTTTATCCCTTTCATTTCGGATATCAATGCACCGTTTGCCAGTATTGCTGCTTTGGATTTTTCTACCGCAGTCCAATTGCATTTATTTTTGTAATGGTTTGCCACGTCCGACCGTATAAAAGAATTAACTGAACCTGTATCAACTAATGCTTTATACTTCTTTTGGCCTATTTTTACTATTACAAAATAGCGTAAACCTAATTGTTGGTCGGCCGGGTCTGTGATGGTCCGGCCGCGATATCGTTTCCCGGCTTTTGGCATTTGCAATCGCGCGAAAATACGTCGTCTTTGCCACACCGCGTGCAAAATTTTCTTTGCGCGTTTTTGCATTAGAAACATGTATGGCCTTGTTGCTTACAACGCTAGCAACATTTACTCTTGTCGTACGACGTCGTAATTGCCATAATTGCATTTCGTGGTTTCACGAATGATCTATGTTTTCTCTTGCAACATATAATTGCAATTCAGGCAACATATTTTCGTACAAATTATCTATTTGTGTACGAATATCTAAACCTCCGCGATGTCTCATTAACGTACATAAAGCGTTCGCGTAATCTAAAATCGATTCCTTCGATTTTTGTTTTCGATCTATTATTTGCCTATCCAACTGTCGTTGTTCATTTGGAGGTAAGTAAAATTCTCTCATTAATTTCTGCAATCCCTCCCACGACGTGATATCCCTGGCAAAATTTCGAAACCATTGTTGCGCGTCGCCTCTTAATAATTCTGATAAGCCCTGCAACAATTGTGCGTCTGTTAGGCCGTAGACGGCACGCAATTCCGAAACTCTTTCCAGGAATGCGTGAACATTTTTCCCGTCGAAATGGCAATTCCATTTTCTCATCTGGTCGGCTATTTTTTCCGCCGGATTAATTGGAATATTCGCCATGACTTGATTAGGTGCTAACAGTATATTACTTTCTCCTAATAGTGGAGACGATGTATTTTCCAATTTCTCCGTGAGCAATTGCTGCTCATCGGCCGTCTTATCGTGCTCTTCTACGTAATCCGGCGCGTCGTCTGGCTTATCATCAAAAAATTCAGGATTTATACATATAATGACGTATCTGTACTGCTGTCTCGTTATTTAGATACAGCTCGTCTTTACTTTAACGGACATTTATAGCATACGAGTTTACATACATGAGGCAAACAAAATTGACTTTGTCTTGTTTTTGAATTGTTTAGAAACACTTTTTTCCTAGTGAATTTATATATATGATATACTATTTAGGTATAGTGTTCGCGAGATGTGTTTCAAATTCTTCCAAGCATAATAAGTGTTACTAAAATTTAAATTTTTAATGTTCGCACTGCCTCTTAATAGCACTCGAAATGAGAAAGTTTTATTGTCGACCCTAAAATTTGTCAATCAAATGAGAAAACAGACAATTTTCAAAAATCTCTTTGAAAGAATTAAAAATAGAACGAAAAATTTGCACACAGTAGATTTAGTAAAAGCACAAAAATTTAGTTTTAATTTTTAATTTTTATCTGTCATACTTTGTCAATTATTACCAATAAAAATTTTAATAATTTTTAACATTGTTCGCCTACACAGATTCTCCGCGATTGTATACTCAAACTCTGCAGCTGTGAATTCTACTGGCCGGAGCTATCTTACGCGCTCCCTTCTCTGGACGCTCCTATTCTGACCACGGTATGAGATTAGATCCGCAGCGCAATGCATCCTATATCGAGTGATTCGCGGCCACGTATTTGTTCGCAAATTCGCACGCACTGTTTTTGCATCCCGAGGTGATGCACATCGTGCATTGCATGAAGACTATTGGTATAGAATATAATATAAATATTGGAAAAATATGTAAATATAATAAATCTTGATTGCAATATAACATTTAATGTTCACTTAGTCACTTACATCTAGTTTGAGCCTACAAAAATGACTGCTTAGTAAGTTAAAATGATACAGTTTCTTTTAGAAAAAATTTTCTTTCACATTTCACAATTTTCTTTGAAAAAACACAATTTTTTAATATATTACACGACACCAAGCGGGTCTGACCAAATGCAGAGCATAAACTTGGCACTGTAAGTATACGGTATGGGTGACGATGTGGAAGCATCTCCGAGCATTCCCACGATTTTCTGTCCTAGGGATTATTGTGGTCAACCTAGTTTTCGTCATCGATTACAGTGCCATGTCAAAATCCCTTCTGATTCGGCGTTTCGACATGACGAGTGACTCTCAATGATTCTGCCAATTCTCCTTGCGTTTGGTCCGAGTCTTCAACTAGTAGTGCCTTCTGTTAACAATATTTTTTCTCGAAAATTTTAGCTTATCCGCCACTATGCCAGTTCTTGGAAGCAATATTACCACTCTGAAAGCGCTCAAACCACTAACGAGATGTTATTTCACTAAGAATAGTCTCACCATAAGCACTTGAGAGCATTTTATAAGTTTTAATTAAAAAAAAAAATAAAAAATTGAAATGTTAAATAAAAAATTGAATTACTTTCTATGTGCCTTGCATGCAATGACACTTGAAAATTCTGCGACTGGCGATCTCTAATATATATCTTACATACACATTCAGCGTATTTAACTTTCTTCTCTTTCTACCGTCCATACTATTCCATACTCGCTAACCTTCATAGCTGCCTCTGTAGCATGCTATTTAATTAGAACACTTATAGGGTGTATCGCCTTGCGGACAATTCGTATATGACCTACTGTCATATAATTTGAGACGGTTATTGGCAAGTTAAATATAATATGCAATATTAGCGGTGAAGAGGAGCACTAATAAATGGTTGACGACGACGTTACAGACGTACGCGAAAGTAATGTATTGAATACATTTAAAATGAAGTCTAGAAAATGTTATAGCAGTGTTAAAACGATAAAAAAGTATCATGTAATTCTCTCTGTATCATCGAAGGAGTTTTATAAGGGGAGATTGCTGTTAAGAACTTTTCTTTTTATAACAATATTAATACTAATTTAAGTTTTTATTGTATGCCTGAATCTAAAGCTGGAAAACTTTATTTTGCGATATTGAACTGGTAAACAATCATAAACTGTGCACCAAAATAATAAAAATTAAATCCGATAAGGAAACAGTCATTTACGATTGTAATCATAGTTGTTTTTAAACAAAAAATATATATAACAATTTTTCAGAGAGATAAATCTAATTTTTAATTACTTTAACCATAGTATTATACATATTAATGAATTAATATTTATACGAATATTATATTAATAAAAATTTATAATATTAATTACATTAATAAATTATTTTTATATAAATTCATATTTTGTTACATGACGTGTTTAATTAAAAAGTAAAGAAAAATACTATATCACATTTATTCTGTTATTTAATTTTCTATGGGTTCGAACGAATTGTGGTTGTTGTAGGTACTAACGGCAATTGAACTTATAAAAGAAAAGCATCATCAAAACGACTCCATAATAATCCAAGAGTCGAAATAGTTTCCTTCTCATTTGAGTCTTTACAATCGTCTTGAGAATTCAATATATTTAAAATTTCTATGATGTGTTGCGCATTTTCCAACAGACATGCTAGCAGATCTAAGTACTTTAGTAAACTCATCATATGATTGTACGGCTTCATAAAATGTTTCTTCATCAACTAAGAAGTCATCAACGTATCTACTTCTAAGAATAATTCTGGAACTAATTTTATATGAATGTGCGTCCAAATGACCTAATTCATCTAATCACGCATTTTCCAAAAATGAAGCTGATACTGTTCCATATGTAACTGTATGCAAACATCAAATTTGTAGTAGTAAAAGAGGATCAAAACTCTAGTAGATACGTTCCCACTTACTATCAGTAAGATCAATAAGCATTTGACGACAATTTTTTACTATATAACATACATCTACACATTTGAAAAAACAACACCTAATAATAATAACAACGATGTATTCCTGTAGCTTTAGATAAAAAATCCATCAGCAACATATATCCAAGCTCCACATATTCTTACATAAAATCATGGTAAACGGTGCAAAGTTCAGGTTGTTTAAGAAAATGAGGTTCTACTCGATTTATACAAACCTTGGCAATTTTGTCTGAATCTATAAACTTAGGCTAATTGCCAACAGGGAATTTAAATATAAAGCGATCATCAGAATTTCTACAATGCGTAGTTTTGAATTCATCCTAATATTTTTATTAAAATGATGAAAAATTTTTCGGTACATGAATCTAGTAAGACTCGGGCAGTAGTACGGGCAGCATCTTAGAGTTGAAGGACAACTACTGCAGTAACTAATAACGGTTGAGAAATATTTCTATCTAATGCCGTAAGGTGAATCAAAGTCCAGGGACTAGCTTGCGTTGCTCGAGGATTGACAGTTGTCTTACTGCTTGATTTCTCGGAATGAAGCTTTGTATGATGTTTGCCATCGCAAACGTAGAAACTAGCTTTCGAGGGATAATCTTCCATTCTATGTTTAGAGCTTATACAATTGAAGCAGAACTTGGATTATGCTACACATTCTTTACTTTCGGCTGGTAAAGATCTGCGAACTGTTTACAATAGTTTACAAAATACGGTTCTTGACAAAACAAGAATGAGATGTAGTATTATTTTATTTTATAATTTTAACTGATAATATGTGTTTACGTATTCTTATTAAATGAACTTGATTTGTTCTTAGCTCTTGTAATATCTTTAAGACAATTTTTTTGACTGTAGCTATGTTTAGATCTGACAAACTCATTTAAATCTGTAACGATACCTAGACATTATATGCTAGCTTCTAAGAATCGTTCAAAGGCTATAAACCTTGGGAATTCAATATCTCAGTCTCTTTTAACTAAAGGTGTCCACACTAGTCGTGCCAACGATTGCAATATATTTTCAATTAATTGTTCAAATATCATGTCCTAATGTTCAACTGGTAATTTTAGAGAAGTGAACTCATTTTTACTCTACAAGGCAATATACAAGAGTTTACTTAGATGCTCGCCAGTTTCTTTAGTCGAATGCGAATAGTGCAGAGCTACACGTATATGATCCTGCTATATAAATATATGCTCCTGGAAATGAGCGATATTCTGTGTGTTGATAGCAAACATCCAGCTCGATAGGCGAATAAATGGCTGCACAATTCAATCTTTGGAGATGTATAAGTCAAGAAAGGGTTCAACAGATTCCATGAGTAATATTGGTAAGCTAAAACGACTTCTTCAAGTCTATAGTTGGATATGCTGACAAACAAGTAAAATAAGTGTATTTACAGCAGTCTAAAAGAACTCTGAAAAATCGTGCATAAAACGTTGAATTTCTGAGTTTGTTGAAATTTCAGCTGATAGGATGGGACACAAGGACTCATCCCCAATCAACTAAATAGGCCCTGACCACCACATAGTTGATTCTTTTAACTGTAGTGCAGTACATCCTCTGGTTGCTAAGTCTACTGGGTTATGTGCAGACGGCACATGTCACCATTTAGCTGTTGGCAAGAGAGTTATAATCTCACTAACTCTATTTACAACATATGACTTCCAACGAGATGGGCGTAATCTTAGCTAGGACAGAACGACTTTTGAGTCGGGCCAGTAATGAATCTCTTTAGACGAAAAGTCTAATTTCGAAAGTATTCGAGCCATAAGTTTGACTAATAATGGTGCACCACAGAGTTCCAACTGTAGACATACAACTTTAAGTGGGGCTACCTTTGTTTTAGGGATGAGCAGTCGTCGTGCACATCTGGCACTTGGAACAGTCACAAAAATAGCAGCTGCAAAAGCACGCTCAAAAGCATCACAAAACTCATGTAAATGTCAGGATTCAGACTTGCTTCTATCTACCCAACGTTGAATTCGAATCTTCTCTATGTCAGCAAACTGTTGTCTGTGGAGAAGCCACTCCTTCTGAATTCATCCTGAAACAGGCGAATCCCAATCGATACCTTGCATACACAAACATGGAATTAATATTTTTACACGAATTATAACTGGGGACAAAAAACCCACAGGGTCGAAGAGTTTGGATACTTCCGACAAAATGGAACGCTTTGTGGTTGCTGGAGATGCTAAAGACAGTTTAACTCGAAAATAAAAGACATCATCAAGGGGACTCCACCATAGACCAAGAGTCAAAATCGTCTCCTTCTCATTTAAGTCTTTAAAGTCGCCTTGAGTGTTTAATAGATTTAAATTGCTATGGTTTGCTGCGTATTTGCCGACAGAGATACCCGTAGAACTAATAACTTCAGTATGTTCCTGATATACTTGTGCGGCTTCATCCAATGTATCTCCGCCAGCTTAGAAGTCATCCACTTATCTATTTCTGAGAATAATTGTGGATCCAATTTTATGTGAATGTGCGATCAAATTAGCTAATTCTTCTAAGCAAGCATTTGCTAACAAGGGAACTGATAATGGTCTGTATATAACAGTAAGCAAGTGCCAAACTAGAAGAGGTAAAAGTGGGTCAAAACGCCAGTATATACGTTGCCACTTAGTATCCGTAAGGTCGACAAGCATTTGACGAAAATTTTTAATTATATTAAGTCCCTGCTTTATCCTTTTGTGATCCATTAAAGACAACCCTTAGTTTTTGCTATCATCCTGCTTGAATACTGGATGATGAGGCAAAACGTATCCGTCGTCAACCTTGCATTCATCTAATGGAAGAAGTTCCATATGCCCAAGGTCACCATATTCTTGTATAAAAGCATGATAAGAAGTGCGAAGTTCAGGTTATTTACGAAAGCGACATTCTAGTCGATTCATACAAGCTTTGGCAATTTTCTCCGAACCTAAGAACTTAGGCTGATTGCATAAGAGCAGTTGAACTATGAAGCGGCCATCAGAATTTCTACAATACTTGGTTTTGAAATGATCCCAACATTTTTGTTCTGAAGGAGACATATGCTTTCCTGAGGGCTCTCTTCTGACTCCCAGAAGAAACTGATTGTCTGAGAAAGCTGATGGTCTACTGCTAAATGATGTACCGTTGTTTCCGTGGTATTATCGGTGTTTGCGTTCTCGATTAAAGCCCAGCCAAAAGCAGACGATAGAGCCACCGGACCAGTATATAGGGATTGAGCTCGACATATTTCTGGTAAAAGCACGGCACCATAAACAGACCATAACAGAAGCTTCGTATGATGTTTGTAACCGCAAACGAAACAGCTAGCTTTTGAGGGACAGTCTTCAATTTTATGCTTAGAACTTAGACAATTGAAACAGAGCTTAGATCGTGTTGCATGTTCTTTCCTTTTGGCTGGTACAAGATCTGCGAACTGCTTACAATAGCTCACAAAATGCGGTCCTTGACAAAGGGAACAAGGCATAGCATAATTTTCTTGGAATTTAAGGTGGTAACGTATGTTAACGTATTTCTCTTTAATGAACTAGATTTTTTATTCTCACTGTAGCCATGTTCAGTTATGACAAACTCATCCAAGTCCTTGACGACATCTACACTTTGAATTCTAGACTCTAAGAATTTTTTAAAGTTGGGAATATTGAGAATTCATTATCGCAATCTTTTTAAACTAAGCGTGTCCACTCTAGTCGTGTCAACGATGGCAATTTATTTTCAATTAATTGTATAAATATCATGTCAATGTTCAATTGGCAGTTTTCAAGAGGTGAACACATTTTTACTCTCCAAGGTAGTATGCAATAGTTTACTTAAATGCTCAGCAGTTTCCTTAGAAGATGCTGGAAGGCGCACAAGAGTATTAAAATGGGCAGAGAATTTTAATAGAGGATTTCTCGTAGCGACTACAGAATGCCCCCCAAGCCGAGAAAAAGTTCTCATCCACCAAATCAAATCTCTGCAGTTTTGAAACTGCTTCACCTTCTAATGCATTGAGCAGGTGCTGACATTTAATAATAGTAGGAATCGCGGTATCGTTTCATACAAGGGACTGAAATTTGTTTTTAAAACTTTGCCAATTATGCTGAGTGCCATTAAACTTAGGTAATTTTACCTTTTCAAGAGAGGCCCGCGATGAATTAGTTATTGCCGCCGTAGTTGAGAATACGTTCTGAGTAGGACGCTGAATACTTCCGAGGCTTGTAATGCATTCATTTAGTCATGCCTTGGTTGACAAGTATTCAGATACTCCGTTATTATATAAATCTAATTTGAAGTAACTACGGTCCTTCAGTGACTCCGAGAAGGAACTGAGTTGGAAGTCTCACTCACAAAACCCATCCCAATAATTGTCTAACATAGCAATTCGCGACCGATAATCCTCAACGGTCATAACTGAGGCAGGTTTCTGTTTAGACGTATTGGATTTGAAATTCATCAATAAATTTAAGCACCATTTCTGTCTCACTAACAAATATGCAGTATCCTGTTCAGCCATAACGTTATTAGTATATGCTTCCTTTAATTAAGCAATATACTGTGCGTGTTGAATTCAACACAACAAAAGACGGAAAGCTTAGTCGAACGCGTATAGTTACTGTAAACTATAGCTATACGTACTGTAGCTATACGTGTTAGTATATGCTCCTGCAAATGAGCGATATACTGTGCGTGTCGATCTAAACACAAGCAAAAAATAAAGTCAAGTCAAACGCATATAGTCTAAATCTATACGTATTAGTATATGCTCCTATAATTGAGCGATATACTATGCGTTGATGGCAAGAATCCGGTTTGAAGGACCAAAAAATGACTGCACCACTTCGTTTTTTGGAAGTGTATAACTCAAGTAGGACTTTAATACCTTCCAAGAGTAACATCAGTAAGCTAAGTCGACTTCTCCAAATCTATAGTTCGATAATCTCACCAGCAAATAAGTGAATTTAACAACAGACTAGAAGCACTCTGATAAATCAATGGAAAATCTCTGGAGAATCTCGACAATATCTCTCAAAAATCTCCCCTCCAGCGCGGAAGCGTGCCTTACTTATAGTTCTTATAACCTACTTATAGTTCTCCAAACTTGATTGCGGGTAGAAAGCTAAGGCATAAAAGGTCACTCTTTATCTGTAGTATTCGAACTTATATTGACATTTCATTGACTACTTCAGTAAGGCAAAACTGAATGACAGTGCCCAAGCGTATAAGACTTGAAACTTACCATTATGATGTAATCGGCGCGAACACTAATAAAAAGTTATCGTAGAATGTGTTGAAGTTTTTTAAAAAATCGGATTAATTTCGGTTCAATTACGTTATTTCTTATTTGTTTTTAAGAAATTATTTCAATATTTAATCGAAATTATTATTATTATGTTCGTCAGAATAAAACGTAACAATTAGCACGAAGCCGAAAAATGTATAACTTTTTATCACGTAAAAGAGTGAAAAATTTATTTACAATATAAAAATATTATTTATTATTTACTGTTCATAAATAATTTAAACAACTAATCGATATTATTATTATGTTCATCCGAATCTGATTGCATATTTAGCATGGACATTTTATAAATTTTAATCACAAAAAAATGAAAAATCTATTTATTATTAATTATTATTTATTGTTTATTATATTGAATTTTATATTGAATTAACTTGGTTATTAATTAATTTTTGGCAACACATAGACTGCGCACGTTAATAAATTTTGCATGAAAATCTACTTTATTACATTTTTACAAAAATAAGTTAATAAATATTATTGGCCTTACAGTCTTTATAATATAGTATATTAGCTTAATTTATGACAGTCCTACTGTCCTTGTTTATGTTCACCCCCGTAGAATATTATCATTACAATAAATTATATTAAAAATTAAAAATAAAAGTATAAATAAACATAAAAATAAAATAATAAATAAAATAAAAATAATAAAAGTAATATTCTATATTAGTAAAGTACAGCCTGTCTACCCCCATCACCTTAAATTTAGAATCACCTGTGGTATCCGACATGGTAAGAATACCATGTATAAGAATAACCGAATATCGCGTTCGGGACTGCGCGTGGAATAGGATGGCTAATGGAGCACACTTGATGATAATGAAAAAAATAGAAATAATTAAAATTTAAATGAGCTTTAATGGCGCAGTGCCAGACATACAAATACAAGGCAGCGCCTATATACGAGACGTGCGGGACGCAGGCCGAGGGTCGCCGAGGCGACGGCGCGCGAGGCGTTCGGGAAGAGAGAGAGAGAGAGAGAAAAGGAGCTGCCACTTACAGGGAGCCGGAGCTCGTAGGTCTCGCAGCGCGTTCTCGAAGCGCAATAGCGCCTTCCTTTGCCGGGGGCGGCGGTGAAGTTGGCCTCCGGGAGCCCCGGGATGGGGCGGTTATTCCGCGTAGATGGGGCGGACGACAATTCGTCCGCTCGAGCTCGTATTCGGCGCGGATGCACTGCACACCCTCGCACCACTGTGGCACCACAAGCGCGTTAAATCGGGTACTCTCCCCGAGGACGAGGTACGAGGCGGGGGGGGAACCTTGGAACACAAGGCAGGTTCCCACACACGATTCGTCGCGGCACGGCGGTAGCAACCGAAAAAAAGGAAACGGACGACGTGCGGAGAAGGCCGGTAACAACGCGTTGTTTTCTGCTCGCGGCTCTCTTTCTTTCTGTCTCTTCGCGCGCGTGGCTGTCTCTCCCCACTCCCCGCTCTCTCTCTCACTTACCTCACCGCCGGTGGTTGTGCGTCGGCCTGTAACAGATAAACATTTCTACATATAAATATACAAATACATATGTACATGCTACGGCTAGAGAGAGAGCAACGGGACGGGGAAAGCAGGCGCACGCAGTGCTTGCGTTCCTCGTCACACGCCCCCCCCCCTCCAGACGCTGGTAGCCGAAGCGTAACAGCTCGACCCAACATCTCTCTCTCGGATCGACCATCGTGTCAGGATGAGGAACGGGGTGGCTGCGGTCTACCGCTGCGGATCACTGGGATGAGGAAGGACGGGTAAAGAACTCCCTTCCCTAGACGCAGTTGTTTTTTGAGGTAACAATCGCCGGTGGTCCGCCGTCAATAACGGCGCCAGTCAATAATCGAAGTTAGTCGGCCCGTTGACGGGCGCGGACTTGGGCCCGAGTGCGGCGGGGGGATTGGTCCCGCGGCGGGGTTGAGCGTCCGCTCTTCCTGGGGCGACCTACTTTTCGCCACACCAGGTGCACGTCGTTATGACAGGCGGCTTCGCTGTTATTGGGCTCGGCAGAGGCGCGCGCTTGGGTTCTTCCACGGGTTACGATTCGCGTCCTACGCGGTCTCCCTAATCTACGCGGTGCGATATCGGTGTTAGATCGCGTGGCATTGCCCGCGGGGGTATCGCTTCGCACGCTTGTATCGGAATTATAATGAGGCGCGTCGTCGGGGCGCCGTACGCTCACCAGTGGTGTTACAATGCGGATTCGCTCGCTCGCCTCGCCATTACAATTCGACGCATCAGGGTCGTGATCTCGATGGTAGGGCTTCAGGTCGGCGACGTGATGCTTACCAGCATCTCTTCCCGTAGAGTCGATCAGTCGATAAACATTAGTGCCGAGTTTCTCCATGATGGTAAAGGGCCCGTCGAATTTTGGGGCCAGCTTGGCGCTGACGCCCTGTATGCCTGACGAGAGGATGCGATTACGCCGCCATACGCGATCGCCAATCGCGTAATGCACGTCGCGACGTCTCGCATTATAATAGCGAGCTTGCTTTGCCTGCGCTTTCTGCGAGTTTTCCGCTGCCTTTAGATGGAGATCAGATAATTTCTCCATGCGCTCTTTCCAATGTTGTAGAGCAGCCTCTTCTTGCGCAATCTGTGCGCGCTACTCCTCCTGGCGACGATGTGTGCCAGGGGCTGAGGGGTGACGACCCGTGTTAAGGAAGGCCGGACTTACGCCAATGGAGTCTTGTACGGATGTATTGTACGCGAACATCAGCTCGGCGATGTGCGCATACCAAGTACTGTGAGACTCCTCAATGAAGGCGATTATCGCGGTCTTCAGAGTTCTATTGACCCTCTCTACCGGATTGGCTTGAGCGTGATAAGGGAGTATCGTGGAATGCTCCATCCCACGCTCCACAAGGAATTTCTCAATGATTTTATTACGAAATTCGGTGCCATTGTCCGATAGGAATACTTCGGGCGTACCAAAGCGTAAAAATACGCGATCTTTCAACTCGCGGCGAATCGTTTGCGCATTCGCCTTTCGGATGGGGATACATTCTACCCAGCGAGTGAATAGATCCATGAAGACGAGCAAATACTCGTATCCCCGGGTAGATCGTGGAAATGGACCGATCACATCTCCAGCTACTATTTCCCAAGGGCGGGTGACCGTTTGATGGCCCATCAGGCCAGCTGGTGCAGCCTGCTGCACCTTACATTGTTGGCACACGGTGCAGTCACGGACAAATTGTGTCACATCTTTGTGCATTGATGGCCAATAGTATGATCGTGCAATTCGGTCATACGTTTTATGGCGTCCGAAATGATCAGCTGTGGGCTCCTCATGGCATTCATGCAGAACGGTACGACGATCTTCTTTAGGCACGACTAACTTCCACGCATCCTGGTCGTCTACTAAATCCTCGACGGCAGGATCGGGACGGTAGTAGTATAGTCGCTGCCCAACGACTTTCCACCATGGGAGGTTGGTCGGATCGCTCACCACTTTCTTACGAAGGCGCAAATACCAGGGGTCTTGCACATCGGTGACGCCGAGGGAGGCGACTTCGCAGGTCGGCTCGTCTTCGTACAAACGAGAGAGGGCGTCTGGTACGCAATTCAAGGTACCTTTCCGATGGATGACTTCGTAGTCGTATCCCTGCAATTCCAAGGCCCAACGGGCGAGTCTGCCCGTGAGGTTGCGCAATGAGTGCAGCCAACGAAGGCTGCTGTGATCGGTTATCACCTGGAAGTGATAGCCCTCGACGTACGGGCGGAATTTACGCACAGCCCATAGCACGGCGAGGCACTCGCGTTCGGTGACCGAATAGTTAAGCTCAGCCGCAGTCATCGTGCGACTAGCGTAGGAGAGCACGCGCTCCTCGCCATCAACAGCTTGCGTGAGCACGGCGCCTAGTCCCGAGTTGCTGGCGTCCGTTTGGATGACGAACGTTTCTCCAAACGACGGTCGAGAAAGGACGGGTGCAGATGCGACGAGCGCCCGGATTTGTTCGAAGGGTTGCTGTTGCTCTTCCCCCAATGGTACTTGATGTTCTTCTTGGTTAATCGGGTGAGAGGCTCAGCAAGCGTTGCGAAGTTCTCTAAGAACTTGCGATACCAGGACGCAAGGCCTAGAAACCTACGGAGCTGCTTCAGGTTCTTTGGTGCGGCGTAAGTCAAGATTGGTGCAATCTTATCCGGATCGGGTCGAAAACCGTCACGATCCACGAGGACACCGAGGAACCGTACCTCTGCGAGTCCAAATTTACTCTTCTGCCGATTGATGGTCAAGCCGGAATCGGAAATCCGTCTCAGGATATGTTCGAGCCACCTGAGGTGCTCGTCAAAGCTCTCCGTAGCGATGATCACATCATCGAGGTAGGCGAAGGCCACCGGCTCCATTTCAGGGCCGATCAGCTTGTCGCTTAACTGCTGAAAGGTGGCACGGCCACCGGCGACACCATATGGCATATGGGTCCATTCGAATAACCCCATACCTGGAACCGTGAAGGCAGAGAGGTGTCGCGACTCCTTACGAAGAGGGACCTGATGGTAGGCGCTGCTGAGGTCCAGTGTGGAGATGTATCGCGCATTTCTCAGTTTCCGTAAAATTACGTCCATGTAGGGAAGCGGGTACGCGCTGACCTTGGACACGGAATTCAATTTGCGATAGTCCACACAGAATCGGTAGCTCCCATCGCTCTTGCGAACCATCACGACGGGGCTAGACCATTCACTGGTTGATCTGCGAATTACGCCCTGATCAAGCATCTTGCGAACTTGCGCATACATATCCAGCTCTATCTTCTGAGTGACCGGATAATAACGCTGCTTAATCGGCTTAGCATCGCCGACATCGATCACGTGGTCGGTCAGATGCGTGCAGCCCAGAGGCTGATCAGCCGGAGGCAGCATCCGGTCGAGGAGTTCCTCGAGAGCTCGACGTTGACTCGCACCAGAGCTTTGAAGTTGGGCGGCTTCACGTCCACGGCCGCGATCCTTGGTTTCGGGCGCGTTCGAGACGTGTCTGCCGCATGGAAGGCTACTTCGGGCATTATGCCACTATGTCCTCAGGTGATGGCGATGGCCTATAATTTCGCTCCGCATCGAGGACGCATTCGGCCTCTCGAGCAAGCTCGATTAGCCGATTTACGCTCGTAATCTTCTCCCGTGGAACTAACATCTGTATCTCCGGGAGTAGATTACGGTAGATCAGGGCGAGATATTTGTCGTCCGACCATGGTTCTTCGAATCGATTGAGAATCGTTAACAAACAAAACATGTAGTCACGTGTTGGCTCGCGCTTCGCCTGCGTACGCCGCTGCGCTTCGCTGATTAGCTCAGCTTGGAAGCGTCGATCGACGCCGTAGCAGCTCCGGGCTGCGTGGCAGAACTCTTGCCACGTGGTCCAGTCTTTCCGGGATAGACGGTACCAATGCAGGGCGACACCGTCGAGGAGCTCCGTCATGGCATTGAGCATGTCCTCGTCCGTGAGCGGTGTCAACCTGCGCCATTCCGCGATCCTTTGCAGAAATTCTTCTACACTTTTCCCCTTGGCATCATTGAATCTAATTTTCCATTGGCGCACGGTCTTACCAATATCCGTGCGCTGGGCCAAGGTGCTTGACAGCGTTGATCGTGTTATATTCGCGGGCGAGCTCATCACATCTCGATCCATGTGATGTCCCCCCCTTCCAGGCCCTTGGTACCGAGGGTGGTAAGGAGCCGAAAACGTAGGCTCGCCGGTTGACCCTACAAACCTATTATTGTTTAGGTTTTTGTCACTTTCCAAGTATTGCAGATCGTACGTGTCTTGGAAAGTGACACGGTCGCGTCGCGCCGATTTTTGCAGCTGCTGCTGGATGCTGGGTAGCGTAGCGTGCATCTCACTTTGCCTCTATTGCAAATCTTGGACAGTTCAGTTCGGGTTTAGAAAGGATGCCCAAACTTTACAGCGGTATATAGATGGCGCACTCGGCGACTGACGCTGTGCGTTCATTTATATTGATGATATGTTCATTGTATCGGACAATCTAGACAGGCATAAGTGTGATTTAAATTTTGTATTATTAAGACTAGATAAATATAGATACCTCTTTATCCTTAAGTAAATTGATGAGCTAAATTCGTATCTGAAATTGGTTTGATCTTATCACTTTAAAATCAAGGTCATTTCAAGGTCAAACCTTGCAATATGGTTTGAATCATTGAAAAAGATATATCTTTATGTTTCTGGAGTTACTGATTTCGGTTTTACGTCATTTTGACCTCGAATAAAAAGAGAAATAAAAATTTCTCCAAGGTCAGGTTGAGAATATACCCAGAGAAGTATTTACAATTCATCAATATCAATATCATTATTTAGATAAAATTCTGAATCTATTTTCATGAAAGTAGTTTTCCAGTAAAATTACAGACATACTTTTTGTTAGAAACATATATATGTCATCATAATTTAAACTTTCTGCATTTGACCTTGAAGTGACCTGGTTTGGTCACAAATAACCGTGATTATGAGCAGTTATAACCGATCAGACTCCAGATTTGGATGCAGCACATCTCAAAACCTGAGAATATGATTTTATTTCTATTTTACCGAAATAAAAATCTTTCATGACCCTTCAAGGCCGGATAGCCGATATATCTCCTCGGTCCATGATAGAACCATTGTACATAGTTGATGGGTGATATAACATATGAATTTAGGAACTTTCAAAGGAGGTTTCGAAACCGCAAAACCCGGCCATTGAAGAAAAGTTAGCGGCTACTAAAGTATTTCCTCGTCCCAAAGATCCCACGGAACTCCGACGGTTCTTGGGAATGATCAACTTCTACCGTGGTTTAATTCAACACGCGACAGAAATGCAAGAGCCGCTGACCAAATTCCTGATAGGCGCAAAGAAAAAAGACTCCCGACGTATTAAATGGAACAAGGAAAGCGCCGAAGCGTTCAACAGATGCAAAAAAGCGATTTATATTGCAGCAGAAATCGCGTTCCCGAGCAAAAAAGCGGCAATCCGCTTAGTTACGGATGCATCTGACATCACATTGGGAGTGGCTCTTGAGCAGAAGATAGATGACGCGGACTGGCGTTCCGTCGCATTTTTCAGCAAGAAATTGAACGAAGCACAGCGTAAATATTCGACATTCGATAGAAAACTGACACCTATCTACTATGCTATCCGTAGGTTCTACTATTATTTAGAAGACCAACATTTCAATGTCGTTACCCACCACGAACCACTGGTGCACGCCCTCACAGAAAGCCAGGACAAAGTAGCAGAAATCCGATGCAAGCAATTAAAAGTATTTAGTGCAATTTGACCTGACTATCACTTACATCTCAGAGGTAGAGAACCCGGTCTACCGACACCACCTCGCGACAAAGGGTTGGGAAAGAACGCATAGGCAACCGAGCTGTGTAGTCGCCTTTGTATATATAGTATAATAAAGCATATATATATATATATATATATATATATATATATATATATATATATATATAACGAAGCAGAAGTTATTTATTTGATTCTAATGAGATAGATTAAGAATAAAGATCCGAAGATAAAAACCCGACAAACGCGTTTTTTATCTGAAGTTCATAATTAAATAACTTCTATCTTTCAAATATTTAGAACTAAAAAAATGTATATTTGATGGTCTAGATAGTCGAATTGAAATAACGATATATTTCTTTCTTTTCAATACATAACTTTGTTTTGTCTTTTTCTTCTTACTTAAAATAATAAATGTATTATATTTCATATGTTTCTCTATTTACCAAAAATATTTATATTACAACAAACTCGCTTTGATAAAATTAACTTAACAGTGAGATAATCATAATGGCCATTGCCAGCAATTTATCTATATTTAAAAATTCAATAGCTTTAGAAAAAATTGCTAATTGTAGACTATATTTTTTCCAACAATTATTTAATAGCTTTTTATGTTTTTGGAGCATATAGGCATAATCATATTTGACCTATAACTAATTTGAAGAGGGAAAAGCGGATTATATATATATATATATATATATATATATATATATATATATACTGGCACCCCCGCCTCGGCTTCGCCCGAGATAATACTTTTAACCGATTTCTTAAACAATCCAATAATATCTAAGTAAAAATACTCTATATATAAAAATCTATATTACTATAAATAATTGACCGTAATTTACCTATCGTCGCTTCTGTATATAGAGTATGTATATACAAAATGTATAACCGTATTTAATATATATATATATATATATATATATATATATATATATATAGATTAAATGCATATTAAATACGGCTTTTATGGAGAAAATTGTACTTTCGAGTTCGAGTGATAAAAAGAGATGTCCAAATGACTCGCGACAACGTTTACGGAAAATATCATATTCGGACTATAGGGCATTTCTTGGGACGACTAATATAGAGAGTTTTCTGTTGGGGAGGTAGAATACGATGTCAAGGTGTCCCGGGATGACTTTTACTGCGAGTGTGTGTTCGAATGATAAAATATGAATTTTCAAAGAAGTCTCTTAGACACTCCTCGTAGATGTCGTTCGAAAACACCTGGAAGTCGTATTCTATCGCCCCAACGCGAATCTTCCCATAGAAGTCATTCCTACTTACCTGGACGTCGTTTCCTATCAACTAAACATGATACTCAATGTAGAAATCGTCGTTCCGCCATACCTGGACATCGTCTTCTATCGCTCGAACACGAAATTCCCCGTAGAAGTCATTCCAAAACACCTGGAAATCGCATTCTATGATCCGAACATGAAACTTTCTCTAGAAGTTGTCCCGACATACCTGAACATCGTTTTCTACCAACTAAACACAGTACTTCCCATAGAAGTCATCTCGTCATACCTAGACATCATCTTCTACCGTCCGAACACGAAATTCTATCTACTAAATACAATACTCCCCATAGAAATCGTCCAGAGATACCTGATTATCGCATTCTATCATCCGGACACGAAACTCTCCGTAGAAGTTATCCCGACATACTTAAACAACGTTTTCTACCAACTAAGTACGATAGTCCTTATAGAACTCGTCTCGAGAAAGGTAGACATCACATCCTAACGACTAAATATAATACTCCCCGTAGAAATCGTTCGGAATCACCTGGTATCGTATTCTACCGTCCCAACACGAATCTTCCCATAGAAGTTGATTTCCCCATACCTGGACGTCCTTTTCTCCCAACTAAATACAATCTTACCCGTAGAAATCGTCCAGAGACACCTGGACATCGCATTCTATCATCCGAACACAAAACTCTCAGTAGAAATCGTCCTGAGGTAACTGGATATCATGTTCAACCGCAAAATGTTCGTATGCAAATAGCGTACTTTGTAAGCGGACGTTGGATATTGCCTTTTTGAGCAGAAGTAATGATGTATTATATATATATATATATATATATATATATATATATATACAGTTTCTAGGTTATTGGTAAAGAATCCAATTTTGCCATGATTTCTTTTGTTCGAACTAAAAAACATAACCTATTATGAATTCAACAGTCAATAAACGTATAAAAACAAAAACATAATTGGTTGTCACAAATTATATTCGGTATGATTTGGCATACAAAATCTTTTTATAAGAGAAGACGGAGAAAGAGAGAGAGAGAGAGAGAGATAGAAAGAGAGAGAGAGAGAGAGTGATTTTCCCAGGTAAGAGAAAATAAAATTTACAAAAATGAAAAGATATCCATAAGGTGTGATAGAGTAGTGTCAGATAAACCTGAAGAACAAAAAGGGTAATAACGACTAACGTCACACTTTCTTTAGGATACAAATCAAAGGTATCTGGTGTATCTGCTATGAGTAAATAAAGCATTTACGAGTGGTATAAGCATTTTCAAGATGGCCGCGAAAACGTTAAAGATGACGAATGATCCGGACGCCCAAGCACATCAACAACCGATGGAAACGTGAAAAAAGTGACAGAAATGGTTATGAACGATTGCCGAATCACAATCAGAGAAGTCGCTGATGATGTTGGCATATCATTTGGCTCATGCCATGGAATTTTTTCGGATGGATGAAATTTGACGAAAACAGCGGCGAATGAAAATTGCTCAGGAGTCGCTAAATAAAGTTAATAACGATGCAGAACTACTAAAACATATTATAACAGGTGACGAAACGTAGGTTTACGGATATGATGTCGGAACTAATGCTCGATCGTCCCAGTGGAGGCATTCTATAACGCCAAGACCAAAAAAGGCTTGACAAACGAAAATCGCCGAGCTAAAACAACACATCTAACGTTAGCGGCTGCCACTTAAAAAGTAAGCACTGAATATTGCTGAAAATTTTATCGTACTTCAGGGGTATACGTACGGACAATATAAAAAAAATTTTCTACAGGCGAGCTTTCCAAACCCGCGAAATTTAAAAATTCTCGTTACTTTTTCAACACATCTCGTATATAATATAAATATAAAAGAGAATGCATGTCTGTCCTTTATAGGCACCAAAACTACTAAAAATAAACTGATTGCCTTCAAATTTTGAATACGTATTCTGTACGGTTAGGATTAGATGATTTTTTTTATTGCAAGCAAATTTAACAAAAAAAAAATGATGGCAACATAGGTAGTTCCATGTATATAGGTAGACTGCTTGCTAGACTTCGTACAACATGTGTGCAGGTGGGTAGATAATAAACAGTGAGAGGAGGAGCGAGAGACGAAGCAGTATCGCAGTATAGAGGAAACTCGTGAGTACGTGGTATGGCAACACCCACCAACATCGAGTAATCCTTGTTAATCCTCTTGGATTTTTCTTTTCTCCCCCCTCCTCTCTCTCTCTCTCTCTTTCTCTCTCTGTTTCCTCCAAACAAGGTAGTTATGTGTTAATAATTTTTTTTTTCATTGGTCTTACAGTCCAATCAAATCAATCGAAAACAATACGTAACAACATCAATACACATCTACATTAACATTAATACATCAATACAAAAAAATAATAAAAACAAAAATAAAAATTAAAAATTAAATTAAAAATTATAATGACAGTCAGACTGTCCTTATTTACAATTACCCCCGTAGACTAATTTGAAAATAAAATATTAGCTGAAAAAATTTTTGTTAGTAAAGTGCAGTCTGACTGACCCCAACACCCTTACCGAATTGAAGATCCAGTCCAACGTTTCGAGCTCGCTACGGCTCCTCATCAGGGACTGAGTTATAATTATAGTTCTGTGTTAACTATGATTATACAGGATTCTGAGATATTTCTCCAAAAATATAAAAAGCAATCAAATAATTGTTGGATAAGTTTAGTCTATAATTAGTAGTTTTTATAAGATCTATTGAATTCGTAAACATAGATCAATTGCTGACAATGGCTATGAATATTATCTCAATGTTAAATTAATTTTTTAAAGCATACCTATATTTTGTTTCAACTTAATTATTTTAGTGAAATAGAGAAGCATTAGAAAATTAAATCTAATACTTGAAAAATTTTATTATTTCAAATAACAAAGAAAAAGACAAAACAATGTTATTCATTCAAAATATATAAATATATAGTTATTGCAATTAAACTATCAAACATATATTTTTTAGTTCCAAATATTTGGAAGATAAATATTATCGAATTATGAACTCTTTCAAATAATTTGGTGAAAATAATTTCTGAAAAGGTGTGCATGAGTAAAAAGTGCAGGATTTTTAGGATATATTCATAAATATAATAGCATTAATAACAGATTTATTTATTTGTATAATTTTCAATTAATAAATAAAGTAATCACAATTAGTTTTCCTGGAGATTACTTTCTGTTTGTTATTTATAACAAGCATGTATAGATAACAAAATATGTTATAGAAATAAGTCAATACTGAAAAAAAATTTTATACGTTTAAATAAATGGTTTATTCATATCAGACTAATTAACTATTTATTGAAAATAAGTAACTTATACATTTAAATTACTGAAATGCTTATTTAGATGCAGTAAATATTTTTTTAATATATGAGAATTAAGAAACCAAACAAAATATAAAATTCAATTGTAGTATCTTAACTTATTTGGTCGTCATTTTCGTAATCTTCAACGATGTAAACATGCTTTATATATTATATTGCAATAAATATAATGCTAACTATATTTATATACTTTCCCATCATTTTTATTGTATTATATATATTATGTAATTTATTTGATTGTAAGAAACGCAATGGAAGTGAATGTTTAACGCAAACTATCTTTTGTGCAAGCTTTAATCATAATCAATAGAAATTATTTAACTGGTCAATAAGTCAGTTACATTTACTGTGTCGGGCGGACGAAGCCGAGACAATTGCTAAACTCTGAACCATGGTTAGTTATTCTTCAGCACTATAAATGTTAATTATAAAAATTACTTACACAAATATGACATATTTTAAATTTACTTTATACAAAATTATAAAATAAGGTAAATATGGTGTATTAGAAATTCTAATCATTTAAAAGTATTTGTAACGTGACAAATATGTTTTTGCTCTTCAAATAAATTTACTTGTTTATGTCAAACAGGCAATTATTTCAAAATTGCAAAATATTCGTTCGTCGTTTTAAATATGTATGTTTTTGTTTTAAATAAATTGAATTCTAAATGAATTTTTCTTGGACTGAAATAAATACACTTTTACGAAATTTCTAGTTTTCCTTAAACTTACCGCAGGTTTGAAAACGTTGAGTTGCTTGCTAACTTCTATTCTATATTGTACGCTGAACGTTTTCCAAATAGAAGACATCCTACTAATGTGACAATACAAAGTATAACTGCTAGAGCTCGTCAAGGACACCTTGTTCGCCAACGCAGGCGTTGCGAGTACAAGGAAGATGATGCACATGTCATAACTATTCTTGCAGTTATTCATCTTAACCCTCATATCAGCAGTTATCAAATGGAAAGGGTCAATGTCGGTCTTCCAGGGAGAACATGTCAGAGAATTCTAAATCCGCTTAATTACTATGCTTGCTATATCACGCTCGTACAGGAATTGAGGATAAATCACATGCAAATGAGGATTGAATTTTGGCAATGGGCTTTACGAACTATAGAAAATGATCCCAATTTTTTCAACTATGTCCTTTTCTCTGATGAAGTAATATGTTATAGCGATGGACATTGAAATAGGCACAATTGTCATTACTGGTCAAATGAGAATTTTCACTGGCACAGAACAGTAGACCATCAGCATCTTTGGAGCCTTATGGTATGATGTGGACTTGAAAATGGATATTTGATTGGCCCTTACTTTTGTGAACGGAACGTTGATAGAGATAGCTATTTGCACTTAATTAGAGACCAGTTGCCAGAATTATTAGAAGTTGTTGATTTACAGCAGGATGGTGTAGCACCACACTTTGCACGAACTGTCCGTCAATTTTTGAATAAGAATTATCATGGAAGATTGATCGGTAGCGGAGGACCAGTTAATTGGCCTCCTAACTCACCTGATCACACATTTCTGGATTCTATTTGTGTGGCTTCATAAAGAATGTTGTTTTTCAAGAGCGGCCCACAATTAGAGAAAACATGCAAGATCGCATTCGTCAAGCATGTGCAGTAATTCCGAGACAGACTCTACTGAACACTGTACGCCATTTTCAAGGACGCTTAATTTTATGCCTACAAGCAAATGAAGATAACTTTGAACATTTGCTTCGTGGTTAAAACAGTGAGAGGCAAGGGGAGTCACGTTAATCAAGCCCCCTGAAGGAAACAAAACTTACTACGTCCACGTCGTTGTTTATGGGTACCGCTAACAGTAAGGACAACCTGTTCAAGTTCAATATTTTCAAGGTATTTGTCACATTGGGGTTGAACATAAAACTCATAAAAGTGCATTAACGACAATTATTCTATCAGAAAACGCAATCAAATAGCAATCACAGGATTTTTTAACATTTGACCTTTAAATGACCTTTTCAGGGTCATAAAAATTTTTATTTACTGTTTCTGACGTGAAATTTCCCGCTCCTTCCAAATCCAGTATCAAAAATAGGAGTTGCCATTTAAAAAAACACTTTGACCTTCAAATAACCTTGAAAATTGATTTCAAGGTCAAATTCAAGGTCACCATTATTTGACCCCCTTTGTCATGAGCAACTTTTGTTTAAACCATTTTTTCGTTTCACCTCTTAAGAATGAAGAAATTCGGCTTTATAGATTAAAATGGCCCACCCTGTATATATATATATATATATATATATATATATTATATAATATACATATAGTTGTAATATACATGTAGCAATACGTATAATATACACGTGGCTATAAAATTTCTTTTTCGTCGCTGCCAGTGTAAGCTGTTCATCTTTTATTGCATCCTGCCGCCAGCCTATTGTTTTGCCAGGCCTTCCTAGCCGCACGTGTCGAAGACAGTTGCCGTTCCCGTCTCCCTCGATCGCACGACCTGGGAAAAAACCATCTGAAAAAACACAAAAAATGGTCAGTACCTGGCTTTGGCCACCTGAAGCCCTCGTTTTCAGTCGAAAATGTTTACTGCAGTCTCGTCCATAAGCGTCGGCGATCTCTCCTTATGATCTCTGGCGAAACTACAATGGCTCAGAAGAAGGAGAAAGAAGGACAGTCGATACGCTGATGGGCTCTAGTGTGTCACCTGGAGGGTGAGGGCTAAACATTTTAAGCTATAAACAAGGTATTTCATTATGAAGAAATCTAGTAACAAGGTATTTAACTTCGATAGTAATTATCTTAACATGTAACGTTTTTTCCGGTCATATCGGTCGATTTATAGATACATTTTCTCAATCTATTTTTCAGGTATTTATGACCCACAATAGTTATTTTTGGTTATGATTCAAATTTATTTCAAAACAAGGTTAAGCTAGTTATAATATATAGCCTAGCTAAAATATTAATATCATTATTATGCATTATTCTATAAATTCATTGATTTTGATAGTTACTTTAATTAATAAATTCTACATTTATATCGAGTTTCTAATTTTGAATATTGAAGTCACTTATGCGCAAGCTATTACGTATACATATATAATACATATTAAACGCATTGACAATAGTTTATACATTTGCATACAATGTTATATACATCTACATGAAGTCTTAAATGAGCTTATATACTAATCAAGGTAATTTTTTGTCACTTGCAGGAGTGTCCGGTCACCAGACATGCAGTGTGTACACTCTCCATAAATTAAAATTTCGATATAAACTCAACTTTTGTTTATGTTATTTAACGTCGCCGTATTGATGCTTTCAAATACCATTGCTTATGAGCGACGGAGGTCTACGATGTGTTTGTAAATAAAGCACGTGTAAAAATTACAGTGGTGCTTGCGTCAATCGGCCGAGACCGGGATTTGAACTCGGATCACCAAGTTACTAGTCCATCGCTCTAGCGATCAAGTCATCATAGGCCTGATTATATACATTTATTTATGACGTAGAATTTATTCTCTCCTTTTATTTAATATATAGTTGTAATTTCTTATTTTATTCAACAGTATTTATTTATTATTACAACTTTTAATCTATATATTCATAATTAAAACTCTTTATTGAATTAATAAATAATTAGCCGTTCATTAATTAATTTATTTATCTTTAATTTACAATATCATCTTGTGTTTCAGTACTTATCTCACAGGAATGAGACATCACACATCTCTGTTTGTTCTTCCCCACTAGTATTGCATATAATATTTATAAGAAATAAAGTTTGTGATATACTAAAAACATATCAAACTGGTCCAATTTTCTAAATTTATTATAAGTTTTATTATAAGATTCCATTTTTTTCAATCAATTATTATTTAAATACCACTTTAAACTTATTTTAAAATAAAATATTAATATATTTGGCCTAATATAGAACCATGGGTTATATTGTATATTAATAATGTGTAAATAAAGATCATTAAACTTGCATTTTTATACAAAAATGCAGCAGTATTTGCAAGATAAATGTTGTAACATAAATTTATCAAAATTATAAGAAAATTGAAAAAATGTTTAAGTGATAATAGAATAATGAATTAATGTTATTCATATATAAATGTTTTAATATATATAAAATACGTCCATTTTGCATACAAAATATTCAGTCAAATTTGAATAAAAATGGATCGTATTTCCTTCTGAAACTGTCCCCCCACCTTTCGAATTAGTGAGCACATATTCACACAAATTGCATTAAAAAAATTACGCTAAATAAAAGAGAATCATACAGTGGTAGCAACTATCTTCAAATCAGACCGATTTGACAGGACATCATTTTCAATTTTTTTTTTTATAAATTGTAAAATCTAATGTAAGTGATAATACTGAGAAATTGAAGTAAAAACTTAATAGAGTGATAATAAAATCAAAATATACAGTAAGATTTAATAATATGTGCGATTTTCTACCTGTATCTGTACATTCCATTCTCAATAATATGGAAACAAGTCTTAGTTTACCAGTTCTAGTAACAATTTTTCTTTGCACTCTGCAATTCATAATTTATCATTTAATGCATGTAACCTGCATATTGCGAGAAATATTTCGCGAAAAATGTGACAAGAAAAGAAAGCAGAAAAAATGTGTGAAAGTTTGTCCGAGCATGGGTGATCGCCTTAAAGGTTTATATTAATATATGATTAATGTAATTTTATGAAATATAAAAATTTTTTAATTTTTATATTATGGAAGCAAAATACTTATAATATTAATATATAATACACTTCGTAATTATGTTAAATTTATTTCTGAATAAATTTGTTAAATAATTGTTTACTAAAGTTAATTAGCAATGATTGTAAAAATAATTGCGATTAATAAATAACTTATGAAAATATTGGAAGTGATATCATATTTAAAAAATTCTTGCTTTTACAATATATTCTATATAATTAACTAATGTAAGTTCTTCGGAAGTATTTATTCTTATATTATTTATCCCATATTTCTTACATATAAAAATTTATTACATCATTTCTTATATAGAACACATAATAATTTATATAGAAAAATATGATTTCCTACGTTCTTTTCATAAAAAATTTAAACTCTTTAAAATATGTTACTACATTTGTACGAAATATGTAAATTCAACTACTATAGCAAAATATATACAACATTGTCATTCTTCTCTCTTATTAATTCGAAGATAAAAGATTTTTACGCACTATATAAAACATTAATATATTTTTATTTTATGCAAAATACAGATCATTTTCATCACTTTAGAATTTTTTATTACATTTAAAAAAATTAATTATATCAAGAAGGATTCGTCGAAAACTGATATTTGAATTCTAGCGTTTACGAAAACTAAAACAAAATAAAAACGGATAAAAATAAATACAATATTATGATATATTTAAGGGACATAAAAATGTCTAAGACAATGTTTGTACAATTTTAACGATTCGCACTTGCCCAACAATAAAATTCACACTTTATTTAATTTATTTATAATATTTAATATTGTATTTAATAATTTAATACAGATCGTGACAGGACAAGAATATATCATTTGCTATGTGTATCTAATTTAATATGTTGTTTTACTTGATATTATTGCCTTTGCGAAGTCCTCAATAGGTCGCTTTTCCCCATCCGGATCCAGGCGGCAGCTCGGTTATGAATAGCGTCGATCGGTACCATTATTAGAATGTAGACAGAAAGAGTGGAAATTCTGCTCAGCGATAATAGTAGAAGAAATCGTCTATGCTCATGTTAGTAATGCAGTAAAATTTTAACCTCCACTACAACAGCCGTAAAAGTAGATACTTCATTCATGCAATTTTCCAGGTGTTGGTTTTCGAGATTTTCTTATATATATATATATATATATATATATATATATATATATATATATATATATATATATATATATATATATTGTAATGCGTCAAAAAACAAACAAAATTTTATTAACAACTTATTCAATGTAATTAAGTTGATGTTCGCGCACACAAAAATTTTTCTTTATCAAACGTCACTCACCTGTTGAAAACTCTGGGGGAGCTCCACCGGTCTGAAAAGAGAAACTAATATAGGAAAAATATTAATGGACGCGTACATATACCTATGCGACTGGAACGGCATGTAGGTCCAACAAAGAAATAAATGAAACACTCGAAATTTCTTTTGACTGCCGCCAGACTCCGCCTCTTTATTTATTACTAATGTGACAACAACAAAAAAATGGACAATAGACTCCCCGTCCCGAACACCGTCGTCGCCAATCGCGGTTTTCCCCGTGAACGTCCGGTCCGCTGCGCGACGCGCACTCACCTCTCTCTCTCTCGCTCTCTTACTCTCCATCTTAGAGGGACGGTGATGGCTCCGGGTGGATCCTCCGGGGGAAGGGTGATGTCAAGCCGATGGTCCGGTGTACGGGTGCAGCACCGCTGCTGTCTCCGCTTCCTGCCCGTCTCCTTCTTCCTTTTCCTTCTCACCTTTCTTCTACTCGTTCGTCTCTTTTCTCTTGGTTGCCTCGCTCTACGCTATGTTTCACCCTCTATTGCTCGGCGTCTTTCTCTAGACCCTCACTGCCTCCACCGTTTCTTTCTTTCTCTTTTAGAACACTAAACTTCACGTCTTCTACATTTCAGTTCGCTTTCTATAATTATACCTTGCCTTATTCCCTTTCTCATTCCTTTTGTGCTCTCTGCTTCCTACCAATTCTCGTGCGGTCCATCTCTCTCGCTCTCGCTCTCATCCTTTCTTTCTCTCGTTCTTTCTCTATCTTTCGTTTCTTTCTATCTTCTTCACTCTCTTTCGTCTGCCTTCTCTTTCTCTTTCGTCTCCCTTTTATCGCCTCTTTCACTTCACATTCATCTATTAGGAGTGTGAATAAGTCTTTCCCGTTTTTTGTAAGAGATGGCGCCACCAATACTGTGCGAGTATTCAATGGTTACATATGTCATAATCAAAGCTTATTCATATGTCAACAATTCCATACTAACACATTAGTTAAAATTTTTTCGCATTATAAATTTTTGATATCGTGAAAATGTCGAAATTTGAGCCGAGTCGACGTCATTTGCGGGAAGTTTCACTTTATTGGTTCAATTTGAAGAAATCTGCTGCCGAGACGCATCGATTGCTTCAGGAGGCTTATGGAGAAGGTTGTGTCGATGATTCAAGTGTTCGCGGATGGTTTCGACGCTTCAAAAGCGGTGACTTCGACGTGGAAGACAAGGAGCGTTCCGGGCGGCCGCAAATCTTTGAAGATCGAGAATTGGCGACTTCGCTTGATGAACATTCTTGTCAAACGCAAGAAGAACTTGCTGAAGCATTGGGAGTTGACCGAACAACCATTTCCAAGCGTTTGAAAGCCATGGGAATGATCCAAAAGCAAGGAAATTGGGTGCCGTACGAACTGAAGCTGAGAGACGTCGAACGGCGTTTTTTCACTTGCGAACAGCTGCTTCAGCGACATAAAAGAAAGGATTTTCTGCATCGTATCGTGACTGGCGATGAAAAGTGGATACTTACGATAATCCGAAGCGAAGAAAATCATGGGGACTACCCGGCCATGCATCATCATCGACGGCCAAGCCAAATATTCATGGCGCCAAGCTCATGCTCTGTATATGGTGGGACCAGCTAGGTGTGGTTTACTATGAGCTTCTGAAACCGAATGAAAGGATCACAGGCGAGGTCTATCGACGACAATTGATGCGTTTGAGCCGCGCATTGCGAGAAAAACGGCCACAATACTCCGACAGGCACGACAAAGTTATTTTGCAACATGACAATGCTCGCCCACATGTTGCACCGCCGGTGAAAACATACTTAGAAACGCTCAAATGGGAAGTCCTACCCCACCCGCCGTATAGTCCAGACGTTGCTTCGTCTGATTACCATCTCTTCAGATCGATGACGCATGGCCTGGCTGACCAGCACTTCCATTCCTACGAGGAAGCCAAAAAATGGGTGGATGACTGGATAGAGGCCAAACTGGTCGAATTTTTTCGCAACGGGATTCGTATGTTGCCAGAAAGATGGGAAAAAGTTGTAGCTAGCGATGGCCAATACTTTCAATAATTCATTTGTAACCATTTTTTCACAATAAAGGCTTAAAATTTGAAAAAAAACGGGAAAGACTTATTCACATACCTGATACTTCTTTCCTTCACGCTGCTTCCTTTCTCTTTTTTCTTCTCCTTCTTTGCCTTACGACTTCATCTCCCTTTCTCTATCATTCATATCTCTTGTGACTTCGCCGATGATCCAGACGAGAGTGAGAGTGCGTGTCGCGCGCTCTACAACATTGTTGAACAAGGGAGTGGGGAATAAGCTCGACGTCGGACGATGGCGATCGAGATGCTTGGAGTGCAATACCCGCGGCACGAAGCACGGAATTATTACTTTTACATAAAATTTATTTTGTAAATTTTTGCGGAATTATTCTATCTTTGAATAAATTTTCCTGAAATAATTTATTCTAAATAAAATATAAAGATAAATTTTTTTTCACTGGTGATAGATACAAAATACGATAGAACTTAAAATTGAATATTACAAATTATTTTAGAAATCCAAAAAATAGTTTTCTTTACAATTATGGTAGTAGTATTTACAATTCTTTTCTTTATGATTATCGTAGGAGCACTTACAGCTCTTAGATTAACGGAATCTATGTTTTGCTATAATGTACAAATTCCTGCCTTTATTAAATGTCTTATTGTTAAATGTACATATAAATAGTAATATCAGTAGCAGGGTGAGACGAAATTTTCTTAATTGTTATGTATACAAATCAATGAGTTTCCTTTTACTGGAATAAAATCATAAAGAAAAATAAAAATCATGTAATTATCAATACTAAATTCTATTTTTTCACAAGCATAATTTTTTTTTCCTTTTTTATATAGTTAAAGGTTCGCGCAATCTTTTTTTATTATTTCAAAGGGACCAAAAAAAATATTATTCTAAATAACCTTTTTTTCCTCTCAAATATAAATTTAACCTATCTTAAAGATAAATTATTTAAATCACTAATTTAATAACATTTGTTTGATAAAATTGATTTTTATAAGAATAAATCTGAAAGTTAAAGAGTAATAACATAATATTAGGTTGTCAAATATCTCCCTTCCGTCTTTTTCTCTTATGAATTTTGCGGCTATCTAGAAAGCGCTCGAGAGCTCGTATCCGGCAATAATGTATCAGGTATGTGAATAAGTCTTTTCCGTTTTTTTTCAAATTTTGAGCCTTTATTGTGAAAAAATGGTTACAAATGAATTATTGAAAGTATTGGCCATCGCTAGCTACAACTTTTTCCCATCATTCTGGCAACATACGAATCCCGTTGCGAAAAAATTCGACCGGTTTGGCCTCTATCCAGTCATCTACCCATTTTTTGGCTTCCTCGGAGGAATGGAAGTGCTGGTCAGCCAGGCCATGCGTCATCGATCTGAAGAGATGGTAATCAGACGGAGCAACGTCTGGACTATACGGCGGGTGGGGTAGGACTTCCCATTTGAGCGTTTCTAAGTATGTTTTCACCGGCGGTGCAACATGTGGGCGAGCATTGTCATGTTGCAAAATAACTTTGTCGTGCCTGTCGGAGTATTGTGGCCGTTTTTCTCGCAGTGCGCGGCTCAAACGCATCAATTGTCGTCGATAGACCTCACCTGTGATCCTTTCATTCGGTTTCAGAAGCTCATAGTAAACCACACCTAGCTGGTCCCACCATATACAGAGCATGAGCTTGGCGCCATGAATATTTGGCTTGGCCGTCGATGATGATGCATGGCCGGGTAGTCCCCATGATTTTCTTCGCTTCGGATTATCGTAACGTATCCACTTTTCATCGCCAGTCACGATACGATGCAGAAAACCCTTTCTTTTATGTCGCTGAAGCAGCTGTTCGCAAGTGAAAAAACGCCGTTCGACGTCTCTCAGCTTCAGTTCGTACGGCACCCAATTTCCTTGCTTTTGGATCATTTCCATGGCTTTCAAACGCTTGGAAACTCCCAATGCTTCAGCAAGTTCTTCTTGCGTTTGACAAGAATCTTCATCAAGCAAAGTCGCCAATTCTCGATCTTCAAAGATTTGCGGCCGCTCGGAACGCTCCTTGTCTTCCACGTCGAAATCACCGATTTTGAAGCGTCGAAACCATCGGCGAACACTTGAATCATCGACACAACCTTCTCCATAAGCCTCCTGAAGCAATCGATGCGTCTCGGCAGCAGATTTCTTCAAATTGAACCAATAAAGTGAAACTTCCCGCAAATGACGTCGACTCGGCTCAAATTTCGACATTTTCACGATATCAAAAATTTATGATGCGAAAAAATTTTAACTAATGTGTTAGTATGGAATTGTTGACATATGAATAAGCTTTGATTATGACATATGTAACCATTGAATACTCGCACAGTATTGGTGGCGCCATCTCTTACAAAAAACGGGAAAGACTTATTCACACTCCTAATACATCATTTGAAAGGTCTTGGCATAACGTACAAAACGACGCTATGCATGATTAGTTTGGATATTGCATTCAAAAGTTATAGACGTGTAAACATGGAGTTCACTAACGCCGAAATTCGCGCTATTTTAAAGTTTTCCTTCGTCAAAGGCAAATCCGATAGAGAAACGTTCCATCAGATTAATGGTGTGTTGGGAGATGGCACGCTATCACTTCGAACCACAGAGAAATGGTTTCGACGATTCAGAGCTGGTGAAAACGACACCATGGATGAACCAGCAGGCGGAAAACCTGTGACGACGAATACCGATCAAATCACGGAATTTATCGAGTTAGACCGGCATGTGGCATCTCGTCACATCGCCCAGGAGATGAGAGTTAGTCACCAAACCATTTCAAACCATGTGCGGAATGGTGGATACAAAAAAAACTTCATGTTTGGGTGCCGCATGATTTGATACAAAAAAAAACAGAACAAACTCGACCCATTATTGAATCGGATGGTGACTGGAGACAAAAAATCGATCACATAAGAAAATATCAAGCGTCGAACAGTCCCGAACAGTGGTCAAGCCAGGATTGACGAACAGGAAGGTTTTGCTGTGTGTTTGGTGGGATTGGTAAGGAATCTTCCACTATGAGCTGCTCCCATATGGTCAGACGCTTAATTCTACCATCTACTGTGAACAACTGGACCGGTTGAAGCAGGCTATCGACCAGAAGCATCCATAATTGGCCAACAGGAATGGTGTAGTGTTCCACCAGGATAACGTCAGACCGCATATTTCGTTGACGACTCGTCAGAAGCTACGGAGGCTCGGATGTGAGGTTTTATCGCATCCACCATATAGCCCGGGCATAGTGCGGCAAGTGATTACCACCTGTTCCTGTCCATATCGAACGCCCTTGGTGGTGTAAAGTCGAACTCAAAAGAGGCTTGTGAAAAATGGCTGTCCGAGTTCTTCGCAAATAAGGAGAGGGGTTTCTACGAGTGGGGTATTATGAAGTTGCCGTCTAGATGGAAACAGATTATCGAACAAAACGGCGCATATTTGAAGTAAATCCGACCACTTTAACGCTTTTTACAAAGCATTGCATGAAGAATAAAAAAGTGGAAAGGAGATATTTGACAACCTAATTTATATATATATATATATATATATATATATATATATATATATATAATATCATATCATATCATATCATATCATACTAATTTACAAAGATGAAGCGTGTTTTTGTTTTTACACATGTAATATGAGCACTTTGGTGAGAGCTAGTTCGTGCTCTGGCTCAACGCGCCTCGGCCCCTAGTCGCTCAAGGCGCCACTAGGTTCGTTTGTGCAAGATAATTTGTTTTAAATTTTTACGGTATGTAGTATACTTTGGCCCACGCTCAACACGCCTAGGCCCTTGGTGGCTCAACCCGCCACCAAGTTTGTTCTAGTACACGCCGAACCCGCGAAATCCAATTCTGACTCTCGCTCAACCCGCCAGAGTTTAAATTGAAATTTTATTTAACTGATTTGCCATTTTTAATTTCTTTTTCTTTTCGTTGCTGGATTTGGGATCTAAATAAGTTTTAATTTATTAAATAATAAACAAATTTATTTAACAAAATTTAATAAAAATAATCAACAAAATTAAATAATAATAAACTAATAAACTATTTTATTTGTCAGCCATTTGATGACTTAGCCGCTATTCTGACACCCGTTTTATCGCGCCATTATCCGCTGTAACAAAAATAAAAAATATCATAAAATAAATATATTTTATGATGTACAAAATTTAAATAATTTATTCTAACTTAAATTTAACGCTCCGCATGAGCGTAATTACAAAATTTTATTTATTATCTATTTCGTGTTCGCGTCTCGCCCCGAGTGTGCTGAGACTTGTCGCCCGCTATCGCACCGACGACAGGTCCCCCTCGTAAAGCCAGTTTCGAGGTCGCTGGTACACTAAATTTTCGCAGTCAGTGCGGCTCTATTTGAGAATTGGGAGAGAGCGCTCGCTCTCCCCTTACCGCACTGTACCGCGCCTTAGTATTAGGCAGCGCCGTCGCCGCTCGCGAGAATTCGCGGATTTGCGAATTATCGCTCGCCGCTGTTCTTCGAGCCGCCTGCGGCCCGAGAGCGCTCGCTCATCCTCACTGCTGCCGGCGCTTTATCCCCGCGCCGCGCCGCGCCACGAAGCCTTCGGCGCTCCCCCTTCGCCGCGCCGCTCGCGACTTCGCGACTTCGCGACTTATTTACAATATTATAATTTCTGCGCGAGACTATTGTCTCGTCGCAAACATTAAATAAAACAACTAGTGAATGAATTGCTCTATAATTATATATATCCTGTATTATCTTCGGAAGAAAATAGGGTATGTTTTTCATTCAGAATCATTTTAACCATCTTAGCAGTCAGTTTCACCAGCAGCCATTAAGTGGCGTATTGAATAATGTTGAATATCAACTCAAACTAGTCAGATTAAATTAGTAATACCAGGCCAACTAATTTGAATCGTCTCTCTATCTCTCTCTCTTTCTCTCTTCTCTCTCTCTCTCTTTCTTGGCCTATGAAGGACCACGAGTCCTTAGGCTCTAATAAATACAATTCTAATTCTTTCTCTCTCTCTCGCTCCGTTATCTCTTATAAGATGGTAATGCCAAATCATTCGAAACGTAATTTGTGAATACAAATGATGTTTTTGTTTTTACAAATTATATTATATTCGGAAATGGTACAAGGTATTTTTTTTTAGTTTGAACAAAATAAATGGTGTTAAAATTTGACGTTACTTAACCAGCAACTGCGAAACCATGCATGTTGTATTCTATTATATATATATATATATATATATATATATATATATATATATATATCGTTACCTCTGTATAAAAAGGCGATACCCAGTGTTCATTCCAAAAATGTTCTATTCGCAGACCATTATTTTGCTTTAATTTCAGTGGGCAGTACAAGCGAAATATTCAACAGTATTTAATTTAGAATATGAAAATAAACAAAATATTATATATTAAATACGGCTTCTGCGGAATAATATTTTATTGTCGTTTATAGACCGTTGTTATGTTGAAAACTCTCCAACATGGAAAAGTTTCATGATTTCTATTATATATTGGTTGGTTATGTGTAAATAAATGAATAGACACAAATTTGAACCAAAAATTAAATTGATTTATTGGCTCTTGGGGAAAAGCCTGATAGGCATAAAAACCCCACGAAATGTAAATTTATTTTTTATTCAAATTTTGTGTAATGCGCATAATGTGCTGTTGCACTATGATTTGTCTTAATTGCTATGGCGCTACGTTGGTACCGTATTTACGGTAAAGACAGGGCCCCGATGGACAAACAGGTATCCTTTATAGTCGTATGATTGTATGTATTGAATTGTATGCATGCATTGAAGAATTAACGAATTGTGAATGATTAAATCTAAAAAACAATGTTATAAAACGATGAAATTCGCGAGAATGTATTATATTAGTATAATAATTTAAACGCGAGTAAACGCAATTAAATCTGATCTCGATGAAAAATCTCGCTGAACTGACTTATAAATTCGATGAGCTGGATCATCACCATAGCGATCTCTTTGTGAACGTACGAACTCGATATCTTTAAATAAAACAAGCCCAAATTCGTTGAACTATAATTTTCGTCTACGGAACAGCCGTGGAAGCCATCACTGGACCAGCTGATGCCTCTGGATGATTTCTACGGGGAGTCTCCTGTTCGGATAGAAGAAGACGATATTCAGGTGTCTCAAGACGATTTCTATAGAGAGTTTCGTATTAAGAGAGCAGAATACAATGTCCAGGGCGACTGAACAACTTCTAAGGGAAGTTACATGTGTGAACAGTAGAAGCGATGTTCAGGTATAAATGGACGACTTCTATATGGAGTTACGTGTTTGGGCAGTAAAAACGATGTGCAAGTATATCAGAACGACTTCTACGGATAGTTTCGTATTGTAACATACAAGCATCAAGCTCCCCGTAGAATTCGTCCTGAAACACCTGGACCTCGTATTCTACCTCTCTAACACGGAACTCTATGTAGCACTTATCCCGAAACATATTTTATCGTTTGTCCATGAAACTCTCCGTAGAAGCCGTTTCGAGGCCCTTGGACAACTTTTTATGTAGTATAAAATTGTCTGCAAAATATGTCGATTCTGAAGTTAACACTGCCTTGAAGCAGCTTTTTATGCGGAAGTGTCGATACATAAATTATCTATAGGAATATAGATTTATGCATAGAGTAATTTTTATTTAGATATTATTGAACTTTAAGAGATCGGTGATTATGAGCTCGGGTGAAGCCGAGACGGAGAATACATATATATATATATATATATATATATATATATATATATATATATATAGCGTCGCTTTCCCATAAAAAAACGATATTGAGTGTCGGCTTAAAAAATGTTCTATTCACAGACCAATATTTTATATATTGTACTTAATATACTAACAAATATTTTACTATTCACGGTTCGTGTTTGAATGGTAGAATAAGGTGTGCAATTCATAAAACTTATTATATAAAAATGTAATAAATGTTATTAGATAATTATTTTAAAGTAGAGTATAATAAGTAAATTATAAGGTATTGATAACCACCTACATGTACCTGTGTACATAATAACACATATCAATGAATTAAATACAAATTTTTCTTAAACATTTTTTGAAGAAATTAATTGTGAAAAATTATAATTTCGAATTTCATTAGTTAATTAGTTTGTGCGTGAACCAACTATTGTTTTATTTAAAATAATCCCAACAAATCATTCTTAATCGACAATGTGTCAGCAAGTAAATTATCTGTATCTGGACGTTATTTAATTTCAAAGTCGTATTTACTCAATTCGAGTGCCAAGCGGACTAACGACCAGATGGATTCTTGATATTATTTAGCCATTTTAATGACTGATGGTCTGTTAAGACGATAAAGTGATATTCCTCGAGGTAGTGACGGAATTTTCACACGCCGCATTTGTTGCCAGGCATTCTAGCTCAGTGGCGGAATAATTTTTTTTGGCTAGGCATTAGGCTAGGCATTAGGCATTAGCATTAGGCTGGCAAAATCAATGATTCATTCATTATTCTCATAAAATTGTATAAGCGATACTCCCAATTCTTGTTTACTGGCATACATTTGCAAGATAAACAGGCGATTCCAATATGGACAAGAAAGGACAGGTGCATTTGTGAGAAGCTGATTTATTTTGTCAAATTTTCTTTGCTTGACTTTGCTCCAAAGCCACTTTGCTTTTTTCCTAGTGAGGCGGTGTAACGGCGTGGCAATAATCGAGATATCTTTCAGGAATCATTTGTACCAAAATATCAAGCCGATGAGTGGTTGTTTTTCCTTCATATTTCACAGTAAGAATAAAAAATCTTTTGTAAGTTTCTGAATTTAAATCGATGATGTCCGGTTTGTTTCCACTTCCAACAGCATTTATTATGGTCATACATGGTTTTTGTATGCGAGTTTCTAGTCTTCTGAGTTTGAATTCAGGTCTGTGTTGAGACGAATTATTATTTAAATTTTTCTGCCTTTCATACTGCTTTTTTGTTTCTAAATATTATTCCACTCTTAGTACGATGTTTGACATCAAATTGAGGTCATTAGGCCTATAGTTAAGCGATATTCGGCGAGCATATTATAATACGTATAATAATAATATTATATTACATCGTTTCGGTTTTATGTTCCTTTGTAAAACCTTCTTGACGTTTCATAAGCGTAATTAACGAATAGTGGAACGTTCTAATATCTTCATTTTGCTCCTGTGTGTGGTTGTACATATTTGTCGATCTAAATGACCGCGTTTCCCGGGCAACAGATAGAATGTTCTTAGGCCTTCTTCTAATTCGGCTAAAGTTTTAAAATTGAAGGCGTAATTTCGTTGCCATAGCTGTGTATCATCTCTCAGCAATTCGGGATATCCATCCAGAATTAGTTGATCGGACAAATTGTAAGATCGTTGGAGTTCGTTGATCCTTTCTAGGAACGAATATAGATTTTTTCCATTAAAGTGACAATTTCATTTCCTCATTTGATTTATTACTTTGGCATTCTTTTATGTAGTTATCGGGTACTGTACATAAACGGTAGCAGGTGGAATACCATATGGCATATTTGGTGTGGGAGGTACGACGACAGGATTGGAAGTTGAGGTGGCTGCCTATTGTTTAAGAAGTTGCAGATAATCTTATCCGAATTCTTCTTCCATTTCTTCTAAAGCGTGAGTACGAATCAGATCTTCGTTGAAGAATTTTCATCTTCTGGTCTATCGCTACAGAGCTCCGGGTGAGCCCGTACATATGATAAAAAACATTAACGCAAATGTGCTTTCGTAATGTGTACAGGTAAATTATTTTTCGAGAGTTCAATCTTGAAATGATATTTCGATAATTTGTCTATGCAGCTTACTCTAGGTTTTACCATCTTGCCGAGATTTTACTTTTAAGACAAGAAGCATATACTGTGTCTATTAAAAAAAAATTTCTTTCTATTCTTCAGTTGAAAACTGTTGCTTTCAGTACTCTATATTTATAGTGGTTTTTATTTTTAATGTAACTTGACTTCATGCATTCGTATGAATCGACTTTATGACTTTATGAAACCGACCGCAGTCGGTTTACCTGGTGAACTCCTCCCGGAGCTAACAACCCATCTCGAGCTCGATAAAATCCTGACTATAATACATTTTCTTATTATATATTCCATTATAACCCCTTACTAAAAGACCAGCAGAATTAAGAACACCTTTATATTAAATTCCTCTTTAAAATCATACTAAATTATATTAATTCATCGTAGAAACTAGCATCGGGTATTTGTGCAAGATTTCATTACCGTAGTAGAAAACAACATGCGTTTAGTCTTAAGATATTTAGCTTATAATTTTCGCATTACATTTATTTTCTTCGTATACTAATTATCTTTCTAATATTTATTCTGTTACAGAAACCTACGATAGGCTGTACGAGGATTTTTCTAATAAATTATTATTTATATTTTTATTAGAAAATATATTGTGTCATAATTAAATTATTTTACTCGATTCGCCGTCCGCTCACGAAAATACTTTCTCCCCTCTCTAACTATCTGGGAAAATACCGCGTAGGCTATCCTGAGGGGGATAGAAACATTACAATATATATATACCTATTTTCTTAAAATTCTGGCAGTGGGGTGTAATAACAGGGATTCACTGGTGTCGATGAAGATTTAATAAATAATAGTAAATAATATATTATATAATTTAATATATTTATATTAATATACTTTGTCATAGCCTAAACCCGCAATATATATATATATATATATATATATATATATATAACATATATATATATATTGTGACGGTCTGCGCGTTGCACCGTGTGGGTAGCGGTCGACCGTATGTGTCCGCGCGGATCTTAACAATGATGTTAAAAATGGTGTTATGATCTTAAAACAAACCCGCACCGGGCTCGAGTTTGTTTCTTCAAATTCGGGGGCACGCATCGGCCGCTGCGAGAAAGAAGAAAAGAAGAAAAACAGAAAAAGAAGTTTTTCTCAAAGTTAGTTGGGTTTGTCTCGAGCAGAAAAAAAGACGATGTGCCGATACGCTTGCAATCGCGCTTCGCAGCTGTTGAAAAACCCGCGTGGAAGCTGAGGTATTCGTGCCGTTCGGCGCATCTAGCTGCTGCCCGGACGACTTCATCAAGGCTGAACACAGCGTCTGAAGAACCGAGAATTGGACAGCTGCTCGGGACGAGGAGTAAGCGGTGCCAGTCGCCCACCGCCGGCAGCTTCCAACATCCAGCCGGGGGTTCGATCCTTGTCACGCTGCAACAAGTTTCGTTGCGAGAGACGCGCATGTTGTTTAAGGGGGGACGCCTCCTCGTTAACCGACGGTAAGTCTCAGCGACCGGCGATAATTTTCTTGCGTGCCGAACGAGCAGGCTTGCCGTTGGCGGATGAAGAGCCTGCTCGCACATCGGGTATGTGTGAGCAAGAGAGAGAGAGAGAGAGAGAGAGAGAGAGAGAGAATGTGTGTATGTGTGGGTCGGGGAACTGTCTCCCTACACGTCGCGCCTTTCTCTGTCTTCGCAGCCGTGTACGCGTGCCTGTACTAGTATCTTTTTTTATTATTAAACTAGCTCGTAAATATCATCATGCCGCATATTCATTTACTCGTCTTTATCCGCGCCTCATTTCCAAATCCCAGCTACTCAACTCCGCTGTCCGAGCACATCGGTAAGCTTGGACGAGCCTTACCGCCTCCGCGGGCGCAATTGAGCAGGAACTCGCCACGCGTCTTCATAGAAGGCGAACATCGCGCACACTGTTAACGGGGAGGGCTGCACCTCGCGTGCCGCCCGATCACCGGCCCGCCGACTCTGGGCCCGCTCCGTACGTGACAGCCACACGTCTCAATGACACCATCGCGCGCGCGTACCGGCCGCGCACCTCCGCTTTGGCTACAGTACAGAAAATCGGGAAACCCTGTTACAATGTATATATATATATATATATATATATATATATATATTATGATGCCGCGAACTCGATCCGAAATCCACTCCCACTTGGGGGCGGATTCGCGCACACAACACAGAAATTTTCTCCCCCCCTTGCTTTCCTGGGTAGTTCGTCTGACGGGGGGAGTCACGCCAGCCTGAAAAGGGAATTCGAGAAAATTATGCACGGCACAACAAGAATATAATCACTTAACTGTATTTCTTGGGTTTCAAATTTTTCGCAGACAACTACACTCTTCTGCTACTCCTGCGTACCCGGCACGTTCCGACCGCGATCAGCGACCCGGCGCACGAGCCCGAGGGGAAGTTAAAGGAATGGAAAGGAAAAGGATCACCCGGTAACCGCGCACACGTGCGCTAGGGCACCGAGCGTAGTCGCAGAGCTCGTCGCCGCGCGGCACACACTCACCACGACGTCGATACTGGGGGGAGGGGTGCCAATGACGCCCGTTGAGCGACCAGCGCCCGCGTTCTTACCACTCCTCTTCTGGGTCCTCGTTCGTAGCTCGCTCGCTCTCACGTCTTCTCCGACTCTTTGTCCACCTCGCTCTCCGTAATCCTTTCTCCCGCTTTCTCTCTCGTGGAGCTCACCTTTTTCCTTTCTCTTTTTTTTCTTTCTACTCTTTTACTTTCTTCGAATTAGCCCCTCGGCGGCCGATAACGAAGTGTGTTCGCTGCGCGTATCGCAGTTCGCCGGAGAAAAAGGACGGGACAAGGGGGGAAGGTACAAGGACCGTCGGGAAGTACCGGACGCGGCCCTCGCAACGTGAACAATAATTTTTTTCCTTCAATATTCAATAAAATCATTATAAATGTCAACATCATGTATATAATACAAAATTATAATGTTAACAAAAAATTGTATAATTGATCGTGATAAGGGTAAATAACAAACAAATCCTTTTATTTTGCTAAGAGCACTATTAACTTATGTGACAATCTATTTGAACCACCATCATAACATAGCCATATAAAATCTTGGTGGCATTTTATGACAGAAACTAGTTAGATTTCAATCCGGGAGCTGTAAACTTATAAACAAGATGTAAGAAGCAAAGATTATAGTACTCTATGTGGAATACCGTAGAAGCTGCAATTTGTATTTTTTGGCAACAATATAAGCTTAACATTATTTATGTAATTCTAAATAAACCAATAAATGACATTGCTATGTCGTATTTAATCTTGTTATAATTTGCAATTGTTTGTGGTATGAACAGCCAAACCGATTATATGAATTCAAGAAGAAAAAGTAAATTAATTTAATTTTTCTTTGTATTCATATTTAAAATTTTTGAAATCACGATCAATCATGCAAAATAAAAAAAAACGATACTGTGCACATTGTCATTAGCATCATTATAAAAAAAATATTACATGTCTAAATTTATTTTAAAACATAATAAATTTTTAATATTGATCCATTTGCTAATCACATGTTCTATTATAACTAATAAACTAATTTAAACTATCAGATCCTAATTAAATCCTATTTAATTTAGTTTTTTTTATTTAAGTATTTTGTATGTTGAGCCACTATTTTTTTAGTATTCCAATCATCTTTAAGAAATATTATTTAATTTTTAAGATTATTTTTTTTGTTCATTTTTTCATGCATACCGTTCTATTTCTTGACGGAAATGAAATTTGAATACTTACATTAGTACAAATTGTGCTATTTTTATGTTATTAACTATTTAAGTTATTTATATATTGTTGTTTAATCAGTTTGTATCATTCTGTGCACTTAGAAAGCTAAACATCTCTATTATACATTTAGAAACATGAGAGTAAAATCTAAGTAAAAATTAAGGTATTTAAGAAACACACTTAATCCTTGTAGATAAATGCACATTAAAGAAGTATTTAGACATGTATTTTCTCCTTCCAAACTTCTAAAACTATTAAAGATTTAAAGAACAGAAATGATGCATTTTTCACTTGTTTTGTTCAAATCAAATATAACAACCTTTTTTTCTTTAGCGATGCCATTCATGCTTAGCTCCCCTGATCTAAAGGTAGCAGTAGTGAGTATAATAATGTAAGAAAAAAGTTTCCGTACTCTTATAATTTTTTTTATCCTGACAATACAATAGCAATAATATTAATCATGTTTTAATTAATAATCTAAATAAAATAAAAGCAATAATTATAATCAACATACGGTTAATTTCAATTAATATAAGAGCAATAATAAAAATTCTTTCTTCATTTGGTCCGCCTTTGCAAGAACAGTTGAGCTATCATGAAATGATATACAAATTTGAATTACAACCAAATGAAAGTATAAGGCAAATTGTCGAATTAATAAAAAACTTTTTCCGTTTTTTTTTTGTACTTATTTCCTCAAGCAGTTTATACTCTTATGTACTAGAATATTTTACCTACAATCTTACATACTACTACATACTTCTATTTTGTAACGGCGTTTTCTTGCCGTTTCAATTACCTGGCGATGTTACTGGCGTCCGTGGACACTCCGTGTTAACCTAGAAGCTAGGGAGATTGAGAGGAAAATTAAAAGACAACGAATTCGGTATAAACGACGAGCTTCACGCTCTTTATTCGCTCACTCACACACTCACACTTTAACACTGAGATTTCACACGTACACACTCACATCGCATAGCACACTCACACCACACTCATTCTCGCAGGTTTCGCGACACTTCCACGTATATGTTATTCCGACGCGTAAACGGACGACATACCTTTAATTTAACACGAGGGATGGGGACACACGGTAGGGACACGATATTGACGGACGATCAACGGGGACATAATCGCGGCACGGGCACGCCAGCGGCGAGCGCGACGACCCTAGGCTATAGCACACTTAGCGGACAGCTACTTGCCTGTGCTGTTCTCTGCAGGACGACCTCGGACTCCGTCACGAGTCAGCTGGTAAGGGCGCGGCAGTTGTCGCTCTCTCTCTCTCGCTCGACACCAGTCGGGCAGGCGGCCGCGGCTACGGCGATGTTGGATTGCTCTCCCGATGTGGGCAATGGCTTCGACGGGGGTCGTCGGAGCTTGGAGCTGAACGCTAACAAAATCCTCTCCGTCCGGGACAGGTATATCGATATCGAGCCTTATAGCAAGGCTTATAGCAATATTCTTAGCTGGTGTACGAAGGTGCACTATCCACACAAAGTGCGGGGCGAAAGGCGTTCCTGTTAGGACGCAGTGTAAACGCGTCTCTGCTGCACCGTAGCTTGACGGAGAAGAAGGCCTTCGCCTCTCTCTCGGTCAAGTGTCGCCTCGCGCGCGCCCTTTAGGCTCGCGAATGTACTATTCGTGCTTACGCGCGCACGCGGTTTTAACGCACGGAGACCGCCGATCGGGACGGTTACAATTTATATACTTATATATTTATAATCTACTACTTATATACAACTTATACTTATTATCTTACTATTATATACTATACTAATTACAACTTATATACTTATAATCTTATAAACTGAAAAATTTTTTTGTATTATTTGTTTTGTGGTTTTTTCCTTAGAACTTTTACATATAACATTTACATGATAACTTATAGAAGAATATCTTATTTAGTAGTCTATTATTAAACCTAACAACTTATGCTATTATTTAGATATAACGACATATACAATCATCTTTGTTTCTACATCATCTTCGTTGATCACTAAACTGAAGGACTGGCTGATAGTTGTACTGGCCTTCTACGAGGTCTCATAAGTATAACATTTTTAGCGGCTTCAGCTTTACTGAATCAATGTTTTTGTTTAATCAAATTTGTTTCGTTTCTTCCTTAACGGTATGTCACCAATCTAGATCCCACATTCCAATGTTATCTGAATTTTCAGTTATTCTTAAGATTTTTACTTTCACTCTTCTTTCTACCATTTTTATTTTCACTGTACAGCTTTCTAGATTTTTTTCTTAATTGAACTATTATTTCCTTTCAGCTTCTAGTTTATGATTTCTATCATCTCTACAGTACCTTTAATATTATATGAAATGTTTCATCAATTTCCTTACCTGTTATTCTTAGCAGTATTATTATTATTTTTTTGTTGATATTTCTATTGTTTTATTCTTTCTGTGAATAATATTTTCAAGTATTCCCAGTGGTATATTTCAGATACCTTTGTAATACGTTCATTATGTTTGCTCATATCTTGACAGTCACTATTTTCCTGTGTTATATCTGCAAAACTATTCATCGCTTCTTTTCGAATCTCATTATTTTTGATTTACAAACTGTTTCTATTGTTGATTGCTAATGTATTAAATCGATTATTCTTAATTATAAATTTTTTTTAATATTATATGAACTCGCTTTTCTGATTTATTGTTATTTGTAATAGGTTTAGTCTTTTTTTATTACAATTATTTCCGATTTATTATTTTGATCTATGTTTTCAAACTTATTTATAGTTTTTTCTCCAGATTCATTATTTGTATCAGCAGTATTTTTATTATTTATTGATGCTGCTTTAATTGATTATTTTCACTTATTATTTTTTTTACAATTATTTACAGTTGATTCACTAGATTTGATGTTTACATTTGGATTAATTCACTATCACTTATTATAAAGGTTTTAGATTCTCTGTTTGTATTTCGAATATTATTCATATTATTTATAATGGTTTGTTTTTTTCGGATTCTCTAACTTCATTATTAATATTATTAGTTTATTCGTACTCTTTTAGATTGGTTAATTTCGATTATTATACCCACACAATTATTTACCGTTGCTTTTATTTCACTTTTTTTCACTGTCTAGATTTTGCAAATTTCACTATTATTGTTTAGGTTATCTATTTAATTTATGGCGTTATCCACTGTGCATAGTTTTTTTTTCTTCTTGTTCATTGTTCACTTTATCTTTACTTCCCTTTGTCTTTATTATTTATTTATTATTAATTCTTTTTTTTGTATGAATGCGTCTCGGCACTCCAGTCCATGCGGTGACATTCGTTAGGATATATAACGTCGCTGTTCCTCAATAGATGGCTGTGCGAGGCTCGTGGAGTGGGGAGGTAAGGGGACGGAAGACGGTGTCGAGCACAAGGCGCGACAGCGCGCGCGAGCGCCTTGAGGTTTTCCTTTTCGTGGGATGGTGCGCGCGTCGTCTTCTCTCTTTCTGGACAAGTCGGGCCGGGCGCCTTTTGGACACTCATCACAATATATATATATATATATATATATATATATATTAGGTGTACAAATAAGTTGCGCCGTTTTTTTTATCAAGAAATAAGAATTTATTGTTATAAAAAGGTACAAATGATGTCATTCAAAATATTACCCACCTCTTTCTACTACTTTTGACCTTATTTCGGGCAACAAGTTTACGTCTATTGAGGCGATCCACGAATCAACCCATTTATTCAATTCCTCGTAAATAGTGAATTGCTGCTTAGACAGACCATGAGTCATCGACCGGAATAGGTGGTAATCTGAAGGAGCAATGTCTGGTGAATACGGCGGATGTGGTAGGACGTCCCAATTCAGTGCTCCTAACGTTTCCTTTACGTTAAATTAGAAGTATTAAAAGGTTATACTGTTTCCAGATGTCAACATATATAATACTATAAGACTTTTTACAGCTGATAATTTCCATGTTATCTTACGGTGGTGCCATCTTTTCAAAACGGCGGCAAGTTATTTGTACACCTAATAAATAATCGTTGAAGAAAAGGTTCAATCAATAAAAGAATTTTGACCTTGGATTTGTTATTGATTATCTTTTTCAAGGTTATTTGAAGGTTATCTTTAGTTTTTTAAATAGAGAACCCTATTTTTTATTTCAGATTCTGAAAAAAACACAAAATTTTACATCTGCATATGAATTCACGTTATGTAATTATTCACGTTATAGTATAACGTGTACAATTAATGTAAAAACAATGGTAAATGTATAATATATATAAGAATTGTATTCCGTCATTAATGAAAATATGTTAGCATTCCTATATATATATATATATATATTGAACAAGAGGGTGAGAAATTCATGGGAAGCTTGTTTGAAAACTTTAACCCAACATCCAAGACGTATGCACACTTAATTTCTTTTCAAATTCCTCCTTTCATAAAACTGTATTTTGAAATGTGTTGATACTTTTAAAAGTATGCATACCTTTGAATGAAATCCGAATCGATCGCAGCAACTACTCGAGAAATTAATTGCCGTGGTTTACAAAATCTGGCAGAACTAAACAGAATGTTCTGCACTACCAACTTTTCAGGGACATAGATTATTATAATTTTTGAGAAATGGAATATGAGAAATGGAAATTGCGAAATGGAACGAAATGCAGAATATATTGTAATATATAGTATTATACATTTATGTACAGTAATTGTCGTGATCGAGGTTGCACAGGCTTGAGTTTCCAAGCGCAAATGAGATAAAAAAATAAGAAACAAGATGTTTACGGTGTCATTTGTCACTCTTGTATAGAAAAAGCTTAGCATCATGGGAATATATATAGTAGTAACTCTACTGAGATTTGAGAGATACGAGACTTTCACTTATATCTATGCGTATATCTATTCTTCTGCTTAATCTATGCTTAATTCTATGATTTCTTCTACATATTTGCATAAATCTACTATATACTTAAATTCTTATATATCTATAGTTAAATCTATACTCTTCATTCTTGTTTTTACACGTCTTCTTCCTCTCGTACCTCAGGATTTTTCTCTGACGAGCTTCGTTTTGGTCTCATTTGTTACCGATTTGTTTGGTTTTGTCGTCGGCTCGTACTTGGCCAGTAGTCGTGAGCTTTCTTCTTCCCTTCTTATGTTCCGCTAAAAACAGGGAAGGTATTCGAATTTTTACATCTAATTCTTTACAACTGGGCCGGTATTGATCGGATGCCGCTTTTCGTTGCATCTGTACTACAAGTACTATTGAGTTTTTTATGACATCGTTCGCTCTTTATCGAAATGAATGAACAACCGCGATTGCTCCCTCCGTTCTACACCTGACTGTATACAGATAACTGGATTAACTTCACACGATAGTTTGAGAGGGTTCAAGCTGCTTTTGCGTCTACAGGGGATATGTCAGCTGCGCACGATAGGGTCATATTTTGACAATATTCGAGTTGTGCTCTCTTTTCCTCGAAGTTCCTCATTTCATTGTACATCGCTGATATAATTGTTTTGTCCTGGGGTTACTCTTGAGGTTTCTCCTCGCACTTGAGGGCGGATCTTCAATAACCCGAATTCTAACATCCTCGAAACGGGTTATATATCAGGTCCGTTTCTTTGGCCTTCCTAATATTCTTATCCTTGGTATATGGGCGCCTTAATTCTTCGTGCTTCCTGGAGACTGAAGCACGGTAGAACTAGGGTGGGACTATTTGGTATCTGCTAGATCGATGATGAGGGTGCCAATCTCTAACAGGGATAGTTAGAATGACGTACTGCTCGTCCATCCTCTTTCTGATCCATAGATCGTGCAACGCATTTGGGCTGAACGATATCACATTTCCCTGCGTTTCTGCTTCTCTCACCTCTGGTAGCGCGTGTATCAGTTCGTTCATTTGTAAGTAGGTGATGCATCAACACCTCTGGTGTACTTTCTTGAGCGGACTGTACACATCAGGGGGAAGGGACGTCCCTAGCTTTGATTATCTGGTCGGTAGGATCTGAGCGGCGTAGACCGCAAACTCTTCTAATTTTCCTCTCGGCATCAGATTGCCTATTGCTGACGACATATATAGGAGAAAAATGTGGGGCGTTAGGAGAGTGAAACTTTTTCATATCCGATATATATATATATATATATATATATATATATATATATATATTAACTTTTCCTATTGGCCACACCTTCTAATTTGTAAATTAAAAGAGATATTTTCCGAACTACTCTACATGGATCTATGTATTTGGACACTAGTTTCGTCGAAAAATGGTCGGATCCCAAAAATAATACATGGTTTCTTCGGCATGCCATGTCATTAATTTTAAAGTTTTTTTCTTGTTGTATTGGTGCACTTGGATCTCATTAACCTTATGTAAGTTTTTTGTTGGCAAGCGTTTCATTCGATCTAGCCAATCTTTTGTCGTTAGAGACCGTAGGTCTACTGGTGCAACTTATAAATTGCGGTAGGTTAACATTTCGCGAGGGTTACGTCCAAAATCAAGGAACGCTGGTGATACTTTCGGATCTGTATGCACTGCTGTACTACTTGTAAATGAAAATTCTTGCTAGTGCAAGTCCCATTCCTTATGATCGATTTAAACGAAGATCGATATGATGGATTTAATGGTCCATTCTGCCTATAACTATATTTTTTATTGCTTGCTAATGGAGCATTTCATGAGCATAAGAACAATTGCATGAGTTTCTCTTTGAAATATTATCCATTTGCTAGTTAAATATCCTTTCTCATACTTCTAATTATTGAATTATACTGAACGATGCGGTCATGCAAGATCAAACAATAAGTCGTAATTTTGTCTGGAAAGTTCTTTTTCGCCTTAATTTCTAGCTGCAATTCTACAGGAGTATTCTGTGGAGATTCACTTTGTCGCGGATAATCAATAACTATAAGTTTTTCATTGAAACGAAAGTGTATCTTTGTGAGGAGAGGCTGAGGATTTCTTGCATAGTATATTTCTTGAAAATTTGTATACATATCATAGAGTAATGCACATTGATTATTAGAAATCTCAAGATTTAGATTATTATACGGATAACCTTGTGAATTTCAGATAGTCAAAGTGAAACTATCTTCCATGACTGATTGAACGAGAATAATTAAATGTAGACAAATAAGACGTTTTTTATAGACTTTCGGTTAAGAATTGAAGAAAAAGATGACCACAAATAAATCAATCAAAATTCTGATATCTTTTATAGTTGTACATTACTTCATTTACATTCAAATAATTCATGAGAGCTATGGGATGTTGTAGATTATCAAGTGTATCAAACTATATTATATTAACACATATCTTTTGGTAACAAAACCAATGAGTACTTTAATTTTGTGAATCATTCAGATTAATAATAACAGACTATTTCTGATAAAAACATAGAAAAATATAGAATTTTTAATATATGCACATATTTTATAAGATTATAATCTGATAGTATAAGATTAAGCAAACTTAAATCGAACTTTTTTTACTTATCAGGTGCCGCTATTTGGTGTCAGAAACAATCCCATTCCATGCATATGGCGTAAAATAGAAACCTTTACCTAAAGCAATAGCTTCGATCATCTTATTATGTTGCTTACTTTCTTCATAATCTTTCTGTGCAGCTTTAGCATAACCAGTTGCACTGAGTCATACAAATAGTGGTATAAGAATCCAAATATCTAAAAATAGTGGTATAATAGCTTCATTCTTTTACTTGCTTTTAATGGTTTTTTCGCTGCCGTAACCAACTTTTTGAATTTTAGTCCCATTCCAGTTTGTACGTTTAATTTCATTGCACTTGCAACAGCTAGCCACTTTAACACCCTGCCAAGTCTTATCAGCAAACTTCATATCAGTAATATTATGATTATTCTTTTATTGGAAAACTGCATGTCATATTCTTTACATGTTTAATCAAATGGATTTATTCCTGGATCACCTCTTTTCATTTGCTTCTTTAATTTTGTTCCTGGTCACAGTATTAATGTTCAGGCAGATGCATTGTTGATTACTCTATCTAGTAATCTACCGCCATATTGCGATTGTTTCGAATATTTATAAGCAATTATATTCGATTACTATTTTATAACTACTATTAAAAAACTATAAATCATGCATTTGTATATTTTGATCGTTCAAAAGGCAGTACGGAAAGTTACTACCAAATAGTATACGAGCAGTTGTCTACGGAGAATGTGGTATATTTATTCAAAATCGTTAAATCATCCAATCGTTAAATCAGTATCAATTTCTTCAAACAATTTTACAACGGACTGAAGGAGTTACATATCTGCTGTTGAGTGAATATGAATCTGTAATATCACCAGATGAAGCATTGTTCAATTTAATTGTGACTTTTGATGATGTAGCTTGTCACTCAGTTCAATTTTACAGAGCATGTTGGACTTTTAGAAAGAAAAGAATATCCTTAGTGAGCTCTTACAAGCTCGTAAAGCTATTAAAAGATCATTTGCACTGTCAAACAGATGAAAGAGAATCTCGAAAAAGTTGTAGGTGATACATTGTAAACTTTTTGATTCGACAAACTTTTCAAGTGATGTAATGATTGGTTTCAATGTCTTCTAATCTCATTTAGGATGCTTACAGCATTAAAACGCCAACTAGAAAAAAGTTGACTTTTATGTTAGATAATAATATTCGCTCAGCTTCTCTAAAAAATGATTATTCCGATGACGATTTTGCCTCATTGGATACTTCAATGATGAATTGGACATTCAAATGTATGCATGAAGACAATGTTCAAACTAATATTTTAGATCTAAGCCGCAGTCAATTCGATATCATATATAGAGTAAGAAATATTTGACGTACATACATGCTTGCCGATTCTGAAATTATATTTGATGGTAATAAAATAAAAGCGAAAGATTTAACTTATCCTAAAAGTAATGGACTGATGAAGCTACTCATGCAAAAGAACCAGATGACATTAATAATTTTAGCCGATCGTGAAAATTATCGCCGTATTCTGAAGGCAACAAATGCTCACCGGAAAAATTAACAAAGATAGATCTGTACGCTTATCGAAGTATATAAAATATTTAAACATCATTGCACCAATGTTTAGCAGCAGTGCTAGTCTGACAAAAAAGAGAGGAGAAGGTCACATACCTAAATATAACATCGCAAAAAAGATTCTTCAATAGTGTTTAGTATACTAGGGTAATCCAAATGAGCTTGTTGAGAGACTAAGATTACTAATTGCCGAACAATCTGCTAGAAATAACTTTCACGTCAATGAAATCCCATTCATTACTGAAGAGTTACGCAAAATAAGATACATATATTGATACATTCATAGACGTTTTCCACAGTAGCAACATGAGTCTTGACGTATTTGGAAGAAAGCTAGAGAACTCGAAAGGGTGTCGAGATTTTTCAGATATTGACTTCAATATTACATTGGATGCAAATTATGATATCGAAACTAAACGACTTTGTAATATTGGAAAAGCTACTGAAGAAAATGATGCAATTAGCGCGAAAACGTTGCATGTAATACTCAAGAACCAAGTAGATTTATTATTATTATATTTGATATATTATAAAATTTCTGAATCGGTTAGATTCACTCAAGAATGTGAGCAAAAGTATAAAGCTATTTGTTTATTCATAGAATCAAAACTGTAAGACACTATTAAGAAATATGATCATTTGAAAGATAACGTAACGAAATTTGTTAAAAACACAAATAGTATTATAAAATAGATTGAAAAAAATGAGTATCTATAAAAACTGCTCAAAGAACTGTACAAACCTACACGTCCTAGATATTAGAGAAGAAAATTTCATACGTGGAATAAACGAGGCATGACGGGGGCAGGGGGACGGTGGACGCAATCCTCGAGATTGTTGATGCGGCGAGGCGTACAGAGAGGCGTAATCACTACTGCCCACCTGTTTGCCTCCTTGCTACCCTTGACGTTTGGAATGCCTTCAACTCTATTGGATGGGCAAATGTTTTGATGTCTCCGGCGTTTTGAATTGCCTGTGACAGTCTTGGTCTCAGCAGTAGCTCCAACAGCTTCCCTGCCGTATTTAGTAGGCAGAGAGGCCTGTATGAAGAAGGCAAATCGGGGTTCCCCTTAGACTTACGGATGAGAACCAATCGAGCCTCCTTCCAGAGCCTGCTAAAAACTCCCTCCACCAGACACCCGTTGTACAAACCCAAAAGGATGTCCGGGCGGCGCGAAGCGACCACCCGTAACACCTCACTAGGTATGCCATCGGGACCCTGGGCCTTGTTAGGCTTCAACGCATTCGAAGCTCTGCAGAGCTCTTCCTGCGTGAAGAGAGGGATCTCTATATCTGTTATTTCGTTTGTCGCGTCCGTTCTGTTGGGATGGGTTGGGAAAAGTCTGTCAACTATCCGCTCCATCACTTTCGCGTCTCGTAGTTCCGGCGGACCCCGACCTCCCAGGGCGCATGTTACAATTTTATAACCATTGCCCCAGGGATCTGAGTCTACCTCGTTGATTAGTTTTGTCCAACACCGTTTCTTACTGTCATTGATCGCGTATCTCAGTCGCTGTCTGGCGCGACTATACTCCGTAGAGTATAGTCCCACTACGCCTCGACTTCGGGCTCGTTGAGCTTTCCGTCTCAGCTTCAAACAATTGCTTCTGAGATCCGCGATCTCGGCTGTCCACGAGTATGTTTGTCGTCTGTTTAGTACTTTCCGTTTCTTGGGCATGGTAGCATCGCATAGGCGCTGGAGAAAGCCAGTCGTTGCCGCCGCTAACGCCTCCACCCTGTCCCGGTTCGTCAACTCTTGAGGCACCTCTCGTAAGGGAGGTTCTGCATTTTGCAGATACCTTTCGAGTTCGTCTATGTCTAGGCGTTTGGGGTTCCACCCCGTAGATGTTGTGCCCCGTCTCCTCGTCTGTCTCGTCGCGTCTGTCAGTTTGAAGGCAATGTACTGGTGATCACTGGCCGTATAGTCCTGGATCACCCGCCAAGCCCTTATCCTAGTTCGAATTCTGTCCGAGGTCAGAGTCACGTCTGGTATGGAGTTACCATACCCTGGTCGTCTGTACGTCGGTATCGTTCCTTCGTTAACTACTGCCAGGTCCAGCCTTGCGGCCATCTCCAGCAGCAGTCTTCCCCGTCTGTTGGTCAAGGGCATTCCCCACTCGATCGCCCGCGCGTTAAAGTTGCCCGCCACGATCACGTTACCAGGGATATCCCGCAACGCGTCCTCGATTTTTCCAAGTTTAGCCGCGTACTCGGAGGCACTGCTGTTTGGGCTCAGGTAAACACTGACATAGGTTATGTCAGCGACCGTTACCCAGACACAGTCCTCCTCAGTCCCGCTGCGTACGATATTCGACGCAACCTTTCCACGTAACCAAACTGCGGACTTGCCCGAGCCGCTTGTGAGCCAAGTCGGTAATCGTCTGTCTTTGTATTGCTCACTGATAATCAGCACGATGTTCAGTTCCGTCGCAATCTGCGAGAGCAGTGCGTCTGCCACGCTACTCCCGTTCATATTGCATTGGAGTATCGTCGTCGTCATTGTGTGACTGTCTTTGTCTTCTGTTCTGTGAGTGCTATCCTGAACGCGGCACACGAGGACGAGCCGGGTAAGTGTCCCCCTGTCTCGGATATTATCCTCAGTGCACAGGAAACACTCCCCACGACTCTTGCAGTCCTTGTGGGAATGACCCTCGAGGCCGCATCGCCAACAGCAGCTTCGTCTGTCCAGTCCTTTACAGTCTTTCCGTACATGACGGAACCCGAGGCATCTATAGCATCGCGAGACGCGTATCCTTGCTCTTATTCTTGATACAACCCACCCGATTTTAATACGCGCTTTCCTTAAGAGGTCGGTAGCCTCTTTTACGTCAAAATCGCAGACCGCCATTCTCTGTCCTCGACTGTTAACGTCGAAAACATGGGGCCGACGGTCTGCAGTCCGTCCCGTTTCCCGATTTAACGCGTTCGCGATGTCCTCGTTGGTCGTGACACAGTCCAAGTCTAGGAATTCCAGTGTCACCCTGGAGGTCAAATCTTTTACGCGTCCAGTCTCTCCTACAGCGTCTTGAAGAACCTGTCGGAAGTCCGTCTCGTTGTTCTGTCTGGAGAGTTGTAAAAGTACCGCACCGTCTTTTGTCTTTCTTATTGTTCTGACTTGAGTATTACACTTGTCAGGGTCCACCTTTTGCCGTATTGTACGTACCACGTCGACGTACGTCTGTCCCTCAGCCGGCTTGATCATGATCGCTCCTCCCCTGCCTTTGAGGTTAGGGCGATCAGACCCGCGACCTTGGAGTCTCGCTTTTGGCTGCTCTTTTGTTGGTTTGTTGTCCGTCTCGGTCGTTTTCGGTTTTTTATGTTTTGAGACCACCTTCGCCCATGTTTCGGTCTCGATCGTCCGCTGTTGTGCGGCCGCCTGCTCCGGAGTAGGGGTCTGACGGCCTCTTTTCCGTTTCTGAGGAGTTGCCTCCTCACATTCACTCCGTCCTTTATCTTTCTGTTTTTGTCGGAGCAGTCTCACTCGCTTCAGTTCATACTGTCCGATTTCCACTGCTTCATTGATCTCACTCAAACCGTTTTTTATTATTTGACTTACATTTTTTTGTATGCAAGTCCTTTCCATCATTTTACTTAGGACTCTGTTTATTGTGTAAAATTGCTCCCGCAATTTACACTCAGCAGCTTCCCAAGTTGCCGGCGATTTATAAACATTAGCACTTTCATTCATACTGCTACCTGTAGCATTTTCTGTCACACCAGCCAGGTTGCCTACTGGTGTGATAGGAGAGCCGGGAAGCTCCATTGACTCTACTGAGTCGCTTGCAGGCGGCACTCGAGAGCCTGCTATAATTTTTTTATTACCTTTCATGATTGTATTGTTAATTTGTGTTAAATGTTTTATATTTGTGATGGTCAGGAGGATCACTTGTTGGAGATGACGGTTCAGCGCCCTGAATCTCCCCAATACTGAAGCCCTCCTATATTCCGGTGGCCTCGGCTGTTCCTCCCCCACGACTCGCAGCAGGGTCCCATCCGTACGCCATACGGCACTACTACGAGAAGCGAGATTTGACGTCTGACGACGTCTTACCACTGTGTGGGGCAGCCTCCCATGTTGGCTAGACTGGGTTCGGGCCCCCTACTTGTGGCGGACCAGGAGTGCCATCTGGTTTTACAACTGTACCCTCCAGAAGGGGAACGCACATAAGCATGAAGTGATTCCCTCACAGCTAATCCCACCAATCAACAAGTAATCACTGCATCCGCAAGATCTTACCGTCGCTCAAACTGGTCACATTCATACGTGAGAGATGCCCGTTTATAGGGCCTCTCATTCATTCATAACCCGCCTGGAAGTTACCCGTTTATAGGGTCTCCATCTCCACCATTCGTGGGAAACTCGTTTATAGAGTTCCCGATATACTCCCCAGTCCGGGTACGGTTATCTTACAGATATGTAGGTGTGTGAATGATGAGTGGGTGTGTAGACGGGCGAATACCACTATTTTCGCTCGAAGTTCTTGTCCACGGCCACTTATTCGTCACTCTTAGAAGTGCTTATTTCGTGACTGACCGCGAGTGGTCGTTCCCCTATCCGCAACCCCGGGGACGCGTGTGATAGCTGAACTCAAGGCCCCACAATTATTATTATTATTATTATTATTATTATTATTATTATTATTATTATTATTATTATTATTATTATTATTATTATTCAGCAGGTAATGAAGGCAAAAGGAGTACGAAGCGAGGGAATCACTTCACCCGACCTGTATGTCTTCTGTTGATATTTGATGTGAAAAAAAAACGTCTTCAATGTACCTAGATACTTACTCCAGATCATCCGAGATTATTTGAAGGACATCTCCATTCTGTATGACACGGCAGAGGTTTCTAAGCGAAAAGAGCGAAAAAATGTGTGGCGTAGCCCAAGGCTCCATCCTGGATCCCTATCTATGGAATATTTCCTATGACGGGATCCTTCAGTTGGACATGCCGGAATGCTGCTCGCTAATCGGGTCTGTGGTTGATGTGGCAACTATTATTATTGCGCACAGTATGATGCTGGCATAGACGCGCCTTGATCAGACCATGCGCAGAATTCACCATTGGAAGGGTGATCACTGGCTAAAACTAGCGGAGGCTAAAACTGAGATTGTGCTCCTCACGAAGAAGTGTGTCCTCAGAATGCAGCCGCTAATTATTGGAGAGATGTCCGTCCTGACCAAGGCATGTGTCCAGTATCTGGGGGTGATGCTAGATACGAAGCTCACCTTCTGGGAATATATTCGAAGATCGGTGGACAAGGCGGCGGTGGGGACGGCCTCCATTTACAGGGTCAATGTAGAAGGACCAAGCTATTGAATCAGGCGGCTTCTACTACGAACTGCTGAGTCCATCATGCTTTACGGTGTTGAAGTCTGGGTCGATGAGCTGCAGTACGATAAGTATCGCAGCCACATGGCGGCTGTACAGAAGAGATGCACTCTTCGTGTAGCATGTTCGTATCGCACGGTCTCAGAGGCGTCCTAGTGGTTACCGGGGTGATCACGGTAGACCTCCTGGCCCAGGTGCGGAAGTTTATCCACCAGATGAATAGGCCACTTCGCCAAGCCGAATCGAAGAAGTAAGCCAGAGAGCATTTGCTGGCTTGCTGGTAGAAGAAGTGGGATCAAGATACGCGCGGAAGATGGCCCTCTAAATTTATAAATCAGGTGGCCCCGTGGATCGATCGGCAGCACAGGTAGGTAAATTACTATCTCACCCAGATGCTGATCAGCCACCGGTACTTCCGCGCGTACTTGTACAAAATGGGCTAAGTCGCGGATCCAGGTTGTATATACTGTGGATTCGCAAAAGAGATGCCCATCATACATTTTTTGTGTGTGGGCAGTGGGAGCAGGAGAGAGCGCTACTGGGGGAAGATGCTGGAAGGGTTATCCCGGAAGGCATGGTCCTCTTGATGCTCTCCAGCCAGGAGACATGAGGGAAAGGGCTGCTTATTTCGTCGAGGATATCCTCAGGCTGAAGAAGGCGGACCTTCCCTAGATTCTTGCATTTGGTTGGAATCTGTTGGCGCCCAAAGGCGAACATCTTGATCCCCTCTCCGAAGTAATGCTTGACGGCTGCTTCTGGGGCGGGGAGTTGAGTCAGGGAGAGGAGATCTCATCAGTGCACGCTTGCCGACTCTAGCTTACAGCTCTTATCAGAGCTGCGAGAAGCAGTCGAGGGAATGCACTGAGGAGGTAGATTTTAGTGGGTATGCCTTTGTGTCGATGATTCCCACATATCCGGGGACTGGTCCCCGGGATCCATAACGGATTTTTCTCCTTCTCTATAAAAAAAATAAAAAAATAAAAAATTATTATTTATCATCATCATCATCATCATTATTATCATTATTATTATTGTTGTTGTTTTTGTGGTTGTTATTATTGTTATTATTACTAGTTCTGATATTGAATATATCCCATATTTCAGCGGCATGTTTGTAGTCATCGTCAGTAATACCTGAATCTGAATTGGTTATAAAATTTTGTGAATGACATGTACTTTTCTTTGTTGCGGAATATTAGAGAAACTCGACTTTCATCAACGAAGAAGTATCAATTTTTTTAAAAGAAAGTGTGTGTCATAATTAAGATGATTAAGATTTTTATGAAAAATAAAAATAATGAACCTCGAGTCTTTATAATTCAAATTACATGAATTATAAGCTGCTCCGCTGAAACTCGAGAGAACAACAAACTAATTTTTTTCCTGTTTTCTTTCGTTCCACCAGTTCGTTCTAGTGTATAAGTAGGACTTCAAGAGCAATATAAGTACACTAAGTCGACTTCACGAATTCTATAGTTCGATATTATCACAAGGGACTAAAATAAGCGTATTTAGCAGTAGTCTAGTAGAAGTCTGAAAAATCTCTGCTCCCAGCGCGCAAGTATCCCTGACTTATAGTTTTCAGCGTCCAAACTTGATTGCAGGTAGAAAACTAAGGCATAAAAGGCCAGTCCTTATCAGTAGTATTGGATCTTATATTGACATTTCGTTGTGTTCAGTAAGGCAAAACTGAATTGCAGTTCCCAGACATACAAGACTTACAACTTACTATTATAATGTAAGCGGCGCGAACATTTCTTTTAATCTAAAATAATTAATAAATTATAAAATAACCCAATATACATACCGTTATGTAAGATGGCAATGATCACGTACAGAAAGTTGATCCTTTTCAAATTTATTGCCACATATATAACAAAAAGATAACGATCGAAACTGTAATTCTTCGAGATCTGTAAGTTTCATTGGTTTTGGTGTCCTATAAAGTCAATTGATGTTCTCTCCAATAGATTTGCGTTTACGAACGAAATATGTTTCAGGTATCTCGTCATATCTACTTTTTTATCTACACGAGTTCTAAGCTAGAAATTTATCATCAAACTTCTATTTGAAATAATAGCCCAATTAATACGCTTCTTGATCCTGAAAAGCGTTTTCATTTTAAGTAGGCTGCAAAAAACATTCGAAATCTGCATAAATAACAAATGGCACTTTCTCGCTCTTTTTATGACCTTCAAATTTAAGAATGTAATTCGAATTATTTGTCAAATTTATTCTGCATTTGCTCATATTTTTACAATACTATTCGTGATATTTTAGTTTTTTTTAATACAAAAAATTTGTGAATACCTTTCAGAATCAAATGATTTTGCATGTATTTTATTCAATTGTGAGCTTAAAAATCAGGACATACTTTTAATCCAAATATAACGAAACTTTGGCGATGTAACATTATTATGAATATTATTTTCGTCATATTCATCAATGTAGTAATATTGAGTGAGGAGAAAGTTTACATATTTCTCCTTCTTATTGGATATAATGTGACAAGCTACTACCAGATATTTCCGTCTAATCTTTCTAAGCGTATACATATTTACAGTAATACTATTGAATTTTTCGACCTTTGTAACATCTTTCAGTTTCACTGGAAATTCAATATCACCAAGGCTCAATTCATTCATATATTGATAATAATTCTGAAACCTTTGAGGATTAATTGCATTATGATATTATGCTAAAAGTATAGCATATTTGAAGCACAGATTTTCACTATCACGAACATGAACACATGAACACGCCTTTTTTGATATTATAAGCTTTAGAAGAGGAATGTAAGATCTGCTCTTGTGTGGAGCAAAAATTTTTTTCATGTTTATGCATAAGATAATAATACTTTTCAAAGAAAGTCCATCCTGAATCTTTTTCTTGAAATTCTTCTAAATGTGCAAGAAGAGGCTCCCTAATATGGTTATTTAAACTAACTTAAACTATTTCTGTAAATCAGTAGACAGCTAAACTGTAGTACTCTGTTTCGAAAAATATGTCATATCCGACAATTCCTCGACATTTTTCTGTACAGAAAACTGCGATATGAATTCATAATTTGCTTTTATTGCGTGATACTATTCTAAGCATGCTTTCTAAGTTAAGAAGATCTGCATGATTCAAATTTACAACTACACCAGACCTGATTCGAGTTTTAATCTTCTGTCTCCTCAAAATTTAGACTTCCTCCATAGTGAATGTGCCATTTAAGTCCTACTTCTAGACACGAAAAGTTAACAAAACTTTCACTTGTTTTCTTGTTTCCATTTTTGCCTTTCTCCTCTATAAATATTAAATTCTTCAATTTTTTCTTTCACTTCCTTCATAAATCCATCAGCGATAACTAACGAATAACTGATCTAGTCTTTACTGTACATGCGTGGACAGTTTTTAAAATTCCACGGTAAAGTTGCATGAGAAGTTCAGTAGATGCAATCGATGCCATTTTCACTATTGACGTTTATAGTTAAACTAGTAGAAAAGAATAAAGTCACCAACTAAATCAGACTTTTTTATTGAAATATAAATTTATAGAAAAAATCAAGAGTGTCGCAAAAGAGAAGAGCCTCTTTTAAAGGAAAGTAAAGAAGAGGAAGGGAAAATCAGAGGTGAACGGATAATATTGAGTATGTTGAGTATGCTGATGAAAAAAATAAACAGTAATTTAAAATCGGGAAGAGGGGTATATCTTCTTACAGCCAATTCAATATGAACCTTTTAGTTCATCATCATAGACCATCACTTTTTCTTTTCAACAGGCAATTGTGAAAACGATTTCTGTGTGAGGGATACGGCAACTTGAATTTTTTTCAGTTACGTCCTTCTAATCATATGATTTCGTTCCCTCTCTTACATGCAAGCATCAAAGCTTTCTCTCTAATCTTAGCTCAAACCAAATACACTGACCTTCATTGAGCCAATCCCATTTATATTTATGTTGTTCATTTAGAAGAGGAAGTTTCAATTTCAGGAGACTGAGTTGAGGAAAGTACTTCAAGAGACTTGTTATAAAATGAGAATATGAGCACGAAACTTTACATTTCTTGTCATCTTTTCAAACTCCAGCTTTGAAAAAAATATATAGAAGTGCAAGATGTCAGGAGTACCACAATATGAAATTGTCTTTATAAAAAATATCTTTCAATGTCCGGTAGTTAAGGTATTCTTCTGTGATATACAGGGATTCAAAACAAGTGGCCCGAAAAGTTTCATTTGAAAAGAATTAATTTGTTGAGAGTTTGCAGGAGGTGCATTGCCCGCAATGTACCACTTTAAGCCACCATTTCTGTAGAGCGAGTTGACTTGGGATGAAAAAAACGGTACACTGGCTGCAACGAGCTACATAATCTTTCATCGGAAGTTAATTTAAACGATACCGTATTTAGATACATTGGAAAATTATGAGCGTGAAGAAACTTTAATTTATTACAACTCTTATATAAATAAACAATTGACATTTTACATGCAATATCTCCATGTATAACAGAATTGGAAAAATGAATCGCTGATTCAACAACTTCATTAAATATTATAAATCAAATTTAGAAGTAAATTAAATATTGATACTAGTAAGCTACAATATATTTTAGAGATAGCAGTAAAAACATAAAGTGAAGTATTAAAAAAATTGAGATAGTGATGGAAATTTATAAATCTGCTAGTCGACAGTAACCTAAAATTTATATTATATTTTTAAATTCTCATACAGTAATCTAAAAGCATTTATATGCGAGCATTTTAATCGTACTTTGAAAGAAAAAAAGTAAACTAATTTTGCATAATTTTGTTAATGAGGAATACTATGTAACTACACCTCGGTTTAAAAGAAAATTTTGTTTACTTATTAGGTGTACAAATAAGTTTCCACCGTTTTGAAAAGATGGCGCCACCGATAAGATAACAATGAAATTGTCAGCTGTAAAAAGTCGTATAGTATATGTTGACATCTGGAAACAGTATAACCTTTTAATACCTCTGACTTTTTGCTAGCATCACTTAGTTTTTATCGTGTTTAAGTATCAATTTTTGAGCCAAGTAAGCGTCATTTGCGGGAATTGTTATTTTACTTCTTTCATTTAAAACAATTTGCAACTGAAGCACATGGCTACTCATAGAAGCATATGGTGTTGTTAATTTGAGTGTGAGAAGTTGTCCGGAATAGTTCCAAAAATATAAAAGTAGTGATTTTGACATGGAGGAATAAACACGCAGTGTAAGGCCCAAAATGTATGATGACACAGAATTGGAAGCTATACTGGAGGAAGATCCGTACCAACCGCAAAAGGAACTTTGCACAAGAATTAGAAGTGACTCAGCAAGCTATTTCATAAAATCTCAAAATCTCGGGTACGACCCAAAAGCAATGAAATTGGATTCCTTACGAACTAAAGCTATGAGACGTCGAGCGTCGCTTGTTCTTAGGTATGCCTTTACTTCGATGGCCAAGCCAAACATTCATGGCGAAAAGATAATGCTGTGCATTTGGTGGGATCAGTTCGGAGTAATCTATTATGAACTACTCCAACACAACCGTCACCACGGAGTGTTACCAACAATAGCTGATACAATTGAGCCGAGAATTGAAGATTAAACGATTAAACGTCCAAAATATATCGATAGGCACGATAAAGTTATTTTTTAGCACGACAACGCTCGGCCACATATTGCAAAAATCGTAAAGGAAACGTTAGAATCACTGAATTGAGACGTCCTGCCCCACCTGCCGTATTCACCAGACATTGCTCCTTCAGAATACCACCTATTCCGGTCGATGACTCGTAGTCTGGCTGAGCAGCACTTCACTTCTTATGAGGAATTGAAGTATTGGATCGGTTTGTGGATGGTTAAAATGGTTAAAAGTAGTAAATAGAAAGTGATGGTCAATATTTTGAATGATATTATTTGTACCTATTTTTAAAATAAATTCTTATTTCTTTATAAAAAATGGCAGAAACTTATTTGCATACCCAATATATCATCTTACACATACATTTTACATATAATGATGTTCTAAATTTAACATTATCTTCATCAAAAGATTTTATAAAACATTTAAGATTCGTTGCATACTCGCACATATTGTTGACAAATCTTACATCTGTCATTAATAATTTCGAAATTCCATTAGGTAAAAGAATTTGAAATTCACACTTTTAAAATTTTTTTAATCATATAATTCCTATATCCTTCTAATTCAGTAATTTTTTAGTGGGGAGAATGCCACCTCCTGCGACATGGTTCAATGTTTTCAAATCAATCTAAAAAATTTTATAAACTGTTTTATAAAATGTTTTATTTAATATAATTATTTCGTACTATTTACAAGTCTAATTTAAAAAACATATCTAAAGAGATAAATTCTGTAGTGCTGTGTTCTCTTCATTAAATTTGATACGAAATCAACAGTTGTTATCTGTACTATCAGTTGAGTAGACGACTCAGCAACAGGAAATGTCCTTTCGAGACTCAATTTCATTGTATATGATTGTCCTTAAACAGTTGCTTTTCGGACAAATGTGTATTTTTTTCAGAAGACCTGTTCAAAAGACTGCTTCCAGACAACTGTAAGCAATCACATGATACTGATTGAGTAAGCTCTCTCTATACTCTCGTTCTTCGGTTATTTTCTCCCTCCATAAGGTCTATCTCCACTACATTTCCCTCTCCATATCCAAGGTGTGCCACCGTCGCTTACGCAAACTCTCTCACTCTCTGCTCACTATTCCTATCCTGACTTGCTCTGATGATCTTTGCAAAGTTTTGTCGCTTGTCTTACCTCCCATGTAAGTTAACTTGTTCAGTTGAGCGATGTACTAAGTGACTACTATCTTCGCCTTTTTCTATTCCGATTACAACTTACCTAGTAGACAGTTGTAGTATTTGTACATTTATAGTGTCCTCTATAAACCTTCTAGCGACTCATTCCTTTCATACTTATTGATGTTCACAAATGCTGTAGAGTCTCCAAAGAGAAGTGCCTGCTGATTCTCTTTGTATAAAGCGCTTATCGTCGAAAGTATTCAAAGCTATATTATTTTGTTTTTCCATTTGTAGAATATGAACTCATATTATACTGATATTATACTGAATATTATACTGATCTCTATGTATGATGGTTTTTTCTTCCAAGCGTTGTATGTAATTTTCAAAACTTATTGTATTTTTCACTAATAAACTATTAACATCATTTTGTGATTTAGCCTTCTCCTGGAATTTTCGTACTATATATTTTACATCGCTATCCAATAAATTGAGCTAAAATTCTACCATTACACTCATCATTGATTAACTCAACAATTTTTTTATTTTACTGGAGTATTTGATAAGGATTATTCTCAAAATTATCTGATTTATTAAATTTATGACTATCCGTCCACATTATGTCATGCATATCAATCTTTTTTACTCCGTCTACAAAACTATAATGTTCGGTATATATTAATTTAGAGTTTTCACCTGCTCTATTTTGCATATATTCATACTGAAATCTGTAATCTATAGTTTTGGATAAATCGAATATGGACAATCCAACATATATAGGTTTTCTAATAATAAAAAAATCAGTTGCCAATAACTGTACGACAACAAAATTTTCATAAAAAATAAAGTAATTTTGGAAATTGGGACTATCAGTGCTTCTGCACCATAACACCCACCCCATCTATTTACTAAATTTACATCAACTCTTTTTCTTTCATGTTCGATAGTCTTGTCATAAATAGTATTTTTCAGAAATTTAAAAAAAATTTCTTGAACTCATTTTTAGGATACTTTCTTTTTTCATTATTTAAATCAATGTAATCGTTAAGAAATCGCTCCTGGTTAAATTTTAATACTTCATATATTTTTTATTACTCGTCGATTACTCTATAAATTTTTTACGCTATGTATTATACTCTAAGCGTAAGCCACAATGAAGTGCTTGTTTCAAGGCTTGACATGATATAGGGATATTTCGTTTCGACTTCTCTCGGCTTCGATTCATAAGGCACTCAGTTATCAACCTTTTAAATAAATCCCAATGCTTCGAAATACAGGAAAACAGTTTGTTGCAGCATCTTGCAGTGATAACCAATGATGCAGCAAATTCTTCTTGAAACTAACATGGTTCCTTATCCAGTTAAGCGAGTAATTCCTCGTCTTCAAAACTTTTCGGCTTTCCGGACGACCCTTGTCTTAAACTTCAAAATCAGCATTTTTAAACCATTTGAACTATTCGCGGCACGTCGATTCAACAATACCTTCGGCTCCATAAGTTTCCGAAAGTAAACGATAGGCCTCAGCCGCACTTTTTCTCATATTAAATAATAGAAGTACTGTAGTTACTGAACTATGTAATACATCTCGCAAATGCCGTTTATTTGACTGCAAACTTGACATGATTTTGCTCGATAAAATAGACGACACCTAAGGAAATGCTCAAATATAATGCTGCAAAGTTGTTGACAGGTACCCAACCTATGAATATAGCGCATGAGATCTGAAATTTCTGCCCGGAATCCACTGGTGACACCATCTTCTGACAAATGCTGAAAACTTACTTGTATATCCAATTTTCAACATAATAGACATAGCATGACGGAGTGGCATGTTAAAAACGGATACAATACCAGAGATAATAAGGGGAGATCTCCGATGCCCATGTTAGACATTGCAGTAAAATTTTAACACTCCGCGCTACGGCGGTGAACGTCAGTAGTCTGTTCGTGCGATATTCCAGATGTTGGTTTTCGAGCTCGTGCGATCGAGAGAGAGACGGCGTTCGGTAGGGGAGACGCCGAAACAATAGATGCAATAAAAGGGATTAACTGCTGTCGAAATTCTTGAAGTGCGTATAGATTTTCTTGTCTATGTGTGTAAGTGTGTATGCATGTATTTATATACACACGTATTTTCTTAAAATTTTAAATTTGAGGCTACGAAAAGTTAAACCTGGGTATAAGCACTTAGACAATTTCTTCGTCGACACCAGTGAATCCCATTTACTATACCCCGCTGCCAAATTTTTACGAAAATAGGTATATATATATATATATATATATATATATATATATTGTAATATATGTAATGGCACGGCCGCTGCAAATATGTGTCCAGCTGCGCTTAGCCCCGAATCGTTTCGGCGAGGGAGAGGGGCGATTCGCGAGGGGCGAAGAATCGCCTGCGAAATTGCGCGTGAGGTAGGGAGACTAAATGATTAATAAAACAAACAGCACGAATAAAACTTAACGTGTCTTTAATTAAGCTATGCCCGGTGCAACATATACCCGAAGGCGCGAGGCGCGCAAGTCGAGGGTTGCCGAGGCGACGGTGCGTGTGGAGTTAGGGAACAGAGAGAGAGAGAGAGAGTGTAACGGGCTGCCACGCACAAAAACTCAAGGACACCACAGAGCATCGCGAAGCCAAAACTACGCACCAGGTCGACTTTTGATTTTTATCGTTTTACAATGCAGAGACCGATTGTACCTGTCTCGAGAAGCTCTACTTCCAAAACTGAAAAATTAACTCTAAAATTCGCACGCGTGACCGTCTCTCCCCACTCCCCGCTCTCTCTCTCTCTCTCTCTCACTTACCTCTCCGTCGGTGTATTCGTGCGTCGACCTGTAACAAGTACAGATTGATATTTACATATAAACATATATACATATATATACAAGGGCTATGGTGGGAGAGAGAGCATAGGGACGTGGAAAAGCAAGCCTACGCGGCGCTTGCGTTTCCCGTCACGATATATATATATATATATATATATATATTTTTTTTTTTTTTTTTTCTTAAAATTTTGAGTTTAAAACTTGATAAGAAGACTGCATTGATCTTAATAATAAGACTAATTTGATATAAAAAATTATATTTTCTGTAAATTATTTATATAATAACATTCATTAAATTTTTATATAATAAATTTTATTTCAAAGCTATTTACATTATATCATGAATTCATTAAAATTTATTCAATAGTTATTAGAATACAACAAATATTTATTTAAATTTATGTTTAAAACAGAAACATACATATTTAACACGAATGAATATTTTGTAATTTAGAGTAAACTATATATTTGAAACAAACAATTAAGTTTATTTGAATAGCGAATATATATTTATCACATTACACTAAATAAATTATTGAAAAGTAATAAATATTTCTTGAATTTTACTAAACGGAACTACATATACGTAAAAAATAAAGTTAAATAAATAAATATTTGAAAAACTATATATTGTAACGAAGCCGCAACCGAAATACGACTCGTCAGCCGCGGCGTGCGCCGAGTGTAAACATTGCACGACCTCAATGCTGCCGGCCGGCCGGCGGAGGAGAGCAGAGCGGGGGAGAGGGGGAAAGAACGGTCGTCGCGGAGAGGAGAAGAGAGCAGTTTTTTTGAGTCTCGTTTTGAGATCCGAGCCGCGTGAAAAACAAAGAGACGAGATTTTTGTGCACGCCCTCGAGACGCGCTAGGAGAGATCGACCTCGCGACAGATTCCGCACCGCGAGTAGCGACGTGTCCCGAGTCATCGAGGAAGAGCAGCACGCGAAACCACCAACGGGCCCGTGCAGGAGGCCGTGCTACTCGCGCCGACGCCCAGTGTCTGCCGCGTTAGTGCCCGATTTCGTTCCGAATCCGCTGAGACGGTGTAAGTAGAACGCTGCCGTTTGTCGCCCGCGAGTGTTCGTGCGTGCCGTCCGGCGTCGACGCCGATATTCCTGGGGGACGCCCCATCTGGAATACACCCAAGTTAGTTCATGCGAGTGTGCCCTTACGAGCGGACGAACGTGCGTGAGCGTGCGCTTTTCGCATATTAATATTGCAGGTGCGCGAGCCTCGCGGCCTTTGATATTGTAAAACGGGAGAATATCGTGTAGAAATAAAGTCTATATTCGAGCAATACATTCGCGTTTGTCTCAGTTCTTTTTTTTCTTCTTCGTCAGTCACTACCTCCCCTGTACAATTTCCCGCATCGCGCTGATATTGCGCGCAGGATCCACCCGCCTCCGCGGGGACAGCGAAGAGTTTCCACTGTACGATCTGAGATAACTGCGGACGTGGTGCTCGTTGCCGAAGCACCGCGCACGAAACAGGTGAGTAGGCTCGCGCATACGGCGGCCGATTTCTTTTTTTGTAACGGGCCGGCGCATCGCGGCGCGCCGAGACTCTACCGCCGACGGATGCTCATTCCCCGGACGGCGAGAATGAGGAGCGATTTGGAGTTCGCAGAATCGAACCTACCCAATTATAATATATATTCAAATTTAACAAATATATTCAATTTTGGGAAAAACTATTAAATATGAACAATTAAATACCTTTATCAAAAGGTGAAATACATTTATTTGATTAGACCCAACGAGTTGTTAAAAACTAACAAACATTTTTTCGATTTTATTAAACGAAGCACAAAGATTTAAATATTAAATTTAAAAGAATAAATCTTTTAATAAAACTATTCATATGTTATAAGTAAATAATTTTTTCAAAAATAGAAAATATTTTTTTGATTTATATATATATTTAGTAGTTTTTACTATTTATTTATTACTTTTAATATTTGTTATTATATTACTTTGTGCTTCGTTTAATAAAATTAAATAAATAGTTATTAGATTTTACAACTAGCAGGGAATAATCAAATAAATTTAATCCACCCTTTGAGAAAACTATTTCATTCTTTTAAGTAAATGGTTTTTTAAAAAATTGAATATATTTCTTATATATATATATATATATATATATATATATATATATATATATATATATATATATATACTGAAAAAAATCATTTCTAATATCAAGCTTATTTTTTCTCAACAGCAGAACACAAATCTTGGGAATTAAATGAATATTTTTTTATTTTGAGAAAATATATTCTCAAACCAATAGATTCAAATTTAATATCAGGAAAATAAATTCTTCGATTAATTAAATATCTCCTAGATTGTAGTCCAGATTTTCTACAAAATGGGTGGCCGAAATTGGAAATTCAATAAATATTTTCTTGAACCAATAATTTCAAATTTAATATCAGGAAAATAAATTCTTGGATTAATTAAATATCTCCTAGATTTTTGTCAAGATTTTCTAGATAATTGGTGGCTAAAATTGGAAATTAAATAAATATTTTCTTATCTAAAGAAACTATTTTCTTGAACCAATAACTGAATATTTTGAATAAAAAAATTTAGTCATTTGATTCTAGCCGACAAAATTAAGTGAATATATACATAGTTTCTTGATTCAAAGCATTATTTTCTTGACTTTAAAAATCAAAAGTTTAAACTAAGCGAATAATTTCTTGAATTCTTTTACAATTTATACGTTAATTTATCTCTATTACAATTATTTCAAAACTTCGACCTAACCGGGATTCTATCCGCAGACCTTTGGATTCGCAAGCTCACACCCTATTAATTACATAATTACATACTATATAGAAACAAGGTTATTATTTTCTTAATTTATGAAACCAATATCTCAATGTAAGAAATGAAGATCTTGAAAGTAGTTATTTATCCAAGTAATCGTTGAACTAAAAAAAATACAAGATAAATATTAGTAAATATTGTTTAAAATATAGTCAATAAATTTTTGTGACTGTATATTAAATAAATATTTTTTAGATTGTGAAATAAGTTGCTTCAAATAAGAAAACCAGCGTTTAAAAAGTTCTTTCATCACGAACTTGTTCGCTTGAATTAAAATGATATAAGATTGATATTTTACTATATGAGCTAAAAAATAGGACATTTAATTTTTAGGGTGATAAATAATCTCTAGATTTAAGAAAATAATTTTTTGCGTGAAATTCAGCAATAAGAAAAAATATGAGGTAATCGAGGTAAGTAATTTCTTACTTTTTAGCTAATTTCAAGAAATCCATAACTCATTCGGTTTAGTTGAACAGATGTAAAATATCTAGCTTATATCGTTTTAGTTCAAGCGAATAAATTTTTGATGATGGAATTTTTTAGATTCTGGTTTTCCTATTTTAAGTAACTTCTTTCGCAATCTAACAAAGTATTTGTTTTAATTTTAATTTAAGAAATAATGCTTTATGCGCTACAAGGCACATAAATATTACTTTATTTTAGCAGATATTTTTTCAGTATAATAATACAACAAATAATTATTTTTGAGCTTCGTATAGCTAAGAAAATTACATTTAAGAAAATATTATCTAGATTTGTTATATATATATATATATATATATATATATATATATATATATATATATATTGTAACGGGGAGGGTTCGATTGTACGAACTCCTGTTCGAATACCGACGCGCGGCCGTTCCTGTGCAACCCGCGCGCAACCCACGTAGCTCTTGCTTTTCGCCGTGCGGGGAATCTACACCTGTCGGCAGCGGAGTCTCGGCGCGCCGCGACGCGCCGGCCCGTTACAAAGAAAGAAGTCGGCCCGTGAATACGCGGGCATACTCACCTGTCTAGTGTGTGGTGCTCTGGCAACGAGCATCACGTCCGCAGCAAGCTCAGATCACACGGCGGAAGGACTTCGCCGTGCCCGCGGAGGCGGGGGGATCGTGCGTTCAATATCGACGCGATGCTAGGAAACGATCAGGGAAAATAGGAGTCGATAGGGAGAAGGGAAAGAAAGCGCGGAAATAGACGCAGACGTATTGACGAAGTACGGAATTTATTTTACAGCGCAAGCTCTCCTCGTACAAGCTCGAAAGTCGCGAAGCTCGCGCGCCTACGGCAAAAAACTCGAAGAACGCGAGCCACAATACGCGCGCACGCTCTCTCTCCCTCTCACGCACACTCGTCCGCCCGCTGGCGGGGCGTCTCGCAAAGGCGCAAACGCACGGACTCACATGTGTGAGAAGGGGCGTCCCCCAGGAATATCGACGTCGACGCCGGACTACGCCCACAATCACTCGCGGGCGCAGAACGGCAGCGGTCCGCCTACACCGTCTGCGCGGATGTCGCACGAACGCGAACACTCCTTCCGGCGACGCTCGACGATGGCACGCGTAGCAGGACCTTCTGCTCAGGTTGTTGACGCTTCCAGTTGCTAGCTCTTGCGGGCGGTTTTCCCGGTCTCGCCTGCACTGACTCCTCTACAGCCTGGGACTCGTCGTTATACACGGTTTGGGCTTTTGCGCGAGTACCGGCTTTCTCCCGTAACGTCTCGAACACGTGCGCGAAGCACCGAAAACAAAACCTTCGTTTCCTACGCGGCTCGGACGCACGTGGCTTCTTGCTCCTCTATCGAGACACGACTCAAAAAAAACGAAAAATACTCTCCTCTCCGCGACGACTCCGCTCCCCCCTCTCCCAGCTCTGCTCTCCTTCGCCGGCCGGTCGGCCGGTCGCATCGAGGTCGCACAATGTTTATATTTAGCGCGCGCCGCGGCAGACGAGTCGCATTTCGGCTACGGCCTCGTCACCATATATATATATATATATATATATATATATATATATCTATGTATATATATGTATATATATAATATCAAGAAGTTTTAAAATCATGGTTTATTTTTAAGAAATACTTCAAAGTTTTTAAGCAAGCTATACGTTACTGAACTCTTCACCGGCGATCTTTTGTTTGAGTCTTATTATTGCATTGCTCGTGATCGGTTCACACTTGATATTAGCAAATATTTTTTCAGTGCTATAAAATAATACAAAAAAGAATTATTTTTCAGCTTCATATACCTAAGAAAAATACATTTAAGAAAATATTATCTAGAAGTGGGAAATCAAGTATTAAGACCAAAACGATGTATAAATTGTTATAATAGAAGTATATATTATATACAAATGCATATATTATTCATTGAAATCCATAAATGAATTTCATAATGTATAACTATAAGAGATCTACAATTGATATATAAGATTTTTATAATTGTCCACATCGTACTATGATAGCGTAATTAATAAGGTGTTGTCGGATTTGTGTATATTTGTGTATTTTAATAAATATCACTTCCACCGCTTGACTCCGTTGAGCGGCTAATCCTCGCCCGAACATACGCGTGTATTAAATTAAGGATAACTAGGATCGGTTTGGATACTTGGATGCCAAACTGAAACGAGTCTACGTTTTGATATATATATATATATATATATATATATATATATATATATATATAAGACTTTATTACAAATACATACAAAGTGTATGTGTGATCTCTAGCAGCTACACGACTAGACTAAATCTACTATAGCGCGGATGCGCTTCGCTGCCCTCCGCTACCTCCACTTTCGGTGGTGAGGGCGCTCGTAGCGTGGTTATGTGGAGGATGCAATCTCCACAGTGTTAGTTTGCGAATCCAAAGGTCTGCGGATAGAATCCCGGTTAGTTCGAAGTTTTTAAATAATTGTAATAAAAGTAAATTAACGTATAATTTTTAAAAGAATTCAAGAAATTATTCGCATAGTTTAAACTTTTGATTTTTAAAGTCAAGAAAATAATGCTTTGAATCGAGAAACTATGCACTACTTAACATTTAACCTACTTGAATTTTCATGTTTTTGAAAATAAAAACGTGTTTCAAGTAATTATTGTTTTAAAGATAGGAATCGAGTTCTTCATTTTAAATTAAATTTCTTGAGTAAAGTATTGAACTTCTTAATCCAAGTATATATTCACTTAATTTTGTCGACTTGAATCAAATATCTAAATTTTTTGATTCCAAAATTTTCAGTTATTGGTTCAAGAAAATATTTTCACCCATTTTCTAGAAAATCTTGACAAAAATCTAGGAGATATTTAATTAATACAAGAATTTATTTGCCTGATTTAAAATTTGAAATTATTGGTTCAAGATAATATTTTCTTTAAATAAGAAAATATTTATTTCATTTCCAATATTGGTGTTCTGCTGTTGAGAAAATATAAGCTTTATTTTAGTAACCACTTACTTGGTTAAAGTTTATGCGATTACTTGGTGAAAAAAAATATTTACTTAATACAGAACAATGGTATAAATTTCTTGAATCAAGTAATATTTACTTTATATTAGAATTTTTGCAGTATATAATTTTAATGAATTATTTCGAAAAATCTATTTCTTAAACTAAGAAAATTTTTACTTAATTAATTCGATAATATTGTTCTTTTGATAGTATCAGAAAAATCTTTGGCCACAAATTTCATCAATCTATAATTTAAGTATTTAGATTATTTGCAATTCTAGCTATTAGATTTTCTGAAATAAATGTATTACTTTTTTGTTTTAATATAATGACCTTCCGATTCAAAATTTTGGTTTCTTAGATTAAGAACATATTTATTTATATATGTATTGCGTAACTCTGTTCTATATATACTGTATAAAACCAATTAAATACTAATTTCTAGAAAATATTAGTTTGATTCTGTAAAGCCTTTTTTAGAGAATCAAAAGTATTCTGTTCAGGTATATAATTACTTAATTTAAGAAACTCAGGTTTTTCATTTTAATTTTGATCAACTTGTTCGAAAGAAACGTTTTTTAGAAAATGAAAATGCTTATTTTTATATTATGATGAGTTAAATTTAAGTAATTCGAACATTATAATTAAATAAATATTTGCTTGACTGAAATTTATTCTCTTGGTTTAAGAAAATCATGTGTATCCTAAATGTAAGTTAATATTTCGATCGCCTTCAAATTTTGAATACGTATTCTATACGGTCAGGATTAAATGATAGAATATTTTTTACTCCAAATTTAACATATAAAATTAACTTATAATTGAATAAATATTTACTTGACTGGATTTCCGTTCTTAAGAAAATCTATTCTCTTGGTTTAAGAAAATCATCTTTTAATTCTTAGAAATTTTTCCTGAATGTAAGTTAATATTTCGATCGCCTTCAAATTTTGAATACGTATTCTATATGGTCAGGATTAGATGATAGGATATTTTTTACTGCAAATTTAACAAAAAAAAAAAAAAACAAAATGATGGCAACATTTGTTGCATGTGTATCAGTAGACTCCTACAACATGCGTGCAGATGGACAGGTAATAAACAGTGAGAGCAGGTGAGAGAAAGAGATGAAACAGTATAGAGGACATTCGCGTTTACATGCAGGTACATGGTATGACAACACCCACCAACATCGAATAATCCATGTTAATTCCTTTGGAGTTTTCTTTTCTCCCCCCTCTCACCCTCTCACTCTCTCATTCTCTCTCTCTCTCTCTCTCATTCTCTCTCTCTCTCTCTCTCATTCTCTCTCTCTCTCTCATTCTCTCTCTCTCTCTCTCTCTCTCTCTCTCTCTCTTTCTGTCTTCTCCATAAAAGGTAGTTATGTGCCAAATATGAATATATAGGATTCTGATATGATACTCCAAAAATATAAAAAGCAATCAAATAATTTTTGGATAAGTTTATAGTCTATAATTAGCAGCTTCTCCAAGATCTATTGCATTTGTAAACATAGATCAATTGCTGACAATGGCCACGAATATTGTCTCAATGTTAATTTTTTTAATGCGTACATATATTTTGTTGCAACTTAATTATTTTAGTTCAATAGAGAAAAATTATAATATTAAGTCAAACATACATTTTTTTAGTTCCAAGGAAAATGTATGTCATAGAAATAAGTCTATACTGAAAAAAAATTTTCTAGATTTAAATAAAGGGTTCATTTGTATACCATTAATTAACCATTTATTCAAAATAAATAATTTATACATTTAAAATACTGAATGTTTAGTTAAAGTAAATATTTTTTTGATATATGAGAACTGAGAATTGAAACAAAATATAAAATTCAACTGAAGTATCTTAACTTATTAGATCGTCATTTTCGTAATCTTCAACGATGTAAACGTACACTATATATTATATTGCAATAAATACTAACTATATTTACATATTTTTCCATAATTTTTATTGTAATATGTATACATATTATATGTAATATATTTGTATTGTACGAAACGCAATGGTAGTGAATGTTCAACGTACACAATCTCTCGTTCAAGCTTTAGGCATCCCGATCAGAATGTTAATTAGGGTTATTATTAGGACTTAATCGTACTAAATAGAAAGTGTTTAACTGGTTAATAAGTCAGTTACATGTACTCTTCAGCACTAAAAATCTTAATGTTAAAAATTACTTACACAACTAAAACATACTTTAAATTTATTTTATACAAAAGTATAGAATAAGGCAAGTATGGTGTATTAGAAATTTTAATCATTTACAAATATTTGTAACGTACCAAATATTTTTTGCTCTTCAAATAAACCTAACAAATCATTTCAAATACACGGTTCTTTCGAAATTACAGAATATTCGTTCCTTTTAAAGTTGTATGTTTTTGTTTCAAATAATGGAATTTGAATGCATGTTTGTTGGATTGCAATAAATATTCTTTTATGAAATTGGCTCATTTACATTTAGACTTGTTTTCAATGTGTAGTGCATCGTAAATTATTTTATTAGATAAGTAATATTATGTTTATATAAACTTGTAGTCTTATTGTACAGTACATCACAGAAAATAAAGCTGTCTGTGACTATCTCGAGAAGAAATGCGTAGAATAATTTTTTTAAATTCATTTCCATTATTTATTAATAATTTTTTTTCATATTAATATTTGTTTATAATATCCATCTATTGTCTAGTACCCGAAAGTTTCGATTTTTAGGCTTTTATAAAAATTTTATTTTACAGAATCTTGAGCAGAGTGTTTGTGTTGTTGAGCATTATTATATTATTGACAGAAAAATCTAGTTACTTTTCGAATTAACAAAAATAAGATTGTATCTGCATATTATATTAGTCGCCTTACTTTAGAATATTGAAATTTTGTTTATGTTTTTTGAACCGCTTATCATAAACATCTGGTTTTTCTAAATTATCTTGTAAAATACGAAAAGATTCAAAAAGGATTGTTAAAAAAATTTATAGATTTTACCAAAAAGCATATTTCTTATTCTATACATTTTTCTGTACCAAGAGTTCCCAAAAAAATTATATTCAAACTAACGGAGGATATAGAATAGTCAATGAGAATATTACGGTTACGTGCATTGTTTTAATATAAACCGTTTAAAGACAAAATATATAGATTAAAAAATATGTATTTTGATGAGATTTTGAACTTTTAGTTAAATCATTTAATGGAAGTTTTTTTATTTTACGAGATAAGTTAGAAAAACACTATTTTGATTGGGTATTAATGTGATTTATTATAAAATTGAAATTATCACCAATTTTTATTACATAGATATATATATATATATATATATATATATATATATATATATATATATATATTGTGACGGGGAACGCAAGCACTGCGTGCGCTTGCTTTCCCCGTCCCGTTGCTCTCTCTCTAGCCGTAGCCTGTACATATGTATTTGTATATTTGCATGTATAGATGTTTATCTGTTACAGGCCGACGCACAACCACACCGGCGGAGAGGTAAGTGAGAGAGAGAGAGAGAGAGAGCGGGGAGTGGGGAGAGACGGCCACGCGCGCAAAGGATTAGATAGAGAGAAAGCCGCGAGCTAAAAACACGCGTCGTAATCGGCCTTTCACGCACGTTTTTTTGCTTTTTCGTGACTAATCGCGTGCGGGAACACGCCTAGTGTTCCGAGTGTTTCCCTCGCCTCGTACCTCGTCTTCGGGGAGGGTTCCTGATCGGACGCGCGTGCTGTGCCACAGTATTGTGGGTGTGTGCAGTGCACACGCGCTGAGGACGAGTCCGAGCGGACGAACGTCCCGTCTCCGCGGAATAACCGCCCCATCCCGGGGTTTCTGGACGCCGACGTCACCGCCGCTCCCGGCGAAGGAAGGCGCTGCTGCCGGACGAGGACGCACTGCGGGACCAACGAGCTCCGACTCACTGTAAGTGGCAGCCCCTTTTCTCTCTCTCTCTCTCTCTCTCTTCCCGAACTCCTCGCGCGCCGTCGCCTGCGCGACCCTCGGTCTGCGTCCCGCATGCCTCGCATATAGGCGCTGCATTGTATTTTTAACACTGCGCTATTAAAGCCTATTTAAATTTTAATTATTTTTATTTTATTATTTCAAGTGTGCTCCATTAGCCGCCCTATCCCACGCGCAGTCCTGAACGCGATACTTCGCCCTTCGCGAACCGCCCCTCTCCCTCGCCGGAATCGTGCGCGGCTAAGCCCAGCCGGGCACACCTTTTGCAACGGCCGCGCCCGCCGTCCTCGTGTTCGAGGCGGACACGCGCACCGTTACATGGCGCCCAACGCGATCTCGGGATCGCACTTTATATAAGAATATTTCATATATCTTTATATAACTTATTACATATATACATTTTATAATATATATGTAATAATATATTGTATTATAGTGCCCCGGTGAATATTCGCAAGTGACGCGGATGCGCGAAAATAATTTAATAATTTTATTATATTGAAAATTGTAATGTTACAGAGTGCGAACGCACAGCACATAGCGAGTATTTACGTTGCGAGTTCGTAGTTGTAAACACTCTCGAAGTCGGCCAAGGCCAACGGCAATTCGGCGAAAGCGGCTGAAAAGCAGCACAAGTGAAATATAATGCCGAATACGGTAATATAATATTAGGAGTGTGAATAAGTCTTTCCCGTTTTTTGTAAGAGATGGCGCTACCAATACTGTGCGAGTATTCAATGGTTACATATGTCATAATCAAAGCTTATTCATATGTCAACAATTCCATACTAACACATTAGTTAAAATTTTTTCGCATCATAAATTTTTGATATCGTGAAAATGTCGAAATTTGAGCCGAGTCGACGTCATTTGCGGGAAGTTTCACTTTATTGGTTCAATTTGAAGAAATCTGCTGCCGAGACGCATCGATTGCTTCAGGAGGCTTATGGAGAAGGTTGTGTCGATGATTCAAGTGTTCGCGGATGGTTTCGACGCTTCAAAAGCGGTGATTTCGACGTGGAAGACAAGGAGCGTTCCGGGCGGCCGCAAATCTTTGAAGATCGAGAATTGGCGACTTTGCATGATGAAGATTCTTATCAAATGCAAGAAGAACTTGCTGAAGCATTGGGAGTTGACCGAACAACCATTTCCAAGCGTTTGAAAGCCATGGGAATGATCCAAAAGCAAGGAAATTGGGTGCCGTACGAACTGAAGCTGAGAGACGTCGAACGGCGTTTTTTCACTTGCGAACAGCTGCTGCAGCGACATAAAAGAAAGGGTTTTCTGCATCGTATCGTGACTGGCGATGAAAAGTGGATACGTTACGATAATCCGAAGCGAAGAAAATCATGGGGACTACCCGGCCATGCATCATCATCCACGGCCAAGCCAAATATTCATGGCACGAAGCTCATGCTCTGTATATGGTGGGACCAGCTAGGTGTGGTTTACTATGAGCTTCTGAAACAGAATGAAAGGATCACAGGCCAGGTCTATCGACGACAATTGATGCGTTTGAGCCGCGCACTGCGAGAAAAACGGCCACAATACTCCGACAGGCACGACAAAGTTATTTTGCAACATGACAATGCTCGCCCACATGTTGCACCGCCGGTGAAAACATACTTCGAAACGCTCAAATGGGAAGTCCTACCCCACCGGCCGTATAGTCCAGACGTTTCTCCGTCTGATTACCATCTCTTCAGATCAATGACGCATGGCCTGGCTGACCAGCACTTCCATTCCTACGAGGAAGCCAAAAAATGGGTGGATGACTGGATAGAGGCCAAACCGGTCGAATTTTTTCGCAACGGGATTCGTATGTTGCCAGAAAGCTGGGAAAAAGTTGTAGCTAGCGATGACCAATACTTTCAATAATTCATTTGTAACCATTTTTTCACAATAAAGGCTCAAAATTTGAAAAAAAACGGGAAAGACTTATTCACATACCTGATATTTGTGCAGTTTTTCAAGCAAAACTAATTTTAAGTTAAATAGACACATATACATTAATTTATATAATACTGATATATATATTAATTAGATGTAACTTTAAAATTTAGCTTAAATTAAATATGTGAACTCCATCTAAGCTAAACTAAAATTAATCAATAATTAATTTTTAAGATAGCGTAATATGAAAATATAACTGATATAAATTGATTCACATTCGCCATTACAATATAATAACAAATTTTCGCCGTTACAGGCATAAGGAACATTTAGTGTAAATTAAATATAATTAAAAGTTCTCTTCTTTACACATAGTCGACTATAAATAGCGAAGTCAGCGATCTGTGTATATGCACATACACACACCACCGCGACTCTACGCTGTACATACAGTGTACATGCGACTATCGCAAATTTTTCTTTGCTCTCAATTTAATTTGATCATAATTGATTGTTACCTTTATGCTTTTCGCTTTCTGATCTTCATTTTGATATTGTAATATCTCTAATATTTTTGCAGTATAATTTTTTTTCCCTTCTTTCAAAAATACAAAAACAAAATTTGTTTTTTTTCAAGGTGCAAAATAAAATTTTTTTTTTGGAAAATCGAGAATTCGAAAACCAAAATAAGAATTTTGGGAAAATTTTTGGTAAATTTTTTTGAAAATTTTTGAAAATTGTTGAATTTTTTTTTCTCTTATATTTTCTGGTTTTTTTTTACGTCAGTCGCCCCTAATTTTTGCGTTTTCGCCCTCGCACTCCAATATCTCTTGAGATTGCCGGCTTTTAATTATTTGCTTTTAATTATTTAATTGAAAGCTTTGGCTGTAACGTTCTATTTTTCTCACGTTGTATTTTTTTTTCTTTTTCCGTTTGTTCGTTTGTCTTCTTCTAATTTTCAACTGAAGAAATAAAATATGGCAAATCCACCAAACGAATTTAACGACTGGCTTCAAAGCCTATGTGAGGAAGAAACAAACCTAAATACAGCGGAACTAGAATTAAAAAATGAGGGTTCCCCATTTCAAAGGGCTGCTAGGCTATACCACAGACTAGCAGGAAATTATAGCCCGGGAGATTTTGTGGAATGCGAGAGTGACAGTGATAGTATAAAAACACGCGCGCGCAGAGATAAAAATCTGTTAAAGATAATCGTCACCTCGACAATGCGCGACGCAACAAAGACTTATATTTTGTATCGAATGGAAGCGACGTACGCCGAACAAGCGGATGAATCAGCTGACATACAGCAGGCTCGGGAAATTCATCTGAGCACAGACCAAAGAAATAGTACAGCAGCTGTCGATCACCAAATACAAAATCTGATCGACTTCAATTTGGCTGAGATAAACAGGCATGAACCGCTCGCATGGAGTACTGCCAACGAATCGCCGATTCAGGCAGCCACCACGAGCGTAACTATGCCTCCCGACTCGTGTGTCACGAATGACATAATACGTCAGGCCCAAGTCGCATCTCATACGACGAATACAACAGTCGAGCCTCAACCTACTGACCTCGAAAACAATGTAAACCTTCGTCAGGGATTACATGGCCTGCAAAATATGCTGCAAACTTGGATGCAACACCAAAACTGCACTGTCCAAGATTTGCAGCAGAGACAAAGTGAGATGCACGCTACGCTAGCTAGCATTCAGCAACAGCTGCAGAAATCGGCGCGACGCGACCGTGTCACTTTCCAAGACACGTACGATCTGCAATACTTGGAAAGTGACAAAAACCTCAACAATGATAGGTTTGTAGGGTCGACCGGCGAGCCTACGTTTTCGACTCCTTGCCACCCTCGGTACCAAGGGCCTGGAAGGCGGGGCATCACATGGATCGAGATGTGATGAGCTCGCCTGCGAATATAATGCGATCAACGCTGTCAAGCACCTTGGCCCAGCACACGGATATTGGTAAGACCGTGCGCCCATGGAAAATTAGATTCAATGGTACCAAGGGGAAAAGCGTAGAAGAATTTCTGCAAAGGATCGCGGAATGTCGAGGGTTGACACCGCTCATGGACGAGGACATGCTCAATGCCATGACGGAGCTCCTCGACGGTGTCGCCCTGCATTGGTACCGTCTATCCCGGAAAGACTGGACCACGTGGCAAGTGTTCTGCCACGCAGCCCGGAGCTGCTACGGCATCGATCGACGCTTCCAAGCTGAGCTAATCAGCGAAGCGCAGCGGCGTACGCAGGCGAAGCGCGAGCCAACACGTGACTACGTGTTTTGTTTGTTAACGATTCTCAATCGGTTCGAAGAACCATGGTCGGACGACAAACAACTCGCCCTGACCTACCGTAATCTACTCCCGGAGATACAGAAGTTAGTTCCGCGAGAAAAGATTACAAGCGTCAATCGGCTAATCGAGCTTGCTCGAGAGGACGAATGCGTCCTCGATGCGGAGCGAAATTATAAACCACCGCCGTCACCTGAGGACTGCATAATGCCCGAAGTGGCCTTCCATGCGGCAGACACGTCTCGAACGCGCCCGAAACCAAGGATCGCGGCCGTGGACGTGAAGCCGCCCAACTTGAAAGCTCTGGTACGAGAAGTTTTACAAAAGGCTGGCTTTAGAGCCACCTCACCTGATTTAGAGGCGCCAGGCGCAGCCCTTATCTCGAAGAGGAGCGGTTGCGACTCACGCCCAAGGTCGCCGCGTACAGGAAAAACCAGAGCGTCGACCTCACCTAAGTCGGAGAGGAAGCCCTCATTCAAAGGAAAGCTGGTGCACGAGCCCCTCAGTGGCAAGAACAAAGGTCGGACAGCAGGTCCTGATCCGCGGTTCTTGTGCTGGGGCTGTATTTGGCCTGGCCACACCTTGCGCAGCTATCCCGCGTGTTCGGGAAATGCGAAAAAGGGCGAGTAATTGAGGTCCAACTCGCCTCTACGCTCCGTGAGACCTCTGAAGATCAGCATGCAGCTGCGAGGACACAGGGTAATGATGATTGCCCCCTCCTGTCTGTAAAGGAGGAGCATCACGACCGTGACTCCGCTGACTCAGCCACAAGTGTCGACCCCGATCGGTATTCACGATGGTGGGTACAGGTAGGCATAGGCGAGTTTCGCATTCATGCACTGCTTGATGCAGGGGCTGCTCGTACAGCTCTCGGAGCAATCGGCCTGCAGATGGCATCTGCCCTCGGCCGTCTAGTTCGACCCTTTCCTGGACCTGGCGCTCGACTCGCCACGGGAAAAATTGAGCCGATAATAGGCCAGGTGGCCCTTCCGTTTGCCGTAGCAGACGTAGAAATGGAGCTAGACGTCATCATAATTCCAGACTTGGAAAATGACTGTCTGCTCGGTGCAGACTTCTACCGCGCCTTCAATGCGGTCATCCACCCGCGCGACAACACCATGTCGATCGAGGGTACTGCGAATTTCGTTCCGTTACAACTCTGCACCGTCTCAGTTACCTCGGCGTATTCGCTGGCCTCTATAGACTTGGCCGATATCGACGATAGTCAACGTCGAGCTCTCGAGGAACTCCTCGACCGGATGCTGCCTCCGGCTGATCAGCCTCTGGGCTGCACGCATCTGACCGACCACGTGATCGATGTCGGCGACGCTAAGCCGATTAAGCAGCGTTATTATCCGGTCTCTCAGAAGATAGAGCTGGAAATGCGTGCGCAAGTTCGCAAGATGCTTGACCAGGGCGTAATTCGCAGATCAACCAGCGAATGGTCTAGCCCCATCGTGATGGTTCGCAAGAGCGATGGGAGCTACCGATTCTGTGTGGACTATCGCAAATTGAATTCCGTGTCCAAGGTCAGCGCGTACCCGCTTCTTACATGGACGTAATCTTACGGAAAATGAGAAATGCGCGATACATCTCCACACTGGACCTCAGCAGCGCCTACCATCAGGTCCCTCTTCGTGAGGAATCGCGACACCTCTCTGCCTTTACGGTTCCAGGCATGGGGTTATTCGAATGGACCCGTATGCCATATGGTGCCGCCGGTGGCCCTGCCACCTTTCATCAGTTAAGCGACAAGCTGATCGGCCCTGAAATGGAGCCGGTGGGCTTCGCCTACCTCGATGATGTGAACATCGCTACGGAGAGCTTTGACGAGCACCTCAGATGGCTCGAACATATCCTGCGACGGATTTCCGATGCCGGCTTGACCATCAATCGACAGAAGAGTAAATTCGGAATCGCAGAGGTACGGTTCCTCGGCGTCCTCGTGGATCGTGACGGTTTTCAACCCAATCCGGATAAGATTGCACCAATCTTGACTTACGCCGCACCAAAGAACCTGAAGCAGCTCCGTAGCTTTTTAGGCCTTGCGTCCTGGTATCGCAAGTTCTTAGAGAACTTCGCAACGCTTGCTGAGCCTCTCACCCGATTAACCAAGAAGAACATCAAGTACCATTGGGGAGAAGAGCAACAGCAAGCCTTCGAACAAATCCGGGCGCTCGTCGCATCTGCACCCGTCCTTTCTCGTCCGTCGTTTGGAGAAACGTTCGTCATCCAAACGGACGCCAGCGACTCGGGACTAGGCTCCGTGCTCACGCAAGCTGTTGATGGCGAGGAGCGCGTGCTCTCCTACGCTAGTCGCACGATGACTGCGGCTGAGCGTAACTATTCGTTCACCGAACGTGAGTGCCTCGCCGTGCTATGGGCTGTGCATAAATTCCGCCCGTACGTCGAGGGCTACCACTTCCAGGTGATAACCGATCACAGCAGCCTTCGTTGGCCTTGGAATTGCAGGGATACGACTACGAAGTCATCCATCGGAAAGGTACCTTGAATTGCGTACCAGACGCCCTCTCTCGTTTGTACGAAGACGAGCCGACCTGCGAAGTCGCCTCCCTCGGCATCACCGATGTGCAAGAACCCTGGTATTTGCGCCTTCGTAAGAAAGTGGTGAGCGATCCGACCAACCTCCCATGGTGGAAAGTCGTTGGGCAGCGACTATACTACTACCGTCCCGATCCTGCGGTCGAAGATTTAGTAGACGACCAGGATGCGTGGAAGTTAGTCGTGCCTAAAGAAGATCGTCGTACCGTTCTGCATGAATGTCATGAGGAGCCAACAGCTGGTCATTTCGGAGGCCATAAAACATATGACCGAATTGCACGATCATACTATTGGCCATCAATGCACAAAGTTGTGACACAATTTGTCCGTGACTGCACCGTGTGCCAACAATGTAACGTACAGCAGGCTGCACCAGCTGGCCTGATGGGCCATCGAACGGTCACCCGCCCTTTGGAAATAGTAGCTGGAGATGTGATGGGTCCATCTCCACGATCTACCCGGGGATACGAGTATTTGCTCGTCTTCATGGATCTATTCACTCGCTGGGTAGAATGTATCCCCATCCGAAAGGCGAATGCGCAAACGATTCGCCGCGAGTTGAAAGATCGCGTATTTTTACGCTTTGGTACGCCCGAAGTATTCCTATCGGACAATGGCACCGAATTTCGTAATAAAATCATTGAGAAATTCCTTGTGGAACGTGGGGTGGAGCATTCCACGATAACCCCTTATCACGCTCAAGCCAATCCGGTAGGGAGGGTCAATAAGACTTTGAAGACCGCGATAATCGCCTTCATTGAGGAGTCTCACAGTACTTGGGATGCGCACATCGCCGAGCTCATGTTCGCGTACAATACATCCGTACAAGACTCCATTGGCGTAAGTCCGGCCTTCCTTAACACGGGTCGTCACCCCTCAGCCCCTGGCACACACCGTCGCCAGGAGGAGCAGCGTGCACAGATTGCGCAAGAAGAGGCTGCTCTACAACATTGGAAAGAGCGCATGGAGAAATTATCTGATCGCCACCTAAAGGCAGCGAAAAACTCGCAAAAAGCGCAGGCAAAGCAAGCTCGCTATTATAATGCGCGACGTCGCGACGTGCATTACGCGATTGGCGATCGCGTATGGCGGCGTAATCGCATCCTCTCGTCAGGCATACAGGGCGTCAGCGCCAAGCTGGCCCCAAAATTCGACGGGCCCTTTACCATCATGGAGAAACTCGGCACGAATGTTTATCGACTGATCGACTCTACGGGAAGAGATGCTGTTAAGCATCACGTCGCCGACCTGAAGCCCTACCATCGAGATCACGACCCCGAAGATGATAGCAGTTCCGACACGGAAGAGCCTCCGGGCGAAGAGCGTGACTGCGATGCGTCGAATTGTAATGTCGAGGCGAGCGAGCGAATCCGCATTGTAACACCACTGGTGAGCGTACGGCGCCCCGACGACGCGCCTCATTGTAATTCCGATACGAGCGTGCGAAGCGATACCTCCGCGGGCAATGCTACGCGATCTAACACCGATATCGCACCGCGTAGATTACGGAGACCGCGTAGGACGCGAATCGTAACCCGTCGAAGAACCCAAGCGCGAGCCCCTGTGGAGTCCAATAACAGCGAAGCCGCCTGTCATAACGACACACGCCTGGTGAGGCGAAAAGTAGGTCGCCCCAGGAAGAGCGGACGCTCAACCCCGCCGCGGGACCAATCCCCCCGCCGCACTCGAGCCCAAGCCCGCGCCCGTCAACGGGCCGATTAACTTTCGAACTCGTCGACGGTATGCCGGCGAATCCGGCCCTCCAAAAACAACTGCGTCTAGGGAAGGGAGTTCTTTACCCGTCCTTCCTCATTCCGGTGATCCCCAGCGGCAGACCGCAGCCATCCCAGTTCCTCATCCTCACACGATGGTCGATCCGAGAGAGAGATGTTGGGTCGAGCTGTCACGCTTCGGCTACCAGCGTCTGGAGGGGGGCGTGTGACGGGGAACGCAAGCACTGCGTGCGCTTGCTTTCTCCGTCCCGTTGCTCTCTTTCTAGCCGTAGCCTTTACATATGTATTTGTATATTTGCATGTATAGATGTTTATCTGTTACAGGCCGACGCACAACCACACCGGCGGAGAGGTAAGTGAGAGAGAGAGAGAGAGAGAGAGCGGGGAGTAGGGAGAGACGGCCACGCGCACGAAGGGTTAGTTAGAGAGAAAGCCGCGAGCTAAAAACACGCGTCGTAACCGGCCTTTCACGCACTTTTTTTTGCTTTTTCGCTACTGTTGTGCCGTGACTAATCGCGTGCGGGAACACGCCTTGTGCTCCGAGTGTTTCCCTCGCCTCATACCTCGTCTTCGGGGAGGGTACCTGATCGGACGCGCGTGCTGTGCCACAGTATTGTGGGTGTGTGAAGTGCACATGCGCCGAGTACGAGTCCGAGCGGACGAATTGTCGTCCGACCCCGTCTCCGCGGAATAACCGCCCCATCCCGGGGCTTCTGGACGCCGACGTCACCGCCACTCCCGGCGAAGGAAGGCGCTGCTGCCGGACGAGGACGCGCTGCGGGACCAACGAGCTCCGACTCACTGTAAGTGGCAGCCCCTTTTCTCTCTCTCTCTCTCTCTCTTCCCGAACTCCTCGCGCGCCGTCGCCTAGCGACCCTCGGCCTGCGTCTCGCACGCCTCGCATATAGGCGCTGCATTATATTTTTAACACTGCGCTATTAAAGCCTATTTAAATTTTAATTATTTTTATTTTATTATTTCAAGTGTGCTCCATTAGCCGCCCTATCCCACGCGCAGTCCTGAACGCGATATTTCGCCCTTCGCGAACCGCCCCTCTCCCTCGCCGGAATCCTTCGGGGCTAAGCCCAGCCGGGCACACCTTTTGCAACGGCCGTGCCCGCCGTCCTCGTGCTCGAGGCGGACACGCGCACCGTTATATATATATATATATATATATATATATATATATATATATATATATAATCAGAATCCTAAAAAACGTATATATAAAAATTTTGACAACAATCGCGTTAGTCGATTAATTGAAAAATTTGGTAGCTCTTGGCTATAAGAGATTTTCTCAGCTTTGATGTTTGCGAGTTTTCCTTAAAGTTTTCGTAGGTTTCAAAACTTCAAGCTACTTGCTAGCTGCTGCGAGAATATATATATATATATATATATATATATATATATATATATATTTGTAGCAATAAAATTTCTTTTTGGTTAGTATAAGCTGCTCATCTTTTATTGCACCACCCGCTGCCACCTTGTCTCGACAAGCGTTCCCTCTGCACGCGCCCAAGACAGTCGTCTTCCCCTCTCGATCGCACCATCGCAGGAGCTCGAAAAACAACATCTGGAATATCGCATGAAACAAGCAGTACTTCGCTTTGTCCGCCAGAGGCCCTTGTTTTCAGTCGAAAATTTCTACTGCAGTCTAGCCCATAAGCCTCGGCGATCTCCCCTTATTAACTCTGACAATACCATTGACTCTACTTTCAATTTTAGGAAAGTCGCGAAATTATAATTAATTGATTCTCTTATCCAATTTTTGTTTTTGTTGTTTCTAATGAATCTGTTCATTCCTTATGGTAATTTAAAGTTGATGTAGAAATATCATATTTTTTTAATAAATCGTCTAGGCGATTTTCATCTGAATCATCATTTTGATTTAATGCATTGAACTGCGCTTCAAACTACTTGTTTATGTAAAATTTTGGCTCCAGATAAGTAATGCTACTGTGCTCTTAGAAGTAAATATTTCTCTGTTTATATTTTTTATAGTTTGAACAACGAGCTGCCTTAGAACTACTGCTATTATTTATGTTGTAGAATTTCTAGTAATTTGGTGTTTATGTTTAGACTTGTTTATCGATTATGTATAAAAAGTTAAAGCGAATTTTTGACTTTAAAGTTTTAATGCTCAACTTGGCTCATATATTAGGTTATCAAATATCTGCCTTCTGTCTTTTTGTCTTATAATGAGTCAGCCTTTTCTTGTTCGTGACCTAAAGGTAAGTTTCTTAGTCAGATTGTCCGTTACTAACATAAAATATAGATTTTTTTTTCAATTATTTATTTTTAATTTCTATTTTTATTATTTTATGTTGTAATTTATTTCTATTTTCAGCAGTAAATTCTATCTCAGATTCGACGAGTGTAATTATACGTAAACAACACCGAATAGCATTATATTAGATAATTTTGATTATTGCATAAAGACTGTAAGACCAATAAAACATATTTTAATTTAATTTTAATAAAGCCTCAAAATCGGTGTACTATGTAACATATAGTGCTTCTTCTTTATTGACCAATTAATTTTCTCGTTCTTATCGCCCACACAATCTTATAGATGAACTTTGAAGTACTGTTTACTTGGCATTGTATTACAGAAGAGAAGCAAGAGAGCTCGGCGAGAGCCAAAAGAGAACCTTTGGAGCACTTGCCTCTCAATTGGAGTGGCCCCTCATTTATAAATGTATAAATATATGAATTGCTTTTATTCGGCATTGTAAATGGCTTTCGATTTATAGGTGTGAAACGATGTTTGCACAAAAATTAGCAAAGAAATAACAATTATAATCAGCAAAATATCTTTAGAAGTATTAAAAATAAGGAAATAATATAAATATCACGTTTTGATATTTTAGAGGATATTTTATTTATTACAATTATTGAAAACATAATGCATTCCATTAATAATTATTATTAAATTAATAATAATATTACACACACACGCGCGCGCACGCGCGTATATATATATTAGTAATATGTATCAGTTAAAAAGTTACTCTATGAATATTAATATTTATTATCAGAAAATTTACTAAAAATGACGAAAATGCCGTATGCCCGTACTGGTAACGTATGCTTGATCTTTCAGCTACATTTCACTCGCAACTACTCGCGACACGACAGAGCAAGGCAATGAAATTCGATCCTGCAATAAGAAACCACGATACGAATGCACTTTCGTCCAATACATCGACTGCTAATAGATGTAGTATGCATATATGGTCATCTGTAAATGTAGAATAATATAGCTTTTTTTCTAAAACTTATACTAAAATATATAAAGTAAATCAGTATACATACATATATTTATTCATAATAATTTTTAATCCTGTATATACATAAAATAGTTAAAATAATAGTAAAAATTTAAAGCACAGGGCCCCCCGTGCTTTAAATTTTACTTTACTTCATTTACACTTTCACCCCCTTTACTTCATTGAATTCGTACGATATTAAACGTGGTTTGCTGCTCCATCTCTTTCAAAACGCAACAACTATATTTCTGTCTGTTTTGCCGACAATTAGAGTTATTTATTGAATTTATGGTTACATTGTGAAAGCAATTTACTTTTTCTGTTTTCTCAAAATATGTGGCATGTAGAGCGATAAAACATTTTATTTGGTTCTTTATTTTATTCTACAAGTGGGAAAACTCGAATTAGATGCTCAACAAGTACATAGAATTCACAATAAATGTTTTCTTTGTAAGATCTGAAACACACTAGACTGCGTGCAGCAGACGATTCTTAAGACAAAACTTTTTGAACTGTTTTTTCCTAATTTAGAAAAATAGATTAATTAATATCTCTGTTTTCCCACTTGTAGAATAATCAGAAGAATTTTTTAAAACGTTTTTTCTCTCTAAATAATGCGAAATGACGACAAAAACAGAAAAAATAAATTTATTTCCGTTTTAGTACTTCATCATAGCGCTGCGAACGCCGTAAGGAGCATTCTTAATTATAATTATTCTATTATATATATATATATATATATATATATATATATATATATATATATATATATATATATATATATATATATATATGTAAGAGCGACAGCCTATTTATCGCCTATCATGAATTAAAACTTTATACTATATATTATATATATGATATAATATTTATAACATATATATATATATATATATTCTATCACCGGATTCTATAAGAGAGCCGCTTTCTTAGCAAGATCATAAACAAAATATCTTATTAGTAATCTTATTAAATCGTATATCTTATTAGATCAAACGGTTTATAAATGTTCCCTTTACAGTTAAGGCAGTATTCTACTTTAAACCCTCGAAAAAAACGCAATTTTTGTAAAATTTTTCTGAGAATACTACTGAAGATATGGATGTAGGATTTGAAATACTTAATAAATACACTCTTGAAGTACATAAAAAGAAATTTTTTTAACTTTATTTTATACATTATTTATACAAGTAAAGTATGATCAAAGCCAACACCTCAAAAAGTAGGTAACGTTGTCGTGGTCGTAAAATCTTGCCGACGGATGGTCGGAAACAAAAAAATCAAATAGTTGTATGTTCAGTATGACTCCGGAAACCGATCTAAGTAGAATTTTTTATGTACGTGTAAAATCAGTAAAATGGCGGCTAAAATACGAATGAAAACAATTGCTTTTTTTCGTTTTTTTTTTGCAATAAAAATATAGTTAGAATTAAACTTTTAAGTTGATTATAGTTAGGACGGGTGATAAAAACATATAGAGTATATGTTCAAAATTTCATAAGGATCAGTTCAATAGTTTTCACGAGCACGATACTTGAAAACGCTGTTTTGAGAAAAACGCGTTTAAAGTTTTTGTAAGTGAAAAATCGTAGAAAAAATTATCTTACGCTCAATCAGCGATGCCTGGGCCATACAATATGCCTTCAACTTGTTCCAAGCGATTATTTTCATCTAAATTAGCCTGCTTTTTTGAGTTCTACTCTCCTTAGAAGCCTCAGTCGAGCGGCGGTTTTCTGGAACGATGCGCTGTTGGTCGCGCATATTGGCGAACTGCATAGCGGTTTGGCCGATTTTCAGGCCCATAATTTCCATTATTTTCAAAAGTGGGCTGAATCCTTCATTAAAAATGCAGGCAGCAGTCAGGCATGCAATTTTAACGATTTTTTTTTCGATTATAGACATGCTTCGGTGCCATAGCCCAAACTGTTGAGTTGATACACTCATGGTTATTTTGAGTGTTTCTGCGCAAACATGCAAATATCTCTCCAGCAATTCCGTTTTTGTTAGATCTTCGTAGATCGGTTTTAGCACCTTTTGTATGTCACTAGTAAGAGCAAGACGATATTTATAATTTTTTAAAGCGTTGTTTATTTCGGCCTTCTTATACTTGCACCAGCTGTGTGAACAGTACGTATGCTGTGGTTTGGAGTCTGTTGAGATTTTGTTGTAACAGCCGGCCCCGATCTCGTTCGCATGCCTTCTACTGAATTTGAATTCCTTTCAATTGCAAGACTGTAGTTTTTAGATAACTCCTTCATTAATTTGATACTTAGATCAGCAGTCTTTACTTTATTAATCACGACTTTTGGTTTCTTCACTTTACTTTCTTCGAAGTACAGAAGCAAAATTATAAATGGAAGGTAATATTGAGAAGCAAAGGTATATATTTTGATGAGAATATATATAGGTGTAATGATTTACAATAGAGGAACAGCTGCTGCAGCGAACAAGGCCAGGTAGATGGCTTATCCGGCGCGCGCGCGCTGGGCGGGTCGGAATAGCGCGCTCAGGTAAGTGGGTTCGAAAGGTGAAAAAGTATAGTTAGACTACCTGAATATATTTACTTTCGAAAAATGTAAAAAAAGAAACATTTTTTTTCAAAGTTGTAAAGTAGAATACTGCCTTAACTATAACAAATCATTAAGATTATAAAATTAACATATTTAATAAAATATATTTTATTTTAGCTTTATTTTGCTGTTTGGTTAATGGACCTGGAAGCCTTAGCATGAACAAATGTAGAAAAAGTAATAAATGTAAAAATACTTATAAACGTCCCTATATTGAGCCACTTGAATTAGAAATACATAAAGCTGATTTGGATGATATTTGTGATTATGATGACTTGGAAGAATACAATCATGAAGAGTAGTTATTAAAACTTCGAATCATATAACGCCGAATATTTAAGCCTGAAATATAAAAAAATGTGAAATTTAAAATTTAATTTTCTTTATTCAAATTTATTCAATATATGTATTTAAAATATAAAAATATTAATATTTTATGAGTTTATAAATTAAATTCAATACACAAATAAAAGATATATTTTATATAATATTTTCTAAATAATATTAATGTTCTGTATTATTTTATAATATATAAAATATGGAAAATTATAGTCAAAAAACAATGACACAGAAAAATAAGAACACTTAGGGATACTGAAATCATATACGCATTAATATAGAATGCAAAAAAGAACTTTTGAATAAAAATCGTTAGCTTAATTCTAGATATGTCATACATTTAATTCTATATATATATATATATAATTTGAAACTTTAAGAGATATTAATGACATGCTTTCATGACTTACAATATAATTTACAATATTGAATATTCATATACAGAAAGTATAATACATTGACTAATGAAGTGATCAGATATTTAATATTAGGTTATCAAATATCTCCCTTCCGCCTTTTTGTCTTACGAATTTCGCGGCTATGTACAAAGCGCTACAGAGCTCGTATCTGGCAATACTATACATCATTTGAAAGGTCCTGAAATAACGTACAAAACGACGCTATACATGATTAGTTTGGATATTGCGTTCAAAAGTTATAGATGTGTAAACATGGAGTTCACTAACGCCGAAATTCGCGCTATTTTAAAGTTTTCATTCGTCAAAGGCAAATATGCTAGAGAAACGTTCCGTGCGATTAATGATATTTTGGGGGATGGCACGCAATCACTTCGAATCGCAGAGGAATGGTTTCGACGATTCAGAGCGGGTCAAAACGACACAATGGATAAGCCAGCCGGTGGAAGATTGTGACGATGAATACCGATCAAAACATGGAATTTAACGAGTTAGATCGATATGTGGCATCTCGTGACATCACCCAGAAGATGAGAGTTATTAGTCACCAAACCATTTTAAACTATCTGCAGAAGGCTGGATACAAAAAATCTTGATGTTTGGGTGCCACATGATTTGATGCAAAAAAACCTTCTGGAAAAAAACGCCTGCGATTTGCTGTTGAAACGGAACGAACTCCACCCATTTTAAAAGCGGATGGTGACTGCCGAAGAAAAATGGATCACATACGACAATATCAAGCGAAAACAGTCGTGGTCCAAAGCCGGTGGACCGTCCCAAACAATGGTCAAGTCGGGATTGGCGGCCAGGAAGGTTTTGCTGTGTGTTTGGTGGGATTGGAAGGGAATCATCCACTATGAGCTGCCCCCCCATATGGCCAGATGTTTAATTCTACCATCTACTGTGAACGACTGGACTGCTTGAAGCAGGCTATCGACTAGAAGCGTCCACAATTGGCCAACAGGATGGGTGTAGTCTTCTACCAGCACAACGTTAGATCACACACTTCGTTGACGACTCGTCAGAAGCTGCGGGGGTTCGGATGGGAGGTTTTATCGCATCCACCATATAGCCTGGACATAGCACCAAGTGATTACCACCTGTTTCTGTTCATGTCGAACGCCCTTGGTCGTCTAAAGTTGGACTCAAAAGAGGCTTGTGAAAAATGGCTATCCGAGTTCTTCGCAAATAAGGAGAGAGGTTTCTACGAGAGGGGTATTATGAACTTGCCGTCTAGATGGAAACAGATTATCGAACAAAACCGCGCATATTTGAAGTAAATACGACCACTGTAACTTTTTATAAAGAATTGAATGAAGAGTAAATAAGCGGAAGGGAGACATTTGACAACCTAATATTTATTATCATATTTTAATAAAAGAAAGCTCTTCCATCTACTGGTAAGATGTCTGAATATTTATCTCAAACATTTTCAGTGACACATTTGAATTTTGGTCATCTCTTTTCGGAAGGCATCTGCCGAGCCAAGTAATCAATATGTTTTCAGTGATTATTTTTTTGTCGTTTTCTGTGAAATACTAATTAACCTTTTACGTTCTTACTCGTTCTCTTTTTTCTTCTTTTACTATACAAAGATGATATAAAGAAGATCGTAGGTGCATGTAAGACCTTCAATATTTTCGGTAAAACCGTAAGATCTATGAGCCGCGAAAATACGTGATTTTACCTCTATCCAAAAATAGCTTAAGATAGCTCTAGGCAACATCAATATGCCTTCAATGCAAAGGAACTTTGCGTGAAAATAATAGTCAGGAGTATTGTCAGACAATGAAACATACTTTTGGATGATAGACCCATGAGCTAATGTCATGCTTATGTCAATGAGGATGTGCTGGGAATGTCATCTTACCATTGAGGATTAATAGAATAATTTCAAGAGTTCTCTTTGCAATATTATCCATTGGCTATTTAAATAACCTTTCTCACATCTCCACTTATTGGATTATACTGAATGATGCGGCCATACAACATCAAACAATAAGCTGTAGTATTGTGTGGAAAGTTATTTCTTGCTTCAATTTCTAGCGGTACGTCTACAGGAGTATTCTTTATCGATTTATTTTGTCGAGACCAATCAAAAACTATGAGTGGTTCATTGAAAAGAATTTGTAAGGTCCTTGTAAGGAGTGTCAGATGATCTCCGCATAGTATATTTTTTGAAAATTTGCATACATATCATAGAGTAGTGCATATTGTTTACGAACAATGTCAAGATTTAGATTATTATATGGATAATCTTGCGAATTTAAGAAAAGTCTCACATTACTAATATTGCAATGATCAAAACGACTTGCATTTGCAGCAGGTTCATTATTTTTCTTCGTCTATAAGCCGAGAATGATAAAACGAGGTTTTTCCAATTGATTGGAAGTTTTCACTGCCCAGATACGTTTATTAGCGCTTGGTAGAACAGGATATTCAAATAGTTCCCATGAAAAATAACACATTGAAATAGGATTATCCTTGCCAATGAAATTTAAAAGTTGTATTTTTTTTATCAGATGCAATAACATAAGGCATTAGCCATTCAATCTTGCTTATTTTTATGTCACATTCTTCATATATAATATTATTACCAACTGTAGTACCTTATTGGATTATTGCATTAATGTCCGATCTTGATTTTATGAGAATAAGTTCATGGTTTATATTAACTACTATTTTTTTGTGATCTTCTACAAAGCCCAAAATCATACTCAATGGAATGGCAACGTCAAAGTTTCCTTATCTATCCAACAAAGATTTCGACGCTTCATTATTGCCAAGCCAGTCTGCATTTTCAAACACGAGAGTCTCGTTGGGAATAAACGATGTCCACCCTTTTATCACACTACTTAATTCGACATTTTTACTTTTGTCTACTTTTACTCCATTAATTTCATAGCGAATTTCATCAAAAAGATGACTAAATAGCATTGTTAACAAATCTAGATTTCATCGACATGTTGCCATCACTTTTTTACACTTTCCAGTAATATGAATAGAACTTCGTGATGGTAGGAGACACAAATCTTGATGTTGGATAGGAATACGAATTTCGTCATTGTTATCAAAGCTTAGTGCTGCGTATGGTTGATGGGCGTGGATTTTGTAATGAGCAATTAACTTATCGAACACGACACCTGATTGAAGTTTTAAAATTTCGTACATTTTTCAAGAAGCAGCAGAAAATTATACAAGTGAATTTTATCTACGAACTTTTAGACCCAGACTTCAGAGGAACTGAATGGTCTTCCGTCTTAACGGTCTCATATTCTTCAATCGACTGATTGTCGATTGACATGATGGAGTACTTATATGCGTGCCACAATTATAAATAATCTCCATTATATAGATTTGATATAAAGTCTAATAGTAATGTCCTGTCCTCGAAAATTAAACAAATTTTCATCCTGATCGACTATTCGAATTTGAAGATGAGCTATAAACTTAACACACATTTGTATATATATATATATATATATATATATATATATATATATAACATGAGATGGAACTTCTATGATTTTATATCCTGGAGGAACTCTGGGAAAGAATTCATGAATGGTATGAACCATTTGAGTGCGTTGATTTTCAATATTTTCACTGGTAAATTAGAACTGTGTTCTGTATTTTCCTTGAGAATACGAGGAGTAAAGCCGAGAAGACGATCTATTAATCTTTGAGGACTAAGATCTAATGGAACACTGCATTTCACTTCTAAATGTGTTATTATTGGCTTTCAAGGAAAAATCAATTTCTTTGGATTTCAATGTGCTTGGTAAAAATTGATGAATATCGTTAATCTCGTAACTACAGGTGGGAATAGTAACCACTTCCCACTATAAGTGTAGTTTATTATTAGTATTGTCAATATTTGGAAAACTTCGACTAAGTCTAAAACAAATTTTTTATACTTTGCGAGTTCAATAGCAGGAAAATAATCAGCTTCTAAAACAGAAGATCTGCCTAAGAGAGTCAAAGTGAAACTATCTTCCATGACTGATTGAACGAGAATGATCAAATTTAGACAAACAAGTACTTCTTTATAGACTTTCGGTTAAGAATTGAAGACAAAGGTGACCACAAATAAATGAATTAAACTTCTGATATCTTTTATAGTTTTATTTTATTTCATTTACATTGAAATATTTCATGAGATCTGTGGGAGATCTTAAATCAACAAAACTGTCAAAGTACATTACATTAGAACCTCTCTTTTGATAAGATACCCAATGAGTACCTTTATTTTGTGAATCATCAAAGATCATCAATAGCAGATTCGTTGTACCATGGACCATTGTGAAGCAGATTATTTCTCATGAAAATGCCTTGAAAATATGGAATTTTTAATATACATGCATATTTCATAAGATCATAATCTAATAATGCAGGATTTTGGTAAATTCAAATCGAAGATTTTTTTTTAACTTGTCCGTGTCCGATATGCGGTTTCAGAAATAACTCCATTCCATGCTTATATGGCATAAGATAGAGACCTTTAACTAAAGCAATAGCTTCCATCGTCTTATTATGTTGCTTACTTCATAATCATTATGTGCAGCTTTAGCACTATTTACTGCTTTTGCTATTCCAGCAGCACCTGCTGCTACAGCACCAGTTACATTGTGTCCTGCAAATAGTGGTATAAGAAATGGAAGAACTCCACTAAATTTAGATGGAAGTGGTAGCACACGTGGAACGATAACTTTCTTTTTTCCACCATTGTTCTGAACAGCTTGACGAGCACCCTTTAATGCAGATTGAACGACTTTGTGCGAATTTTTGCTTGCTTTTAATGATTTTTTCGCTGCCGTAACCAATTTGCTGAATTTTAGTCCCATTCCAGTTTTTGCCTTTAATTTCATCACTTGCAACAGCTAGAGTAGCGGTTTTCTCAGCCAGACTAGAATTATTTGCTTTAACATGCTGCTAAGCCTTATCAGCAAGCTTCATATCAGGAATATTACGATTACTGTTTTTATTGGCATATTGCATGTCATGTCTGATCAAGCGGATTAATTCCTGGATCACCTCTTTTTATTCGCTTCTTGAATTTAGTTCCTGGACCACAGTGTTGATATCCAGGAAGATGCATTACAAATCGTAAATTTTTTATTACTCTATCGAGTAATCTTCCGCCACGTTTTGACTGTTTTCGAGATTTGTGAACAATCATCTTTGACTACTATTTTATAACTGCTGTTAAAAAACTATAAAATATGCATTTATATATTTTCATCGTTCAATGATATATTTGACTTCGTTGCGAGAACAGGGATTTCATTGAGCAAACAATCAAACTCCACATCATAACTTCGATTTTGGAATCGAAAAAAAAAAGGAAAAGATGGCATGAGAGTTACTACCAGATAGAATACAATCAGTGCTTTGCGGCCCATCCAACTGTGGGAAAACAACTGCCTTATTAGCTTTCTACACTCATCCCAAGGGTCTTAGATTAGATAATGTGTATCTTTTTTCAAAATCGTTAAATCAGCCAAAGTACCAATTTGTGCAAAAAATTTTAGAACCTATTGAAGGTGTGACGTATCTGTCGTTTAGTGAACATGAATCTGTAGATCACCAGATGAAGTATTGCCCAATTCAATTACGATTTTTGATGATGTAGCTTGTGAGAAGCTGTATAACATCAGAGCATTTTTCTGCATGGGGAGATATAAAAGTGTAGACTGCTTCGATCTAAGCCAATCATATGCTGATATACCAAAACATCTTATTAGAGATAATATTAATATTGCGATGACCAAAAATATGGTCGCGCAAATTTATCGCGACCATTATACAAATTTCACTTCAATAAATTTACCGCAAGAATACGAAATAAATTATATGATAATAATTTATTTATTTCCGTAATACACGCGTTCGAAACAATCAAAAATATAATAAACTGTGCAAATATACATTTACGAAATTAAATTAATACACGCGGTAAACATACCGAAAGCAGGCAAAGGTCGCGATGACTACTGTAGAAGGTAATCGACGCGACCGCTAAAACCGAAGCATAGAGAGAGAACGCAATATATAGTCTCTCTCTCTCTCTCTCTCTCTCTCTCTCTCTCTCTCTCTCTCTCTCTCTCTCTCTCTCTCTCTCTCTCTCTCTCTCCTCTCTCTCTCTCTCTCTCTTCTCTCTCTCTCTCTCTCTCTCTCTCTCTCTCTACCTATAGTTTAAATAAGAAAAGTACGTTAGAAGGGATACACCTCGCGCGGTGAGACAAAGCCGCGCCAAGTCTATTAGGCCGGCGGCAGCTATCCCCCTCTAATACATGCCCACACGCACACTATTTTACTCTCTCGCCATACGACACTCGCCAGCAGCGAATACCATGGTATGGGAACGCGCAAGCATCCAGCATATACAACGGGTGTCTGAAACTAATTTACCCGCTGTATTTAATTTATAAATATATTCAAATGTTATTAACACCGAATATAATCTACATATATGTACATATATATATATATATATATATATATATATATATATATATATATATATCATATATATATATCATTGTAGGTACATAGACTAATATTTGTACGCAGTAAATCGACTGCTATACGAATTATATCTGTAAAATTATAATTAATATTAATTGTTATTATTATTAATATTATTCTTATTATTATTAGTAATATTATTATTGTTAATATTATTATTATAAATCGGTGGCTCGCCCCATATTAGATAAGCGGCGGCGATTATAACCGACGATTTAATTATATAAGGGCCTGCAAAAGGCAACATCGGGGAGTTCGTCCAGTGATCCGAAGTCGTGTCACTTAAACTGCTCTTGGAGCTATAAACTATCCAGAACTCGATAAATCCTGCCGAAAATATCCTTCCGAAATTATTAGCTTGATCTCTGTTGCGAGGCGCTCCTCAAAAGACGGACGGTTAATAATTTTACCTATCCTGAAGTGAACGTGATCCTTGTTGCGAGGCGCTCCTCAAAAGACCAGCGGAATTAGATTCAAAACCTTAGTTTCAAACCTAGATTAAATTCCACCTGTCACGTATTATTTCCCGCGTGGAAATTAGCACCGGGTATCCGTGCGGTAAATAGTACCGGACTAAATAAACGTCGCGGAAACTAGCGCGAACCTAATATATATATATATATATATATATATATATATATATATATATATCTATATATATATATATATATATATCCAGCTTTAAGTTAATTTATTTCTTTTAAGTAATTATTTTCGTTTTATTGTTTATTTCAGAATCTTGTCGAGAGAAGAGTTTTTGAATAAACATATTCTTATTTTTGTTACAAAAAATATATACTGTGTTCTGTTAAATTATTTTCCTCTTAAATTACCCTGGAAAATTACCGCGTAAGCTATCCCGAGGAGAATAGGAACGTTACAATATGTTAGTAATTTATTGTCAAGATGATATGAATTTAAAACATATTTATAATGACCATGTCAATACTGATCTCACTTTCAACGACTTTCGACATCGTTGTTCTGAATGCTAGAAAAATGATAAATATTGATTTATTGTTATGAACAAAGATAGAGCAACGGATAATGGAAGATACAGAAAAGGCTTTGACTGGTTTGCAAGAAAAAGAAATTTAAATAATCTGAATGATTTAGTTTAATTTTACGCAGGAACACGAGACCTCGTCGGACTTTGAGAAAGAAAAGAAAGTATGGCCATTAAAAAAATCTGCACTATTGAAATAGGAGAGAGAGAATCTCGAAAATGTTGTAGGTGATACATTGAAACCAGTCATTACACCACTTCAAGAGCTTGTCGAATCAAAAAATTTACTAAAAATCAAATCTCATTTCCGATGATTACAGGATTAAAAGCCAACTATATCTCGAAAAAATTAAGTTTTATTTTAGATAATAATATTCGCTCAGCTTCCATAAAAGATTATGATTCCGATGATGATTTTGCCTCATTGGATAAATCAATGATGAATTCAATATTCAAATCGATGCACGAAGACAGTGTTAAAACCAATATTTTAGATCAAAGCCGTAGTAAATTCGATAACATATATGGAGTAAGAAATATTGGAGGAGCATACATGCTTGGCGATTCTGAAATTATATTTGATGATAATAAAATAAAAGATAAAGATTTAACTTATCCTAAAAGTAATGGACTAATGGAGCTACTTATAAAAAAAGAACTAGACAACACATTGATAAGTTCAGTAGATCGTGAGAATTATCGCAGTATTGAAAGCAATAAGTGTTCACCGGAAAAACATAGCAAAGATAGATCTATACGCTGATCGAAGAATCGAAAAAATTTCAACATCATTGCATCGATGTTTCGCAACAGTGCTAGTCGTACAAAAAAAGAGAGGAGGAAGACTCATACCTAAATATACATAGCAAAGAAAGATTCTTCAATAGAGTTAGTATACTGGGAATATCCGAATGAGCTTGTTGAGAAACTAAGATTACTAACTGCCGAACAATCGGCTGGAAATAACAAGCATGTGAATGATATCCAATCTAGTATTGAAGAATTACGCGAAATAAGATGCATACGAGGTATTGCTATTAAATAACGAGACTGATATGGTAAAAAATTTTATTTTCATTTTATACATAATTACTTATCACCTTCAGTATACACTTCTTCTCTATCCCTGCAACGCTCCATGCGAATTTTCCATTGTTGGAAACAATGCTGAAAGTCATTTTCTGTCAACTCTTTCAGAACTCTTGTCGCTTTATCTTAACAGCTGCTTCTGAACAGCTTCTACAGATTCAAATCTCGTACCTTTCAATGCAGTTTTCACCTTAGGGTAAAGATAAAAGTCACATGGTGTTAGGCCTGGCGAGTGAGGTGGATGTTCTAACACTGGGATGCTCTACTTGGTCCGGAACTGCTTAACAGATAACACAGAATGAGCTGGTGCATTGTCTTGGTGCAAAATCCATGATTTGTAGTTCCAGATTTTGGGTCGTTTTTTACTATCTCAAGATAGTAATGTTGATTCATTGTTTGACCTTCAGGAACCCACTAAAGGTACACAATCCGATGAATATCGAAAAAAACAATCATCATTGCTTTAAATTTTAACTTGCTCATTCTTGCTTTTTTGGTTCTCGGTCAAGTTGGAGTCTTCCAATGCACGGATTGGCGCTTCGTTTCCAGATCATAAGTAAAAAACCACGATTCATCACATGTTATTACTCTTTCCAATAAATTTGGATTATTATCAAAGGCATTCAAAGTGTCAGTACAAACATTTTTGCCAGCTGCTTGTTGTTCAATCGTGAGAATTTTTGGTACCATTTTTGCATACACTTTTCGCATGTTCAAATTGTCACGTAAAATTTGCCGTACACATTCTTTATCAATGCCTACAAATTGAGTAACTGCACGAATACTTACATCGACGGTCAGACCGAATTAAATTAGCAACTTTTTCGACATTGTCATCCGTTTTTGATGTTCAAGGACGACCTGGTCGTCAATCATCTTGAATGTTTTGTTGACCATCTTGAAAACGCTTAAACCATTCAAAAATACGAGTCCTCGATAAATTCACTGCCATACACTTCTTTTAGTAAATTATAGGTTTTGGTAGCGGTTTTTCGAAGTTTAAAATGAAATTTAATATCAATTCGTTGTTCTATTATTACGCTAACCATTTTTGCGGCAAAACAAAATAACAAGACATACGTAAATGAAGGTTATGACACAATGATGTTGTTTACAGAAATGAGACTAACTGCATTCTGAAGAGGAAGTCTCAAACTAAACAGCTGTTGGTTAATGTTGGTTGGCGCATGCGCTCTCGTTCCACTACAGCGTTAGTCCCGTTATTTAATAGCCATAACTCATATATTGATACGTTCATAGACGATTTAATCAGTAGCAACATGAGTCTTGACGTGTTTGGAAGAACGTTAGAGGTCTCGAAAGAGAGTCGAGGTCCTCCAGGTATTTGCTTCAATACTACATTGGATGGAAATTATGATATCGAAAGTAAATGACTTTATGATATTGGGGAAGATATAGAAGAAAATGACGCAATTGGTGTAAAAATGTTGAATGTAGCACTAAAGACCCAAGTAGATGTGTTATCATTTAAAATTTCTGAGTCGGTTAAATAGGTTCGCGATTGTCAGCAATGGCATGAAGGTATTCGCTTGTCCATAGAAGCAAAACTGAGTGATCTTATTAATAAATATGATAATTTGAAAGAGAACATAACGGATCTTGTTAAAAACATAAATAATAACATAAAAGAGATATGTATCGCGAAAAAGTGGTTGAAGAGTTGTACAAACCAACACGTCGTAGATATGAGCGAAGAAAATATGATATACGTGGAATAGATGAGAAATGGCAGGCTGATCTTGTAGAAATGATTCCTTACTCTAAGGAGTCATTGATACAATTTCAAAATTTGCGTGGAACATTCCAGTAAGGTCAAAGAGTAGTAACTATGTTACCAAGGCTATGAGATATTGAAATAAGGTGAGTACTATCTAATCTACACACTGAACAAGGAAAAAATTTTTACAATTCTCATTTTCAAAAACTCATGAAAAAGTATAAAATAAATCTATATTCTTCTCACACAGTAATCTTCATGCAATCATATATAAATAATTCAATAAAACGTTAAAAAATGCAATGTGGATACAATTCAGTAAGATTACAACAAGTATTAGTTCAGTTCAGATACAATGCAGTAAGTATTAAAGCAAATATGGCTTTAACATAACATTATAATAAGTAGACATCAAACATAATATAAGTATTGAAATATTACAGGAGTACAGAATTAACATCAAATTGTTATTTAAAAATATATAAAAATATATTTTTCAAATAAGTATTAATCATTCAAAATTCAAAATTGTACTTATATGGACTGTTCTAAATTAAATTAATAAATATTTTTATCGGTCTTACAGTCTCTATACTATAATATAATATACTAAAATAATGACAGTAAGACTGTCCTTGTTTATGATCACTCTCAAGAAAGCTGAAATAGAAATTAATACCAAAAATTAAATTAAATTAGATAAAAATTAAAAATTAAAAATAAGAAAAATAATAGTAAAATAATAAAAATAAACTATATTCTATTAGAAAAGGAAAACCAGACTGCTCTCATCACCATCGATTTAAATTTTTTTTCGATGACTGACGTTTCGAACTGCTACGGTTCATCTTCAAGGACTAAACAGTTTAGGTATACGAAATAATAGTTCAACAGTTTAGTAATATGCAAGGCTTTTTTATTTTAAATGAACTATATTTTTAGTAAAACATTTGAACAATATCAAATTAGTATGTGAAAATATAATAAACACAAGTAAGCAGGGAAACTATAAATGGATGGATATCCTACCGGATTTACTCGAATTTTATAATTCAAGATAGCGTCGAACAATAGGAGTTGAGCCTTCAAATGTAACCAAAACAAATGAAAAAAGCAAAATACAAAGTAGGAGATAATGTATGAATAAGTAAAATAAAAAATATTTTTGAATAAGGATATACACCAAACTGGCTTTTATGAGAGTAAAATTCAAAAAACTAAGTATCTTGACATTTATCTTGTTGAAAAAGTATTAAAGAAGAGTGGTAATCGTGTATATGTAAAGTGGCTAGGATTCAGTAATAAACAAAATAGTTGGATAGATAAAAATGCAGTTTTTTTATTTAATTATGATATAAGTCAAATTAATAAATAATACTAATTTATGTAAGAATAGGTTTAAGGACATTAGTTTTTAATTAAATAAGAAAACAACATTGCAATATGTTTATAATCTGATTTACTTATGTAAATATTATTACTTGACAAATAAATAATTTTTTTTAAACATAAAATTTATTTATTGAATTCTTTCGTAAAAAGTACATATATAAAATTTAAAACAACTTCCGCCTTGATAAAATAAAAAGAAACATCGTTTATTTGCAGTATTTGCTAGATTTGCGAAAAATTCTTGGTCTTTTAATATTGCTGACGATATCTTTTGTGGTAAAAATATTTGAAAACTATTGTCAAGTTCTGCTACAATTTTCGCGCCATATCGAGTGTTGACTAGCTTGAGAGCAGTAGCCATGTACTGCTTATTTTTCTCCAATTCTGTAAATTCTTTCCTCGGCAGGAACTCACTCTCAGCAATTTCATTCAGAGTAGCTAGATCCATTCTATATAATACAAAAGAAATTAATAAATTAATATTATGTATATATTTCTTTGCTTCTTCTTTTGTAGAAAATATAAACTTAAATTTTACCTTGAGAATTAGTTGAGTCTTGCTTTATTTTGCCGAAAGAGCTCTTCATCATCATCGGTATGTGAGCTTATCCCCTCCAGCATTGTCAAGATTTCTTCAGGATTCCACTTGTTCATATTATTAATAAATAAAATTTATAATAAAATCATAAACAATGAACAAATATAATTACATTTTTTATGATTTTATTATAAATGTTATTTATTCATAATATATTTTTATAGTAATATACAATTAATTATATAGATAACTTTTTTTTAATTATATTACAATACTTTATAACATGCGCGTCAGAGTTCACTGTATATTCTTTCGCTCTTCTTCTTTTTTAAGTATTTATCCGCACATATATACGCATTATCTTAGAATTCTTTTCTTTTATTCTATCTTTTTTTTCTGGTGAATTAGGAAAAAAAGCTTATCATCTAATCTTGCCAATATATACGTGGTTAAATTTTAAAGGCAGTACAGTAGTTTTGGTGCCTATATGGAATATTTATTTGGACTTAAATAAATAAATAAATAAATAAATAAATAAATAAAATATATATATATTATATATATATATATATATTGTAATATGTATAGGTTACCTTACCCTATACATGTTAATTACTACAACAAATGGAAAAAAAGAGGGAAAAAGGGAAAAAGAGAGAGAGAAGAGAAAAGAGATAAATTCTAAATTTATTATAGCTAATCTATAATATATAGTTTATATATAATAAACAGAAAGTTTTTAGAATTGATTAGAAATGGTTGGTGCAGTTGAAAAAAATCAATATAGAGATATTGATAAATACCTTTTATAAGTAAAAATATAGGATTTCTATTGTCTGACTCAATTAGAGTAAATTTTGTGGAAGTCGTTACACAATAATTAAAGAAATTAGTGAACCGGCCGGCGATTAGTACATCCATTAGTACGGACGCAATCCAGGATTGCAGTGATTAACCATCGTTGGGTTGTGATTTTCCAGCGTCGTTCAATAAGGTTGGTGAATTTTTCTTTGTTATTGATATCTTCGGGTTCCACTAAATCATAGTTTTTCTTTGCGGATTTTATTTTTTATCGCAATTAGTAAATCATAGAAATCTCAATTTAGTATTATAAAGTATGAGAGAGACAGAGATACAGACATAGAATAGAATTTATAAGAGTAACAAGCGCGTACACAGCTTTCTGTAGTAGTTCCTCTTGTTCTTCGTAAGGTGGTGCCCTTGTTACTTTGTCTCTCTGCTATACTTATAAATTTTTTTCTCACACCCTGTGTGAACAGAATCATGCGTTAACATATCGCGGGTACATATTAGGTAGGAGTAGTATATTATTTATTATAATTTTATATAATTTAATAAATCTAAAATTTCTTTTTTTATTTAACTAAATAGATTTTCTTTTTATTTTTATTATTAATAGAAAATATAAAAATATTTCCACCCTGTACCTGATAATTAACCCGTCCTTTCCTGGATTACTAATAATCTATCAATATATATATTATTATTTAAATCAATTCCAAGATAAAAAAGTGATCTAAGGAAGAAATATCCGTAAAGAACCTACGGTCCAAATAAATTGTTTTAAACAATTTAATCCGTTCGGGTTTCTTTACACCTCTGTTAACGGGTACTTCTACCGGGTGTTTCTTAAATAAGTACTCCGTTACAATATATACCTGTAGGAATGGAAAAAGAGTGTATGTGAGAAATTTTACATGAAAATTTAACATGCGCACAGTGTATAAAAAATTGTAGCATAAAAATCCTCAAATTTTAACAATAACAACCTCGCAGAAATATTTGTATTGACAGTCTGAACGTAACTGAAAATGCCTCAAATTTATTACAATTGTAATAACATATGATAAATTTTGGTTTTTGCCTATGACCCTTAAACAATGTATCAATATACACACTGAAAACATTGAACTTTAGCTAGAACAATAAGGCGAAAATATGTAAATTAAAATTCTAAGCAATGATGATTGATTTTTTCGATATTCATGGAATGTTATACCTTCACTCGGTCAAAAGATCAAACAGCTAACCAGCATTACTATCTTTATCTTATAATTTAACACCGAGGAAGTATAAAAAAGGACCTAAATTGTGTAAGTATAAGTCATGCCTTCGTCATTAAGATTCTTTATTAATGCGTCTGCTGATTTTGAACTATCCTTGTAAGAGTATTTTCGCTAATTGAAACATCACAAGGTTAAGCCACGTACCTTATTCACCAAATTTTGCACAATGCAACCTCGTCTTTTTCCTAAGTTGAATGCTTAAAGGAAAAAGATTTAAGTACGTGGGTGTATTGATAAGTTTCCGGCCTAATCAAGAGATGGCGCCACTAGGCCTACCTTGAGGTGGTATTCTATATTACCATCCTTAAATAACTTGTAGCTATAGTTTCAGTCCGATCGCCATGTTAGTTTAGGTTTGAGAGCACAGTGAACAAGACGCCTCTGTATTTTTCGGAAAAATGGAAAAGCTGGAAAATCTTGCTGTCATCAAATACTTTTATTTGAAGGGGTTAACGCCGAAGGAAATTCAAGAAGAGATGGACTTAGCATTGAGGACATCCTCCCCATCATATTCAACCGTTAAGCAGAAGGTTTCCGAGTTTAAAAGGGTCGTGTGAGCACCTCTGATGAGCCTCGCTCACGACGCCCCGTTGAAGTCACAACTCCAGATATGATCGAAAAAATCCATCAAATAATGCTGAAAGACCGCAGATTAAGAGTGCGTGAGATAGCTGAGACGTGTAAAATATCATATGAACGTGTACAAAATATTTTGCACCAACATTTGTATATGGAAAAGCTCTGTGCAAAATGGGTGCCGCGTTTGCTAACAGTCGACTAAAAAAAAACGCCAGTCTGGCGTTGTATAAGCGTTAAAAAGGGTAAAACTATCACTGATCAATACTATGCAGACTTTTTGCAATGTTTGAGCCACGACGTGAAAATTAAACGGCCTCATCTGGCGATGAAAAAAAATCTTGTTTCATCACGATAACGCACCAGCACATACGTCAATCATTACGATGGCTAAAATCAACGATCTGAAGTTTTAATTGATGCCGCACCCTCCCTACTCTTCGACCTAGCCCCGAGTGACTATTATCTGTTTCCTAACCTCAAAAAATGGCTTGGCGGTAAGAGATTTGCGGACAATGAAGAAGTAATCGAAGCTGTAAATGGGTATCTTGAGGAGCTTGACGAATCACTCTATAGAAATGGTATTACTAGACTAGAAAACCGCTATGAGAAATGTATCAGCCTTGGAGGAGATTATGTTGAAAAATAAAAAAAAATTCTTAAAAACGTTGTTTTTCTTAGTCAGGCCGGAAACTTATCAATCCACCCTCGTATGTTGAAACTCTAATGAAAACGACGGAAAAAACTTCCAGCACATTAAAGGTGATCATAATTAACATTAAAATAATATATATGCAAAAAAACAACTTTTACCAAAACTAAAATAGTTTGCCAGTTTGATGTATTCTTAGCATGGCAAGAATTTTAAATACATCTTCATCACTGATGCATTTTATAAAAAATTTATATAAAATACTTTCCGAAAGTTCCAAATATATTAACGCGAAAAATATCCTATAATTAAATTAAATATCAGTTCAGTAATATCGTCAGAAGTCCTACTGATTGTGATAACAGGAAATATAATAATATATGTTCTTAGCGTATTAAGAAATTTACAACTTAAAAATCTTATGTGTATTTTCTAAAAACTTTATGTAAAATATTTTTCTAAATTCAGATATATATTAAGTGTTAAGTGTTAAGCTGCACTTCTGAACTTAATAAATCTGAAGTAATGAGATCATTTACAAATAGCCGAGTTTATTTTCACTTCATTTTGTCCACGCGTGGACTCATAAAAAATAATTAATTATGTTGAATTGAATATGATGATAATAAATAGATAATTTTATTTTTGCCCTCGTGTGTATATGTCTATGTATATAAATATAATTATTTCAATCAGGTTTGGGCTAATAAAAAACTCGAAGTGTTTTTATTTCACAACGGTTCGTCGACAGCTATTGTCAACCACTTCAGGTGTTATATGATATAACACTGAGAGATACCATACAATAAATATATCAACACTTACAATTAAATTTAGAAGCAAACGCTAAGACGTTCTAAGTCAAACTGATGAAAATTTTAATATTGACAATATCAAAGATGATAAGTCAATAATGATCAAATAGACATAATAAATCAAGAACTAATTATAAAATTTAAGTCAAAATATATTGTAATATTATAAAGATGAGATTATGTATGAGTATAATTTGATAAGAAATAGCGTGTCTTCTTTTTTATTAACAGTGTTTAGTATTACGTTGTATAAAAGCATTTCAGAAAAATTGCGTTTTTTAAAATTATTGTCCTTACCTAATATATTTACATTATCCTAATTAAAAGTGTGTGAATAATCTTTACAATGTATATTAAGAACAGCGTCGGAAGTTTTATTTTTATTATGTTCGTTAATAAGATGTTTTAACTGTCGCTTAGTTTCACCTATATATACTGCATCAGAATTTTTTTGTTTGGTCTTTTCCTAATTTTATGATATTATTGAGTTTATTATTAATAATTGGCACTGTTACAATATTAAATTTTTTCAATTTTTTAGAACAGTATAATATGAACGAGATCCATTATTATTTTGATTATAAACGATATTAAAATTATTATTATTATTATTATATATATTATATTATATTTATTCTATATTTTAAATGTTTATTGTAAAATTGAGGAGGGTAACTATTTTTTTGTAAAATATTTTATACTATGTTTTTATTATGAAAACTGTTGTGTAATAATAATAAAGCTCTGTCAATCAAATTAAAAATAATGTTTTTTTTGTTGAATTGGGTGATTAGAAGTAAATTCTAAAATTCTATTCGAAGAAATCGTTTTTGGTACCAATCAGTAGTAAGGTATTCGTTTTTTCTAATAACAGTAATATCTAGAAAATTGATTTTTTTGTTATTTTCAATTTCATGTGTAAATTTTAGATTTTTATCATAGTTATTGAAAATATTGCATACTATATCATAATCTCTTTTTTTACACAAAGTAGTGTATCAACATAAGTCATCAACATATCTAAAATATATATATATATATATATAAAATAAGTTACATAATTATGAACATTTTTTAAATTATTAAGACGTTCACATTCTAAATCATCCATAACCAAATTAGCAAACGATGGAAAAATTGGAGAACCCATAGGTGATCCAAAAATTTGTTAGTAAATTTTATTATTAAATCAAAAAAAGGTATTGTCAAAAAGAAATTTGGTAAGTAATAATACCATTGAATGGTATTTGACATGGACTATGAATCAAATGGGCTCTTTTTTGCAGACCCTGGATTAATATAGAGCATGGTATGTTAGTAAAAAAAGAACATACATTTAAGGATAATAATATATAGTCAGATGGTATAATAATATTCTTAATTTTTTCTACTAATTCAAAACTATTGTTAATCTGTGATTTAGGTAATGGGATTACAGATTTAAAAGCATTGAATGAAACTTTTGATAAAAAATGGGTAGGACTATTTACAGTAGAAATAATGGGTCTTAATGGAACATCCATCTTATGTATTTTAGGTAGACCATAGCATTTTGCTAATAAACAATTCGTTTGAGTAAGTTGGTTTTTATGATATTGTTTTGGTAACATTTTATTATTATTTAGGTCTTTTCAAATATTATAGACTTTAGACTGTAAGGATTTTAATGGATTTCTATTTATTGTGATATATGTATTATTATCTTTCAGTAAATTCTCCATTTTCTTAATATATTGGTCTTTTTCTCTTTTGGTACCAGAAACCGACTTCTTCGAATAGAATTTTACAATTTACTTCTAATCACCCAATTCAACTAAAAAAACATTATTTTTAATTTGATTCACAGAGCTTTATTATTATTACACAACAGTTTTCATAATAAAAACATTGACATAGTAAAAAATATTTTACAAAAAAATAGTTACCCTCCTCAATTTTACAATAAACATTTAAAATATAGAATAAATTATATTAGATATAACCAGAGTAAAAATAATAATAAGAATAATAATTTTAATATGGTTTATAATCAAAATGATAATGGATCTCGTTTAACTATTACACTGTTACCTTTTATTAATCCGTTTTTTTTTTTTAAAAGACACGCTATTTCTTATCAAATTATACTCATACATAATCTAATATTTATAATTTTACAATATATTTTGACTTAAATTTTATAATTAGTTCTTGATTTATTATGTCTATGTGATCATTATTGACTTATCAACTTTGACATTGTCAATATTAAAATTTTCATCAGTTTAAATTAGAACGTCTTAGCGTTTGCTTGTAAATTTTTTATTTTTTATTTTTTTTTATGTTATTTAACGTCGCTCTATTTATACTTCCAAATACTGGTGCTAATCAGCGACGGAGGTCTACGATGTGTTTGTAAACAAAGCACATGTAAATTATTACAGCGGTGCTTGTGTCAATCGGCCGAGACCAGGATTTGAACTCGGATCACCCAGTTACTAATCCTTCGCTCTAGACCTGCTCCTCTGTTAACGAGAACTCAATACAGGGTATTGCGATAGATATTCAATTGATATATCAATTAATTTCAGAGATTTATCCCCCTGTAATGTCTAAGAACCCCGATATTATTTATTTCTGTCGACAAGGTTTTGAAAAAATAATTGTTATTAATTAATAAATATTTTTTTATTGGTCTTACAGTGCCATCAATTCAATCTAAAAATAAAATAAAAATAAAAAATAAAAATAAAAAAATAAGAAATAAAAAATAAAAATAAAAAATAAAAATTAAATTAAAAATTAAATTAAAATTATAATGACAATCTGGCTGTCCTTGTTTACATTCACCCCCGAAGACTAATCTGAAAATAAAATATTAGCTGAAAAAATTCTTTGTAAATAAAGTGCAGTCTGACTGTCCCTAACACCCTTACCTAATTGAAGACTTGTCCAACGTTTCGAGCTCGCTACGGCTCCTCATCAGGGACTAAACTAAACCTTATATTCTAATCTATATATACCCGTCCCCACCACCAAATTTAGTAAATTAAATATAAATTCCCCTGTACACAAATTGTCCAAAACCAATCAATTTAATAAGGAATGATAAACACTGTCGAATCCTTTGTTTTTCAAATCTGATGGATTTTGTTTCATTGGCACAAGTTTTGGAATCTAAGTTCACCTCCTAAATATAAAAATTGCTCCTTAAATAAGAAAATAATTTCTTTAACCGCAAAATAGATTTTGATATTATTAAGGGTAGCATATTTGATAAGTATGAAAACAACGTGTTGGTGGGTAAATCATGTGCTAAATCAGGCGCTAAAAAAACTGAAAGTAACAGTTTTAAATAATAAAAAGAAATTATTTTGCTTTATTCCAAAAAATACACAGTAAAATTTTTTTAAAAATAAAGTCTAGTTGGATTAAAATGTCGGTAAAATAGCTCGTGCACGAGTAAGTTTATTATATAAATTATAGAAGGAACAAATCGAAAACGAACTTTCAAAAGATAATTTACCCGTTGAGTTACGAAAGCGCAAATATGCCAATGTCTTATATCGCATGTATGGGCTCATCCAAATCTCTATAGTGATAGGCCCGAAGATGAAAAAGATTTTAATAAACATGCGACGATCAGGCTATATTCTCGATACAGTTTAATACGCGTAAAATTTTAATAGGAAATAATTAAAATTTTAAAATTAAAATAATCGAGCAATGCTCCCGATTAGCGATCAAACGCGCAATCTTCAAAACAATACGGTTGCGCATAATAAATATACCTGCCTCGCGAACGTAGGCCAAGGGGGAGCAGAGAAGAACTTACGCACGTCGTACGAGAGAGTCGCAGCCGCGCGGCAGCGAGCCTGGAAAAGATTTAATAAATAGATACCCGAGAGAACTAAATTACGTCGAAATGATTATAAGAATACGAGCGTCTTGAAGGGCAAATCCACAAATGAGCATTATAATTATTATAATGTTAAAGCTCACTCCTAGCCCCGAACGAAGTCGTGATCCTGGATGCACAAGCTTTGTCGTGTTTTAATCCTTGCGAAAAGAACCTGGTGGCGTGCTGAGTGACCAGGACCAAGGCGTGTTGAGCCGGAGCCACGAAGTAGTAAGCATCGAGCAACGATCAGATAACTCGCTATAGACCAGCAGGCTACGTTCGTCCCCAAAACTCTCCCCAGCTCCAGTCGAAGTTTATATAAATATACGAATGCTTTGAGAATAAAACAATACGAAAAGTCGAAAACGCCAAGTACAAATACGTCTTCACACAGAAGCGACTTTAAATCAAGAAAAAATAACATCGTATGCAAAATTATCATAATAACGGAGCTATCGTATGTGATAATAACAACTGTTGTTGGAAACGTAAACAAACCGGGCATGATCGTTTTAAGTGTAGAAACATTTAAAAGATCTTTTGTTCTTATTATTGCCGTGATGGAATATATTTTCTGAATGTAAGTATCAGCCGACGAAAAATGCTCCGCGGGTTGGGCTCAAAAACTAAAAATAGAAACAGACAATAGGCACTTTGATGACAGTAATGATCGGCAATCATGAAGTGGCAGCACGCCTTGACACTGGATCTGTGAGTTCCTATGTACGTGAACAGCTCAGTGAAATTACAATTCTAAAATTACAAATACATTACTGTACCATGACCGACAACTTTTAATATAAAATGTCGACTGAAAAAAAAAGAAAAAAGCAATAAAAGATATTGTGTTAAAAAATCACTATCAGAGAAAATGCTGAAGATGTTGGCATACCGGTTAGCTAATGCCATGTTATTTTTTCGGATGTTTTGGGTATGAGTCATGTGTCGGAAAAATTCGTCGGGAAAATGTGTCGGAAAAAAAGACCAAATAAATTAATTAAATAACTTACATATATATGGTGTACTATTTTGCTTCCGCCGCTTTTTTCCGAATTTCGAGTATTTATTTAAAAAAACTGTATTGTAAATACATTTATCATTCAAAGTATTCGTCCATCGCTGATCACTACTGTCTCGCGACTTTCATGGAGCATATGAATTCCCTGTTGAAAAAAATTGGTCATTTTTTGAAGACATGCACGAATCGATCCAGTTTTTGGCTTCTTTATAAGACAGAAGTGTTGTTTTGCCAGAGTGCGTGTTATTGATGGAAACAAGCGATAGTCTGAGGAATCAACGTCTGGAGAATACGGCGGGTGGGGTAGAACTTCCCATTTTAACGATTCCCAGTATCTGTTGAACACTTTCGCAGCATGGGGTCGAGTATTGTCATGCTGTAAAATTACTTTTTCACGTCTATCGTTGTATTGCAGCTGTTTGTCTCTAAATGCTGGCGTCAAACGCATTAATAAAGTTCGGTAGATGTTATAGAGACATTATAGAGTTTTCGGGACGAACGTAGCCTGCTGGTCTATAGCGAGTTATCTGATCGTTGCTCGATGCTTACTACTTCGTGGCTCCGGCTCAACACGCCTTGGTCCTGCTCACTCAGTACGCCACCAGGTTCTTTTCGCAAGGATAAAAACACGACAAAGCTTGTGCATCCAGGATCACGACTTCGTTCAGGGCTAGGAGTGAGCTTTAACGGAGCACCACGCAACCAGGATCAAGCCTCACTAAGGCGCCGCGCAACCAAGATCACGACTCTACTATTTAGGATTTTCGGACGGGCAGGATTACTAGAGCTCTGGAGTCAGGATAGCTCTGGGGAGCTTTTTTCGGCCGTACCTCCGAGAGAAATGCTTTTGGGGCGGAAAACTCACCCTTTTATACACGAAAAGTCACAATCGTGTACAAATCAAATTTATACATGATCAGGTGTTTACACCACCGTTCGACTAATTTCGTATCAAGCCACCGAAAAATAATAATAATAATTTTACAATATTAAAATAATAATCGCATTAACATAATAATAATTATAATGCTCATTTGTGGATTTGCCCTTCAAGACGCTCGTATTCTTATAATCATTTCGACGTTATAATTTAGTTCTCTCGGGTATCTATTTATTAAATCTTTTCCAGGCTCGCTGCCGCGCGGGTGCGACTCTCTCGCACGACGTGCGTAAGTTCTTCTCTGCTCTCCCTTGGCCTACGTTCGCGAGGCAGGTATATTTAATATGCGCAACCGTATTGTTTTGAAGATTGCGCGTTTGATCGCTAATCGGGAACATTGCTCGATTATTTTAATTTTAAAATTTTAATTATTTCCTATTAAAATTTTACGCGTATTAAGCTGTATCGAGAATATAGCCTGATCGTCGCATGTTTATTAAAATCTTTTTCATCTTCGGGCCTATCACTATAGAGATTTGGATGAGCCCATACATGCGATATAACACATTGGCATATTTGCGCTTTCGTAACTCAACCGGTAAATTATCTTTTGAAAGTTCGTTTTCGATTTGTTCTTTCTATAATTTATATAATAAACTTACTCGTGCACGAGCTATTTTACCGACATTTTAATCCAACTAGACTTTATTTTTAAAAAAATTTTACTGTGTATTTTTTGGAATAAAGCAAAATAATTTCTTTTTATTATTTAAAACTGTTACTTTCAGTTTTTCCATTTATAATGGAAAATGGATACATGATGGCGAAATAACGATGGCAGTTTCGAGGCGATCATCCACAAATTATCACATTTCTTCAACATATCGCAAGTACTAATCAACGATTAATCAAAAGCCGGTATGTCTGGCGAGTATGCTGGGTGCGGCAACACTTCCCATTCGAGCTCCAACAGAATGTTTTTGACGGCTTCCGTAACATGTGGCCGAGCCTTGTCGGTGAGGAGTGATTGACCTTGCGCCTATTGCACGCCATTGTCGATCTATGTTTGATCAATTTGTTTTGAAAATCATTCAGTTCCTGTTTGTATACATCGGCAGTGACGGTTCCATGCAGTTTTAGTAACTGGTAATACAGTACACTCTGTTGGTCCCACCAAATGCAAAGCAATACCTTTTGGCCGTGAATGTTCTATTTTGGTATCGATGTGGACGGTTGACCTGGGTCCACCGATTACTTTTTGTGCTTAGAATTGACATAATAAATCTACTTTCATCACCAATCATAATACGCCACAAAATATTTTCGTCATTTTTGGTCAAATCTGTGGCATCCATTTTCCTTCTTTATGAATCTTTCCCATCGCATGTAAACGTTTACCAACGGCTATGTCACTGTCTCCTAACTTATTAGCGAGTTCTTTTACGCGATCAAATCTAATAAATCGATAGCATAGTTTCATACGGAATTTATATTATTATTTATCTTACTTTATTTTGAGTCATAAGACGACACTCATTAAATCTGCCCCGTTTCGGCATCCATCCGCAGTTTCAAGCGTCTGCCGCCGACGATCTGCCTGTGCTGCGTTGCGCTCAGCCTGAAATGCAACTTGGCCTCCTCTTCATAGCGATACGCTATCCAGGGCCGCGTATCCGTGGGGTGCTTGTTGTCCTCAGGCTGATATTCTGGAGTAGGCCTCACTGGCAGGATTACTGCCCTTTTTTCTCCAGCAGTATCACATCATGCGGCGATGGATGCAGTTGGAATATCGCCTTGTAGTCGGCGTTACGAGAGGGGGCTCAACGGCAGGCAGTGCGGGCTCGGTGGCACGCCCTTCACGGGCGGAAATGACGTTAAGGGGCGCATCGGGGCCCCTTTTTTATCACTATCCAAAATCCTGCCAAGGTTTCGACACTTTTTTCTGTACTTGTCACGAGCCTTGGTCGCGTCGGCCGACGTATAATATTATTATATTAGGCTTCAACAGCTATAGCATTGCGACGCGCCTGGTTTAATTGTTCGCGGAACTTTTTTGTCTGTACTGTTCGATTGCATGGTTACAATAATACTGATTTCCCTTAAGATTAAAAGTGCTTAGTACCTATCAAGTTCCTTTGACATTGCTTTGATTATTCACTGAGACTCTGTATATTTCTCCTTCTAGGGACAGTAGGTCGATGAACTTGACATGCACATCGGTAATTTTGATTAACTTTTATTTAATTATGTTAATTGTTATTGAAACGTCGCTCATCCCTTCAGAATTGCTAAGACTATTGATGCCCTCTTCATCCATCCTATTTAATACACATCCAATCGCTTGTCTTCTTTTCTTTTTTTTTCTGCAAGCCTTGCTCGTGCTGTTGGTGATTGTGCGTGTAGAAACTTTCTTCAAACACTCTATCTTTGAATTTAAAGTCTACTTTTATCGTGTGGCTGGTTGATATCCTTGGTGGTGTTTCTGAGTATAGGGGAGCTCGATTTAATTGGAGTTCGTATACTCAATATGCTACTTCAGCACACCGTGCCTGGAATATCCGGCCTATTTCGCTTGAAACTGTCGACATGAGCACCCCAGTATTAATAAACGCGTAGAATGGTCTTCCATAGCACTGGATTTTCACACTAAGTTCTAACATGTGCTGGCAGAGCTCCTGATTGTTAGGGTGCTGCATGATTACTGCTTTCTTCCTTGGAATTTCCTTCCTTGGAATTTTCTTCCTTTATATTATTTCTCAGGGCAGCAAGTCATCTTTAATCAGATTATCTCTGGCGAGCTTCATATCTTTAAAGCAATATTTTACTTTACAACTTTGAAAAAAAAGATTTTTTTTTACATTTTTCGAAAGTAAATATATTCAAGAATGTTAGCGAAAGATTGAGAAAGATTCGAATGTCTAACTAAACTTTTTCACCTTTCGAACCCACTTACCTGAGCGCGCTATTCCGATCCGCCCAGCGCGCGCGCGTTGGATAAGCCATCTACCTGGCCTTGTTCGCTGCAGCAGCTGTTCCTCTATTGTAAATCATTATACCTATATATATTCTTATCAAAATATATACCTTTGCTTCTCAATATTACCTTCCATATATAATTTTGCTTCTGTATTTCGAAGAAAGTTGTGAAGAAACCAAAAGTCGTGATTAAAAAAGTGAAGACTGCTGATCTAAATATCAAATTAATGAAGGAGTTATCTAAAAACTACAGTCTTGCAATAGAAAGGAACTCAAATTCAATAGAAGGCATGCGAAACGAGATCGGGGCCGGTTGTTACCACAAAATCTCAACAGACTCCAAACGACAGCATACGTTCTGTTCAGACAGCTGGTGCAAGTATAAGAAGGCCGAAACAAACAACGCTTTAAAAAATTATAAATATCGTCCTGCTCTTACTAGTGACGTAATAAAGGTGCTGAAACCGATCTACGAAGATCTAACAAAAACGGAATTGCTGGAGAGATGTTTCCATTAAATGATCGTCCCAATTTCTTTGATTCTTTGTAATATATTCTGAGTTCATCGTCTTGATTACTCGATTTTCTCTTTCCACCGGATTACACTGAGGAATATACGGTGGTGTTTTCCGGTGTTGTATACCTGTTTTTGTTAACATCTCGTTAAACTCCTTTAATATCAACTGTCATCCATTATCCGATATTATAGTTTTTGGACAACCAAATTTTAAATTTATTTTCTCGTTGACTACATGAGCAACAGCTTTTCCGGTAGCTTTTTGAAGTACCTGTAGTTCCACACATTTGGTAAATTTATCTTGCATTACTAATATCCAAATATTAACACTGCCTCCGATGGTTTCAACAGCATTTGCATGCAATCTGCCTGCAGGACTTTGTTGTTGTACCTTAATCTTTTGATAATTTATACAGTTTCTTACGTATACAGAATATTCCCGTAATATCCCTAGCCAATAGCAGTTTCTAGCTATTCGGGACAAGGTTTTGGCGACTCCCAAATGTCCTACAAGCAGAATATCATGAACTTCTTTCAGTATACGTTCCTGATTTTTTTTCGGAACACACACTTTCCATTGTTGGTTTTCTGCTGTGATATTAAATTCTAACGTGCATATAATATATTTATATAACTGTCCGTTTGTAATACAAAAATCGGGGAATTTTTATGGTTCATTTTGAACATTTTTAAAACATCTTTCCTACCAATCTTTGCTTTTTAACTGACTTGTAGCTACTTCTAACGGTTATCTAGATAAAATATCTGCCAGCTTATTCGTCCCTAGCCTATATTTTACCAAGTTATCAGTCCTTGGTCACCGCTAGAGTATACGGTGCTATCTTCGACGCACGGAAATTACAACTTATTTGAATCGGGGTAATTTTATATATATATATATATATATATATATATATATATATATATATCCCGCGTCCCTATGCTCTCTGTCCCATCGTAGCCTCTGTAAATATATGTTGTTTATATGTAAATACTTAATATATAGTTTTGTTACAGGCCGACGCACTAACATACTGGCATTTTTAGTACGAGGACTGCCGTGCTACGCGCGAGTGAATTTGAACGAAAGCCTCTGCCCTCGAGGTCAACTGCCGCCTCACCCTGTGAGATTTCTGTCGTTTTCTTCACCATCCTCTTGGATGATATCCGTGAGTTCGCCGCGAGTACGTAACTGTAGTGCTCACACCAGCGAGCCTGCCATCCGGCCAACTCCCGCTTCAAGGGCTTGCCGCCGCCATCTTCCTCTCACCGACGGACGACACCGACGACACCGGCCCCCAGCCTCTAAGTGGCCTGTAAGCCTGTAAGCCCGTCCGTAAGGTAAGCCGACGGCCGTTGTCAGCAGCAGCATCAGCAGCAGCCTTCGTGAGCAAGAGTGAGACGGAAAGAGAGCCAACAGAGCATTCACATCAGAGTCGATACAACAATTGTTTCGTATCTATTAATATATAATTAGTGTGCTGTCCCCGTCCCCACTGTCGGTCGCCTTGCACCGTACTGGAGCACACAGTGTGACGCCACCGTAGGCGTTTACTTATAGACCGAATTATCAGACCAGACCTCGAACCAAATGTTTTTTCTTAACTTGACGAAATTATCATCGACACGGAGACATTGGAAGAACATTTAGATTAAAAATGCCGTGTTCTTGCACGAATGCATCTCTACATCTCCTGACCCGACGAGAATACACCACGCGACATATTCATGGTGTTACAATTTCCTGAATGTGTGCCCTTTATTCGCAGCCATAACAATGTAGCTGTTATTAACTTTGGTATCAAAATATTTTGATACGGTAGAACCCTTGTTAGAATTACGATGAATGAAAAATTGTTCGAACCGTAGAAAATGGACAGCTAAAATGGATAAAATATAAACATTTTTCTTTGCTTGGAAATAGTAACAAAGTACGATTATTTTTCATTGTAAATGTTAACCTAATGTCCAAAATATAGTTAGTTTTAGTAGCTATAGTTACATTTAGTAGCTGTACTTAAATGAAAAAGAACCTTCTAATGGATTTTTATTGGAAGCTATTATATATATATATATATATATATATATATATATATATATATATATAATGTAAATAATTTTAATGTAAACCAGTACATTATCGCAGTAAAAAAAAAATTTTCTTATCTATCACTTAGTATCGGGCAATACAATTTCCATAAAAAAATGCGCAATAAATAAAGTATGTGTAATAGTAAAAGTAGAAAAATTTTACAAACATTAGTAAAATCTACAATAGTTATTTCATATATTCTGTTGAAAACAAAAGATACGATCTTTCATGTTTCAAATTCTACGTGCAACAAGTTTTCTGTGTGGCATTTCTAATGAATGACTAAGTCTATATCTGTATTATTATTTTAAAATTTTTTTTTTAAATTTTAAATTAAATCTTATTAAATTGAGTAAATAGTTTTTTATCGGAATTATTTATCTTTTGTAAAATTTTAATTTAATACTACTGCCATATCATCTTGATTCAATATTCTACGATTTAATTTAATTTAATTTAATATTAATATTAATTTAATAATATTTATTAATCGAATGCAATATGTTTTCAATAATTGTAATAAATAAAATATCCTCTAAAATATCAAAACGTGATATTTATATTATGTCCTTATTTTTAATACTTCTAAAGATAATTTGCTGATTATAATTGTTATTTCGTTGCTAATTTTTGTACAAACATCGTTTCACAGCTATAAATCGAAAGCCAATTACAATGCCGAATAAATGCAATTCATGTATTTATGCATTATAAATGAGGAGCTACTTCGATTGAGAGTTAAGTTCTTCAAAATTTGTCTTTCGGCTCTCGCCGAGCCCTCTTGCTTCTCTTCTGTAATACAACGCCTAATAAACAGTACATCAAAATTCATCTATAACATTGTGTGGGCGATAAGAACGAGAGTCGAAAAGAACTGGAGAGAGCTAAAGAAAACCAGAGAACGTCCAATCTCATTATATATTTTTAGGTAATTTTACTTTTTAATAATAATTTAATTTTTTTTATTTAAATTCTATATTATCTTGAAAAATAATCTTTGCATTCAAAAATGAAAAGAGTAACTTTCGATTTAGAAGTTAATTTTTCATAATAATTACATATTTAAGACACCAAAAAGTTATGTGCTTTTAAGCTCTCACTGAGCTTTCCCCGCCTCTCTTCTACTTTCAAAGTGGTTCTCTTATTCCCTTTACAAATAAGGTGTACGTTGTTTATAGATTATATATATTATATATTATATATATATATATATATATATTACTGGTTTATATTCGAATTTTATAAGCTCTGAATAGATATTCTAAATTCTAAATATTCTTACAGAATTTTTTAGAAATTAATGAGCTAGTGTATAACATATATATATATATATATATATATATATATATATATATATATAAATATATATGTATTTATTTATTAAAGAATAATTTTTAATTATCTTTACTATATTAGTAATATGCATTGCCTTGCATATTAATATTTGTTATCATAAAAGTTATTATAAAAGACAAAAATATATTTCAATATTTTCAAAAAATGCATTTCAATATTGCCATATGTACGTACTGGCAACTTATTATCGAACTTTGACATGCTACATTTTACTCGAAAGTACTTGCGACAGAGCAAGGCAATGAAATATGATACTGAAATAAGAAGGTTTGATAAGGAACGTTCTTTCGTGTACAACATCGAGCGCTACATAGACGTAATATATATATATATATATATATATATATATATATATATATATACACATGTAAGAAAGAGGGCTATTCATAGAATTTTCATTGTGGATACGTTCCTGAAATGTCGGTAGTGCAGACCATTGATTTTAGTTCTCTAACTTGACGCAAAATTTTTCTCTATGAGGCGCATCGATCGATTCGGACTTCCGGTGAGGAGCACTCTTAAATACCATGAATATTTTAGTATTGGTGCCAAGTAAAATTGAAGCAAAATAATAGTCTGCGAATAGTTTACATTTTCCCGAACTCGTGGCACAAAATACTAATTTTTCTACCTTGGGAGGAAAGGAGAATGAACGAAAATCCAGTAGGATTCTCAGTTTAGTCTCCGTGCCTGGATAACATCTGAGATTTATCCTAGCCGGTATTGCTCCTACTGAGCTGGCGGTATTATGCATCACCTGCGGTTCATCTGATAGCGGTTCGATGCTTACTACCGGTGAGGCAGTTCTCAGTATCGTTGGTGTCGGTAGCTTGAACGGATTCCATTTTGGAGCTATCTTTTGGCACGGTCTTATACTGAGGATCTCTTTGTCAAACCCGGCCTTGTCATCGTCAGGTGTTTTATACCACGTCGGTATTAAAATCTTTTCCTGCTCCGTTGTTTTTTTGTCAACTTGGGATTTTAGGCGAGTTTTACAACGGCCTTTCTTTTGCGTTGCGACCGAGCGCATGAAGGCACAACGGTCGCCACGATATAGGCGCACCTCGACGACCTCTGGTGCATTTACATAAACAATTGGGGAAGCTGGTCTATATACGAGCTGCTTTTTGGGAGCCGGCTGACGGATTTTCGGGCCTGGTCGATACGGTGAGGGGGAAATTGATCTGATTTGCCTCGCGCACATGTATGGTATTGCGTCTCGCGGGTTTTGGTGTACGATAACCTTTCTACGTAACGTCTCTAGCGGCTCCGTCTTATGGGAGTCATCGCTATCACTCTGGTCCACCGCGATCTTTTCCCCAAGATCCTCATATCTCTGAGCAAACGGATTATAGATCCAATCCGTTACCTTTTTCTTGCTTTCTCTTCCTTCTTTCTTTATTTCTTCTTCTTTTGTTCCTTCTTCCTGCAGCTCTTCTCTTGCTCTTGATGGTATAGTCGTTTTACGTTTTTCCAGACGGTCCTCCTCTAGTGATGTTGTGGTAGTTTTACTTAAGTGGTCTTTCACCATCATGTGAATTACTGGCAACCGTTTTATACGACTCAGCCAATCCATTTGTGATAATCATTGCATTTGCAACGCCGCTCCCTGAGATTGTCTGTACGTCGGTATTTCGTGCGGGTTACGCTCGAAATTCAAAAAGGTCGGCGACGCTTGTGTGTTTGTGTGCACATCGGTATTCATTGCAAATGCTAGTTCTGGGAGGTGTAAGTCCCAGTCTTTGTGGTCATTCTTGACGAATGTAGCTATCATCGTTTTGATCACTTTGTTCACCCATTCTACTGGGTTTGCCTGGGCATAGTATGGTGCTATTAGTTGGTGTGTAACGCCCAGTTCTGTCAGCTTGGTCTTGAGCCAATTGTTCGCAAATTCCGTACCGTTGTCTGTTATCAGGTACTTCTGACAACCCCATTTGAAGATTATTTGCTCCTAAAATGCTTTAGCGATTGTTTGGCCGTTCGCTTTTTTAAGTGGCCTGATTTCTACGTATTTGGTGAATAAGTCCTGAAATACGAGGAGGTACTTACACTGTCCCTTACTAGCTGGGAAGGGCCCCATAATGTCTGTTGCAACACTGGTCCACGGCCCTTCTATGTTCCGTTGTGTCATTAATCCTGTGAGCCCGCATTGAAATACTTTATAAATTTGGCATTCCGAGCAGTGCTTGACGTACTGGTGTACGTCTCTTCGCATTTCAGGCCAGTAGTAATTTTGGCCGACTTTATGGGTCATTTTTTCGACTCCGAAGTGCCGTAATGTCGGAGTGTTATGATTTTCGTGCAACACTCTTTCTCTGTCACTTATTGGTACTACTAGCTTCCAGTCTTCCTCGTTTTTGCCTAATATGTGCGTAAGCTCATTTGAGCGGTGTTTGTAAACGAGTCCGTTTTTTATTGTCCAGTCGGGGTATTTTTCCGAAAGTTCTGTGATTTCCTTGGTTTTACTCTTGTACCAATTGTCTTCCTCGATGGTCGGAGGATAGCGGTAGGGGATTCGGGGTGTTGGGGGGTCTCGAGAGGGCATCTGGTACATGATTTAATCTTCTTTTCGTTGCACTATTATCATATTATACGCCTGCAATGCAGTCGCCCATCTTGCTAGGCGGCCTGTCAGATCTTTAAGTGTGTGTAGCCATTGTAGGCTACTGTGGTCTGTTATGGCAGTGAATTTTTCACCTAGCAAGTAACCGCGAAAATTTTCCACGGCCGATAAAACAGCTAGATTTCTTTTCGGTGACCGTGTAATTTGATTCTACTTGGGTAAGTGTTCGGCTTGCATACGCGATTGGGTGTTCTTCACCTAGATTATTTGGCTTAGCACCGCCCCGAGGGCGTAGTTACTTGCGTCTGTTTGCAGGGCATAAGATTCGTTTTGCACGGGGCGCGCTAGTACCGGCGCTTGCGTCAACAGTATGCAGAACTTATCAAAAGCTTACTGCTGCGCCTGTCCCCAGTGCCATTTAATATTTTTTTCAGTAGCTTTGTCAGGGGCAGCTTGATGTTCCCAAGGTCTTTTATGAACCGAGCATACCACCCGACCATACCTAGGAAGGCTCGTAATTGTCTCCGATTAGTAGGCCTCGGGTATTTGCTTACGGGGTGAATTTTCTCCGGATCAAAACTCGGATTTCTCCGGGCAGCAAAACTGGATTTCTCCCTGTTAATTTGGAAACCAACCTCATTTAAGCGGTTAATCACCGCCTTTAGTTCTCGAGTATGCTGCTCGAAAGTCTTCGTGGCGACAATGATGTCATCCATGTAAACGAAGACGTATGGTTGCCACTCCTGAACTGAAGGTAATCCCGGGTGAGGCTTACAACAAGTGTATGGAAAATTGGATTAAGCATTGGCATGCTTGTATTGGCTCGAAAGGAGCCTACTTTGAAGGCGATAATAAAGATTTGTATTCAAATACGTAAAAATGGGTTTTGGGTAAGTCCGGGTCAAATTTGATCACATGGTATATAGTTATTTATTATTCAATTCTTAAGTACGATGATTTTCGTAGTGAAAGAGCGCTAGCTTACGGGAGCGTGAAGTATCTAATGAACAATCTTAGAATACGCGGTTGTCACTCTAGTAACGGACTGTTATTATACTCTTTTCTCTTTCTTGCACTTTATACGATATTTAAATATTTTATATCTAAGTCTTAAAAACAGTTATCAAAGTAAATGCTCGTAAAACTCATTTTGATATGATTTTATGCTAACAGAAGCTCGTGAATGATTACCTCTCAGGGAGACGAAGTGATGTGACATTGATTAATAATAATACTTCTTCTCAAAAATGGTGAATTAAACTAAGAAGGCTAAAAATGTATCTTTTCTTATTATAATGATTTATAGTATAATAATTAAATAGACTATATCTTGTACGTCTGTCTCTCTCAAAGCTTTTCCTTTTTCCCTCCAATTTCCCTTGTCAAGACGTATGGACAGAAATTTCTCTACGTATCACACCCCTTCCAGATGTTGTGTACTGTATGACACATGTAACTCTGCACCTAAAAAAGGAAAGATGTAATTGGATTATTGTCCAAGAAGGAAATATTCAGAATAGGGAAAAAGAAAAAAAATTTTTTATCAAAATAACATGTATTAAAATAAATAATGAATTATATACACTATCTTGATAGAGTTTACCCGCAAAATATATCTAATCAACTATTAAGAAACTAAGGTATTGTCTTGAACAACCTATGGCGACACGATTTGAACATCTCGTTTCTTTGTGACATTCGGCTGTCTTGACTCGACTCGCTTTTTTGTGACATTCCGCTATCCACAGAAAAAACACTTATGGTACCGGCTCCATTGTCCAGTTGGGTTCTGGACATGACAGGACAGAAAGTCCCCTGATAGCTGTATAAGTCTTTTTATAGGCTTGGGTAAGTTCAATAAAAAAAAAAAAGAAAGTCCCCTGGTGAGGGCTGTGTACACTCTCTTGATGAGGTGCCGCTACAGCCGCCGGCCGAGTGTCCGATTTATGTTGGGTACTCGGAGGTCTTCTCCTGTCTCTACGGGCAGGGGTACCAGTGGTGTGCCTTGGTGGCCTCTCTCCACCACGAGTCCCTCCGGGTTGCGAAGAATAGTTCTGGCCTTTCAATCTTGGATCGGCCGCCATCTCCGTTGATTCCCGGAGAGAACAGGGGATATGCTCCCCTAACCAACGAGCCTCTTCTTGGGACTGTCTTCGCTTCAGCCTCAGCGACTTTCTGAGGAGTGAGTGCAGCCGTCACTTCTTTGAAGCGAGCTTCAGTGGCGGTTGTGACATGACCTCTTGCCCTGGCTCCAGCTTTGAGGTGGTTTCCAAGAGATTGCTTTCCTCGGGTTGAATGTACGGTTTGAGGGGTTCTAGATGAATTAATTGCTCAATCTGCCCGACACAATCCTCCAGCGTGTACGTGTTAGTTCCTTTCTTTACTAATGTAATGAAAGAACCTACGTATTTTTGGATTAATTTGGATATTACCCCTTGAGCTATTGAGAATAAGACATGATTTTTCTTCCGTACTAGGCCGCCTACCTGTATGGAGAAGGGCGTCGCCTTGCATTCTAATAATATGCCTGGCGACACTGTTGTCCTTAAGATCTTTTCTCAGTGTTCCCTTGGAATTCTTTTAATTTATGTATTTTCGCTAGTTAGGAGTTATCTCTGTCATGAATTTGATTCTCCACTGTAATCTAATTATAATCTATTCTGATTATTAGAGTTTCCGGCAGAGTCAGATCAAGTTCAAGATTTAATAGAACCGGAGAATATTCGGTGGAACAATGTGGTGTAGTATTCATTAACAAATTCATGTTTGTGGGGAGTTTTTCGTCCCATGTATTGTGGGACTACTTCACAAAAGCCACAATACGATTTTTCAAAGTGTTATTTACCCATTTTACTGGATTAATCTGTGGATGGTACAGAGGAATGAGCGTATGGTTTATTCTTGTTTCCACCAGGTAATCATCGATTATAAGAATCTTAAACTTCGTACCATTATCCTAGAGGAACACCTCTTGTGCACCGAATTGGAGTATAATCCTTTCTTTGAATTCCTTGAGGATCGTCCTGGCATTAGCTTTACGGATAGATATACATTCTACCAATCTCGTAAATAAATCTTAAAGTACCAGAATATACTCAAACCCATGGAGGTTTTTGAGGAATGGCCCCGTAATGTCTCCGGCGATCATTTGCCAAGGTCTTTCTAAGAGTCTTCGGTCTATCAGTGCGGCAGGTGATCTTTGGTCCACCTGGGACTGCTGACATATAGGGCAGTTTTTCACATACTCTTGAACCGTCTTATAAAAATCAGGCCAATAATAATATTTGCTGACTCCGGTGAACGTCTCCTCGCGTCCTTCATGTGCGGCTGTCGGGTTGCCATGTCATTCTTTCAGAATTGCGGCCAGACATTCCTTACGAATCACGATCTCCTAAGCGTCTTCATCGTCGATGATAGACAATAGTAGTATAATTGTTCGCCGATTATTTTCCATTTCGGAAAATCGTTGGGACGATCTTGGGCGTTCTTGAACCATAACAGGTACCACTCATCTTGGGTATCTCTAGCTCACGTATCAGTTGAGTAAGATAGATCGTCTCCCTCGGAAATCCTGGAAAGGACGTTTGGTACGTTGTTTAGCATCCCTGAGTGATTTTCTAGATCGAAACATTGCGTTTGCAATCTTAGAACCCACGTGTGAGTCTGCTAGTTGGATTCTGCATCGTACGAATCGACATTAAACTTATATGGTCCCTAATGACACCGAAATTATACCCGTCTATATATGGATGGAATTTCTCAATTGCATGTATGTTAGCTGTCATATGACAGCTAAGCACTCCGTCACTCTCTCTCCGTTATCGAATATTTTCTTTCGGCTTGCGAGAGTGCTCTACTCGCTAACTCCAACACCTGTTCTTGTCCATCCACTTCCTGCGTGCAGACCGCTCCAATACCAGTATCACTCGCATGATGAATATCAATATGAATATCAATATATCAAGATAACAGCTACCGAAGTGATCATTGATTTGATCTTCTCGAATGAGATGTCTTGGTCCTTGTTCCACTCATATCGCCAATCTTCTTGGTTAGACGTGTGAAAGGTTCGGCAACAGTGGTAAGGTCCTTTGTAAATTTTTTATACCACCATGCCATTCCAAGGAAACGGCTAAGTTGCTTTAGATTTCTTGGTTCCATATATCGCATTACTGAATCCCTCACGATTCATGAGAACGCCTAAATATTTGACTTCCGTGTGTCCGAAGACGCACTTTTCTCGATTTATCGAGAGCGCAGTTTCATGCATACTATATCAATGGACTGATATTTAATTTAACTATAGAATATTTTTGGGCTAATAAATTAGGAATTTATATGAAATCTTTATAAAATTCGTGAGAAGATGCATTTAAACTTATTACCACATAAAACTCGCTTAATTGCAGTCTGTGTGTGTGTGCGTGCGTGTGTGTGTGCGTGTGTGTGTGTCTTTTTGCTTCTATTATTTTCATTATTATTATAATTATTATCATACTGAGTAGATTTGTTCCGTTTATATTTGTAGTCACTACTTCTAAGCGATATTTAAGTTTCGGAGATGTTTTACTGATGTACTGAGTAATTACATTTTTTATGAAATAATTTAACATTAGATAAATAGCTAAAAGCGTTATGGTTTGAATCTAATTTAATAAATTTGTTGAATTTATTAAAAAGACATGTTCAATCATTTTTTAAAATATCTTATACAATTAGTATAAAGGGTAATACAATTATATTATTTTTATTGTTCTTGGAATTAGCTTTACTTAGAATACTTTACTTTATTGATTTATTTAAAATATATTTATTATTAAAAAGTTTTTGTAAGTCATTTTAATATAAAAATTGGCTAACTAAATTTACATGTATGTAATGAAATTCTTTATCAGAGAAATTTATTACTATTTCAACAAGGTAGTTCAAACTAAATAACGAAACCTCGCTCAGATTGTAATATAATATAATTAGCATCCCCTGTCTCGGCTTCGCCCGAGATAATAATTTAAACGATTTCATAAGCAATTCAATAATATCTAAGTAAAAAGTACTCTATATATAAAAATCTATATTACTATAAATAATTGACCGTAATTTATCTATCGTCGCTTCTGTATATACAGTATGTATATACAGAATGTACAACCGTATTTAATACTCACATATATGCATATTACATACGGCTTATATGAGGAAAATTGTACTTTCGAGTTCGAGCGGTAAAAAAAGATGTCCAAGTGTCTCGAGACGACGTTTATAGAGAATATCATGTTCGGAATATAGAACACGTCTCGGGACGACTGCTATAGAGAGTTTTGTGTTGAGAAGGTAGAATACGACGTCCAGGTATCCCAGGACGACTTTTACTGGGAGTGTGCGTGTTCAAATGATTGAAAATGAATCTCTTTATAGAAGTCTTTTTAACACTCCGCGTAGAAGTCGTTCCAAAACATCCCGATATCGTGTTCTACTATCCGAACACGAAACTCCCCATAGAAGTCGTTAAGAGACACCTGAACATCGTATTCTACCGTACGAACATAAAACTCTCTGTAGAAGTCGTCCCGTCATACCTGGGCATCGTCTTCTACCGTCCGAACACGAAATTCCCCGTAGCAGTCGTCCCGAAGCGCTTGGACATCTTATCCCACTATCCAAACACGAAACTCCCCATAAAAGTCGTTTCGAGACACCTGGACGTCGTCATCTACCGTCCGAACACGAAATTCCCCGTAGAAGTCGTCCTGTCATACCTGGGCATCGTCTTCTACCGTCCGAACACGAAATTCCCCGTGGAAGTAGTCCCGTCATACCTGGACATCGTCTTCTACCGTCCGAACACGAAATTCCCCGTGGAAGTAGTCCCCTCATACCTGGACATCGTTTTTTAACGACCAAACACAAAATTCCCCATAGAAGTCATTCCGACATACTTGAACATCGTTTTCTACTAACTAAACACGAGACTCCCCGTAAAAGTCGTTCCAAAACACCTGGGAATCGCATTCTATCATCCGAACACGAAACTCCCCGTAGAAGTCCCAATGTACCTAAACATCGTTTCCTACCAACTAAATAACATAAAAAATAGTCCCAGTAGAAGTCGTCCCGAGAAAGCTAGCATCGCTTCCTAACGACTAAACACAATGCTCCCCTTAAAAGTCGTTCGGAAAGACCTAGATATAGTATTTTATCGTCCCAACACGAATCTTCCCATAGAAGTTGATTTCCTCATACTTGGACGTCGTTTTCTATCAACTAAATACAATATTTCCCGTAGAAATCGCCCAAAAACACCTAGACATGGCATTCTATCATCCGAACATACAACTGCTTATAGAATTCGTCCTGAGGCAACGGGGTATCTACGGAAACCGTATTTAAAATGTGTATATATAATATGTACAATATAATATACATACAATATATATATTATATATATATATATATATATATATATATATATATATATATATATATATCGTATATTTCCGTTTTTTCAATTGAATTCGTGAATACGTGTTTTTTTTTCGTAGTGATGCCAACAGAAATTTAAGCAAAGTATTAGTATCCGAATATATATATATATATATTCATAGTTTCAAGGTTATTGGTAAGGAATCCTATTTTGCCATCATTGCTGTTGTTCAAACTAAAAAAAAAACATGGGTCTCTTGTCACAATTCTGAAGATAATAGAATGTATAAAAATAAAAATATAATTTGTCGTCACAAACTATATTCAGTATGATTTGGCATACAGAACCATTTTATAAGAGAAGGAGAAAGAAAGACAGAGAAATAGAGAGCGAGAGAGAGAGGGAGAGAGAGAGAGAGAGAGAGGGAGAGAGAGAGAGAGAGGGAGAGGAGAGAGAGATTTTCCCACGTAAGAGAAAATAAAATTTACAAAAATCAAAAGATATCCATAAGATGTGAGTGTAGTATTAGATTAATCTGAAGAACAAAAAATGTTATACCAACTAACGCCACACATTCTTTAGGATACGAATCCCAAAGTTGGATATGAACATTCGTCTGAGCTGGCCTGGTATTAATGCTTTACGCGGACTACTTTGAGTTGATGTTTGTGATTCAAGACGCCACGTAGTGACCGCTGGTGGAACTGATTGTTAAAACCATTAATTTAATTTACTGATGAAAATAAAATGATTTTCAATAAAAAACATAGCCTATGTCCTTCCCAAGATAATATAGAATCTATATGTCAAATTTCAGAACAATCGGTTCAGTAGTTTTTTCGGTTATCGCGTACAAACAAAAACTCGCTTTGTCTTTATAAATTAATATGATATGATATTATATATTAGACAGTAGCTACTTTTAATTACATTCATTTCAATAACGCTATTGTTTATAAATAACAGAAAGGATAACTGTATATCAAAAAGTTATAATAACAACACAATAAATTTTGAAATAATTATACATTTTTCCTGCTGATAAAGGAATATTATAAGATGGTATATCGGAATATAAATAATTCTATAGGTATAATTAATGTTATAGGTATATTACGACATTAGTTAAATTTTTTTCAATAAAATAAATTAATAAATGAACAATTTTTAAAAAAAATTGAATTATATATTAGATAAAATTTCAATAAAAGTGTCTGCCAACAGAAAATATTATCAAAAAGAAGTGCACCACAGAAAACTGAAAAGTGCACACCATACCACAGAAAAATGCACCACTCAAAACTGACAGAATTTGAGTATAGCTACAGGAGGGACTTATTTTGATGGTATATAATATGTTGAATGAATTTTGACAATTCATACTGCAGTGGTTTATTCTGAAGATTTGTTTTAATAATGAGCCTAGAATCGTTATTTCTATTGAAATCATGTATTCTAAATAGATATTCGTTCGCAGGAGACAATTAAACAAAAAATATGCACGCGCGAATGTGTGTGTGTGTGTGTATTAGTAATATGTATCAGATAAAACAGTTACGCTATGAACATTAATATTTATTATCAGAAAATTTACTAAAAATGACGAAAATGCCGTATGCCCATACTGGTAATGTATGCTTGATCGTTCAGCTACAGTTTACAGACAACTACTCGCAACAGGGCAAGGCAATGAAATTCGAACCTGGAATAAGAAACCAAGATAACGAACGCACTTTCGTTCAAAACATCGAGCGCTAATAGATGTAATATGCATATACGATCGTCTGAAAATGTAGAATAATATAGCTTTTTTTCTAAAATTATACAAAAACATATAAAGTAAATGAGTATACATACATATATTTATTCATAATAGTTTTTAATCCTGTATATACATAAAATAGTTAAAATAATAGTAAAAATTTAAAGCACAGGGCCCCCTTTACTTGATTGAATTCGTACGATATTGAGCGTAGTTTGCTGTTCCATCTCTTTCAAAACGCAGCAACTATATTTCTGTCTGTTTTGCCGACAACTATAGTTATTTATTGGATTTATGGTTACATTGTGAAAGTAATTTACTTTTTCTGTTTTCTCAAAATATGTGGCATGTGGAGCGATAAAACAAATTTTATTTGGTTCATTATTTTATTCTACAAGTGGGAAAACATGAATTAGATACTCAACAAGTACATAGAATTCACAATAAATGTTTTCTTTGCAAGATCTGAAACGCACTAGACTATGTGCAGCAGACGATTCGTAAGACAAAACATTTTGAACTGTTTTTTCCTAATTTAGAAAAATAGATTAATTCATATCTCTGTTTTCCCGCTTGTAGAATAATCTGAAGAATTTTTTAAAACGTTTTTTCTCTCTAAATAATGCGAAATGACGACAAAAACTGAAAAAGTAAATTTCCTTCCGTGATCATCGTAGCGCTGCAAACGCCGTAAGGAGCACTCTTAAATTAAAATATGGAAATATACTATATATATATATATATATATATATATATATATACTCTGTGTCCCAGATATAACTGCTCACATTAGCGGCATGGTATCGGCAAGGAAAAGTTATGTGTAAATATTAATATTAATGTAGTTCCATTTTTTTATAGTTTTTCCAGTACGGGCCCATGTCTGTGAGCCAATCAGGACTCAGAGAAGTGAGTCATCGTCTGCGAGCGAGAAAAAAGAGGTCAAATGTAGGGAAACGAGGCGAAGTCGAGCTAACACGGGAAAGACCAGTAGTTCTTTATTTATATGTTATTTTTTTTGTCCATTGTCAATGCTCGTGTAACTGCTTAGATATACGGACGTATTGATGAAGCGAGATTGATGCGTCTATGAGTAAAGATTATGCTTCTTTGTTTAGAACGGTTCCTTCCCATATTTTTGTCAAGCTACCCTTTTTTATAACAGCCCATTCACTGCATTGGAAATAATGAAGGAAAGACCGATGTTTCGCTGGCGCAAACGAACTGACTACGAGCGTACACTTGTGTTTTATAAAAACAAATGTTCAACTGAATTTTCAAACAGCTACAAAAATTGAAAAATAGATTTGATAATCACATTCAAAACTGGCAAAAATACTGATTGCAAGGAACTTTGATTGATAAAAATCGGATAAAATGATCTTATAGGGTTTTTGTAAAACTGTCATAATTATTTTATACGATTATATACGAAACTCGAGCCCAAATCATCCGATTCTTATCTGCCAAATTTTCTTGCAAGACACTCGCTCGTGCCGCGATCTGAGCACTTTGCTTTCAGTTCTTGTCCAGTATGGTTCTTTAGCTTTAAATTTAATATATATCGGAAAGTTGTACCGCTGTGTTTCGGGTCTAGTAATTCGAGAGAGTACCGCGTGTGGCGATTGAGTAGATGTGTATGTGTGCGTAAGATAGTAATATTAGGCGCTCCCGTGGACAGGGCACTGAGGCTCTGTAGATATTCACGTACGGCGAATCTCGGAGGAGTTTCCCGACCGGTGCGTTCAAACCCAGTAGCTGCCGTTACCGACAAGAATTTCCCTGTGCCCAAGACATTGGGGTCGGTGCACAGCATCAGGAGGAAATGCGGTGGTCCCCTTTTACGTCAGACCTCACCTTATAGATTATCAGTGTATCCGCCTGTATTGTTAAAGAGTGAGTAAGATATATATATATATATATATATATATATATATATATATATACGAGGGTGGATTGATCAGTTTCGGCTTGACCAAGAGATGGCACTATTAGGGCTACCTTGAGGTGGCATTCTATAGTACCATCCTTAGATGGTATGTAGCTATAATTTCAATCCGTTCGCCATGTTAGTTTAGGTATGAGAGCACACTGAACAAGACGCCTCTGTGTTTTTCATAAAAATGAAAAAGCTGGAAAATCGTGCTGTCAAATCCCTTCAAATCAAATACTTTTATTTGAAGGGGTTAACGCCAAAGGAAATTAAAGAAGAGATGGACTCAACACTGGGGACATCCTCCCCATCATATTTAACCGCTCAGCGGTAGGTTTCCGAGTTTAAAAAGGGTCGTGTGAGCACCTCTGATGAGCCTCGCTCAGGACTCTCCATTGAGGTCACAACTCCAGATATGATCGAAAAATCCATCAAATAGTGCTGAAAGACCGCAGATTAAAAGTGCGTGAGATAGCTGTGACCTGTAAGATATCATATGAACGTTACAAAATATTTTGCACAAACATTTGTATATGGAAAAGCTCTGTACAAGATGGGTGCCGCATTTGCTAACAGTCGACCAAAAATTGATTCAAAAGAACATTTTTACCGCCAATTTGGTGTTGTATAAGCGTAATCCAAGCGAATTTTTACGTCAATTCGTAACCGCTGACGAAACTTGGGTTCACCACTACACTTCTGAATCGTTGCGATGGCTAAAATCAACGATCTAAAGATGGCATTTCTAGACTAGAACACCCCTATGAGAAATTTATTAGCCTTGGAGTAGATTATATTGAGAAATAAAAAAAAATTCTTAAAAACGGTGTTTTTCTTGGCCAGGCCGGAAACTTATCAATCCACCCTCGTACGTATACATAAAAATCAAATAATTCATTAAAATATCCTTCATAATTTAACTATTTACTCGTAATCAGTTATTAATAAGCTTTTATGAATTTTTTATTGATGAAATTATTTATATCTTGATATATAGTTTAAAATCATTGGTATGTATAGTTTTTTCTTTCTTTCATCTTTTTATTTCTTTTTGAATATAATTCAATAGAATAAAAAATATTTATTTTAATCAGATATGTAATGACTTTTTGAACTTTTTTTGGAAAATTTTATTATTTCCCGAGATATATTCGGAAGACTATGTATTTATAATTTTTGACATGAAAATTAAAATTTAATCAAACGCTACTATGATAGTATAACGAGCATCCACAAAAAAATTGTTAAATCGGTTCTGTTCATTTTTCGGAAGTTCATCCACGATCTCCGTTATGGTACTCACAGCGAAATTTTATCGTGACGAGCTGGCTGCGAACGTGCATTTAGGTTTCCGCATGATCGCAGTAGCCTTAGAGTAGGGTTGTATTAAAAAAAAACTATAAAAAAACTGAAACGCAGCCTGCGTTCGCTATTCCGCTACCATGAGTTTTTTTGCCAGTAGTAGCATGTATAACCGTGTACGTTCGTTTATGTATCTATTTATTTATATGTTATTTATTTATAGATCTTTGTTACAGGCCGATGAATGGACTAATCAGCCAAGAGGTAAGTGAGAGAGAGAGAGAGAGAGAGAGCGGAAGAGGAGAGGGGACTGACGCCGTGCGCGCGAACAGTCGCAAACTTGTCTTGGTGAGTGGAAGGAACACTACGTCTTGCTCTTACACCGTATCGCCCGCTACGACTAAGCCTTTGGGTTCGTGGTGTGGGCTAGTGTAGCTTCAAATAACCGAGCCCGGCCTGGTACATATAGCCTCCATGCCCGGCGTGTGACCGATGCCATCTCCGCACCTAGGGCGGACCAGCCACCTTCCCATGAGGGAAACAACTGCGAGAAAACTGCCTGTTGTCGCGGCTCCGTGGGCCGTCTGGATTCTTTAGGGCTCGAGCGACAAAGCCTGGAACATTTCTGTAATATTCGTACCCACCGTTCTCGTGTTCCAGGTGGACACGCACCCGATTACAATATATATATATATATATATATATATATATATATATATATATATATATATATATATATAATTAGTATCTGCCGTGTTCATTTGATATCGCCTCTCGCAAACGGCGCATAACTTCAAGGCAGTACTCCTTATTGACCATATGACCATATGGTATGAATTCTTGGTGCACTATGCCACGGCAATCAAAGAAGACAATGAGAAAAACCAAGACATTTGATCAAACTTGGCGTACTTTCTTCGGTTTTGATTCTTCTGGACTATGCTATTGGTATGATTGGGCTTTAGTTTCAACATCATAACTATATACTCAGGATTCATTACTTGTTATAACCCTTTTGAGATAAACATCATCATTATTGACTTCAATCAACATCTCCTGAGGTATGGTCGTGCGATGAATCTTTTGATTAAAATTAACCTGTTTTCTAACGAATTTCGCCGACACGCGTCTCATGTCAAAACATAAAAACTAGCATCGCATAAGCCAACTGATATATCAATATCTTCGGCGACTTTTCTGATAATCATTCTACAATTTTTTAACACAATATCTTTTACTGTTTGAACGTTTTCATTTTTCAAGAGTTTTAGAAAACTGAATTACATTTTTGACGAAAAGTTTAATGTAAACTCTTTGCTCCATTTTTTTGGTAAAAGAAAATCGCCGAGCACATGAAACATTTCGAACTTTGTATGATTGTTACAAACAAACAAATAATACTGTAGAGCTAAAACCGTGAATGTATGCTTGGTACACCTGTACCAACCCAAAATAAAAAAAATCGATAATCGAACGGATTTGGTCCTCGATATTTAATTATTAGTCATCTTATTATTTGAACATTTTTCAAGTTTATTTAATATAAACAACTGTTTGTCATTATAAAAAATATATATTTAAATGTATTAACTGATTTAGTTGAAACGACATTTTTTAATTTAAAGAAAAAACATTAATTGTCTAACTAAAGAGAATTTAGTTAAGTTGTCTAAATCAAATTTTTGTTTCTTAAATACATTAAATTTAATTTCATAACTTTATGATCACATGCGAATAAATTATTACAATATTATAAACAATGTCGTATATATATATATATATATATATGTATATACGGTCGAGCCTTTCGTCTATGGCATCGTCAATCTTTCTTTATTGTCTCTGGTAGTATGTTGCAGAGGCAGCTATGAAGGATAAATGAATGGAGATAGTAGAGGCGGTATAAAAAGGAGAAAGTTAAATGCGTTAAGTGTAAGTGTGTGAAATGAGGCGACGCATACCATTTTAAAGCTTTGTTGTGTGGAAGGCATACAGTTGCACAAATGTACCTACACTATCCCTGCTCTGCGCTTTGACTCGCTCACTCTCTCTCTCGCCTTTTCTCTCTTTTCATCGCTCTTTCTCATTCTATTACACTCTTATTCCGCTGCTCTCTCATTTTTGCTTCTTTTCTTCTCCTCGCTCTCTCTGGCTCCTGCTTTCTATAGCTTTTACACACAAAATTCTCTAAGAATGTTGTACACAGCGACATTTTCAGGGCAGAAATGAACTACGTAAATCTGACCAACTTTCATAAAGCAGAGTTTAAATTCCCTCTGACTAGTCTCCATCGAGAAATCATGAATACTAAAGTCTGTATTAAATAGTCCCAATGAATGGAAATAATAAATATAGGACAAAGAGGAGGGGCAAATCTGCTCAAATTATGTCAAATTAGATGTAGAAAGTTACTCTCGAACTGTCCGAAAGGCTGTCAAACAGCAAAATATTCTAATTACCTAGCATGCTGCGTAGGCATCTATGACGGATAGGCAATAGGAAGAGTAGGGAGAGTAGATAGAGGGAAAAATTAATTGTGTTTAATGAGTGTATGAGATGCGGTAAGGCGCATATTCAATCGTCGTTGTCTAAAAGACACATAGACATGGAATCGGCGGACCGTCTCATCATTGTGCTCGCAGTACCGCACTTTTCTTACTTTACTCTATGCTTACTCTTTCTACCAGAAAACCACGTAGGTACTATTATTTGTAAAATATCTAAAGAGTGTTAAAGTAATAATTTTTTCGATTCTGTCTGTATTTATATTTTTTTATATATTTATATTTTGTCACTCATCTGATTACTTATATATATATATCATTATTCACTGTTCACATATATTAATTTTCCCATTTTCCCTTGGATATGTTACATTTTGTTGCATTGAAAAAATTTGTTATAGATATCAATACATGTATTTACATTAAATGAATGGTTTATCTATATGCTATTACTTAAATGCTTCTTTAAATATAGTAAATATTTATTCAAAATACAATTTTTTAATATCGTATAATTCAAAAAAAGTGTTTTAACTTATTAGTGATCTATTTATGCAATATTAAACTTAATATGAAAGGAACAAAGGATATACTAAATATTATATTTCACTCAAGAATAGTTCTATTTACATATTTTTCAATCATTTTTATTCTATGTACTGTAACGGGGGAAAAACAATGTTGAAATATGTTAACGGGTGACTGATATCGAAGGGCCTCAACGAAATCGTCGACGATATGCTGGTTCACCTACCAGAGCCCTTTTGTTCAGCGGTGGTGCTGTCCTGGGATACTCCTGCGCCGGTTCGTCACAAAATATCAAAAAGCGACGCACCATCCGATAATAATGCATCGTATCTGCTGCATACTGATCTCCTTTCCGATGGAGGACTATGGCTGACACAGTTCACACAGTAAATAAGAACACAGTACGTAGAGTTGGATGGTTCTACGTTTTATTAAAATCATGGGCAAAAACACGAGGTCGAATATTCCAAAGAGAAAAAAATATCGTGCTATAGGCGCGCCTGATTTTCACGAGCTTGCGTCTCAGGACCTATAAGTTTCTTCAATCAACTACGTAATCATAGTTTTCATGATCTTATTGAAGCGCTAAACGGGATTTACTTGAGGGTCAATGATGGCACATACTCCACTACCTTTGAACGCACTTGCGTATTGGATCGGAATACATTCGATCCAACACATAAACAAATATGAAAATCAAAATATTTTAAAATTTTACACGCTATTGGGAAGCGAGACCATTATGTCACATGCAACTATTTATCAAGCATGTTTGGCATTCCGTCTTTTCATCAGACCAGCCGGAATACACTGTTCAACTTTACACTCCAGATAGTTGTCAGTTATGCATATAGAACGCTACGTCATCGTGTGTGTTTGGCCAATGGTAGTATGCTGTTCCATGCGCGTATGTTTTTATTGGTCCTTATGATTGGCTGTGGGTTGATTGTGCCATTCCTGCAACACAGTTTTCCGTTTCTATCACAGGACGATTAGTTTTCAAGCTTATCACCCTCTATAATTTCTGCAGTTTACTCATTTGGGCAATATTTATACAATTGTGCGCATACGATTTTCCAAGTCGTGTTGTTGGTCGAGTTCTCTCGGGGATATTAATCTTCCAAGACATCAATCATTTGCGGTTCTGTCAGCTTATAGCACGGATGTGATGGAGATTCTTCGTCTTCGTACATGCACGAAAGTTTTTCAGGAACGTAGCTGAGCGCACCTATGAGTTGTTCAAGTGGATAGCTTTGATCCTTTAATTCAAGGTACCAGCAAGCCAAACATTCGTTATGGTTACACAAATTTTATAGCCATTGCAAACTTTTGTGATTAGTTATCACTCAAAAATAGTAACGTCTATGTATAGACTAAACCTTCTAACGCTCCACAACATGGCCACATATTCAAGCTCTATAACGCTTGCTTTCGCCCGAAGTCATAGCACAGGACACTCAGGTCCGTGCCTCTTACATCGGTGTATATGATAAGCGTTACGTTAAACTATGGCCTGTGAATCACTGGTACAGAATCAATAAATATTTTTACAGAACCAAAAGTATTTTTCTGCTTTTATACCCACATGTAACGGTAATCCTTCTTCGTTAGACGGATCAGAGTTTCTGCTATACTAGTGAAGTCTCAGACGAACTTTCGGTATTAAGAAGCTCTAGCATGATAATTTATCACCGCCTCGATATTTCCTGATTTGGGTAAAAATCCCTCTTGGTTTATCAATACACAGAGGTAATTAACTTTAATACAGCACAACTCACTTTCCTCTTTGTTTACAGTAAGTCCGGCCTCTTGAATACACTTGAGTATATATTTGAGCCATTTTATATAGTCGTCAAATGGGTATAGCATGGATACACATATCAGCTATCTCATACAAACAATATAAACGTATTTGATTTGTGTATATCCTTGTACTCACTACAGTATGAATTTTTTAGAAAAATTGTTTTATTTTAGAGTACTTGTTTATGTACATTGTTTTGTTCATATTTTGAATTCTTCGAGTTAGAATAAAAATGTAGAAAACTTTTATTTCATAATATTCGCATGATTGCATCTTTATCCTGCAAAATTCAAAAATTTTCTTGTTGACCGCAAAATTTTTCAAAATGAACGTTGTTGGAAATAAATAAAATTTTTGACCTTCAATAAATAGTATATTTCGACTGTTAACCAGAAAGTTGAATTCACATATTTCAGGGCACTCCACCTTCTGGTCCAGTGTCGTATACAATTTTTACATATTAAAAAGTAAAAGAACAAAAGTAATTAAAAATATGTTATTGAACAAATTTAAGTTAATAAAGAAAATATAACATATAAAGTGTACAGCAGTCGAATTTCAAAATTACGAAAGATACATACTCTCGTGAGTCTAGTCGTTTCAAATATGTTTGAAAATATTTAATTAATATCATTAACACAAAAACAAAACTTTTACGATATACTATTTGTGTTACATATTATAGAAAAGTTCATTAATTTATATAATCATGATCCCTAACAATGATACGGTACCATTACGCTATCATGTTCGTATTCGTAGTTGTCATTCTTTTTGTTTACACACTATTGTTACAATAACCTTGTAAATATTAATATTTATTTTTTTAATTTTGACACTGATTATATAATGTCAAAATTGTTAAACGCTATTTATAAAATGCTTTAACTGTTATGCCAATATTAAACTGAGTTATCTCTATCTAGTTCGTAATAAAAAATTTCGTTTTTATATTATTGAACTTAAGCCTGAGCATAGAGCTGCTTTTTTAATTCAAAGAAAAATTAATATTCAATAGTCTACGTGTAGGATGGATAACTATATCTACTTTTCAAGTCTTTAGATGTCATTGCGTCGGGTATATTGTTGCTTCTTATAATAAAGATATTCACTGCCGTAACTTTGCTGGAGAGCCTCTAGTGAAAATGATCATAGTCAAAAAATTTTAAATGAACTAATAATGGTAATACCAATCTTGGAAATAGTATGCATTCTTCTACTGATAGAGCGAAGTGTTCCATAATACGTATAAAGATTTAAAGGAAAGTTAGTTTTAGTGATTATTGCTGATTCTAATGATCGTATTTATCAACCAAGCATCAATTACGTCATCATTATTGTATGGCCGCCGCGCGTCCCTGTAGCGTAGCCTGTGCGCGTATCGTCCTTCCCGCTTTTCCACTCCCTGCCGCAGATATTCCCCCGCGTCCGCGGAATTCGCTCCCGATCCAGTATGTCGTCGCCGCGTTTAGTGTCTCTGTATAATAGTATTCAATGGAAATATTATGATTGTGTCGCAACGACAACACGCATAATAAATGTAAAATATGATCTAAAGATAAATCGGAGTTCTATTCATTTCCGTATCCCGTTTCCGTGTTCCCCCCGTTTCAGCTCCAGCGCCACCGACATGGTGACGGAACTCTACGTATTCAGGCATATGTAAGTACTAACCCGTACTAAAGTACGAGGTTATAATATATATATATATATATATATATTTATTTATTTATTTATTTATTTATTTCATTTTTATTGTGCAGATCCAATGCGGAGGTCTTATAAAACTTAATGTTGTCCATTTGAAACGCTCGGGACAATAAAGAGCTGTAAAATTAAATTATTTATTGGAGAGCCCGAACTTGGATCGTAAACTGCATTTTCCAGCGAACCCAAATCTGCTGTGCAAATGTCTCCGTAGCGCTGACGCATTGTTCTTGTAGTTCAAATGAAGCATGAACACAAAAAATACGTGAACCCATTACTGAATTTAATATAATCTCAAATTTCCAGAAATATTAATAACTATACGAGGTATGTTCAAATAATAAGGTGAGTTTTTGGTTTTCTCAAAAAATATTTATATATTGATCGATACTTAAGCTACCCCCTTTAAAGTAACCCAATAATTCAGATATAATACATTTATGCCAACGCTTTTTTCAATCATCGAAGCACTTCTGAGCATCTTTTCTTCTCATAGCCTTGAGTTCTTTCAGTGATGCAATTTTTATTACCCAGTCGCTGAAAATCGATGTCCTTTCATGGGTCATTTCAGCTTTAGGAAAAGAAAAAAACCACTAGATGCCAAAATCACTATTCCATTGGGACAATTGGGCTTAATTTCGACGTCATAACTATATACCCACGATTCATCACAAGTTATAACTCTTTTCAGAAAAACAGCATCATTATTGACTTCAATAAACATCTCTTGACCTATGGTCATGGGACACTTCTTTTGATGAAAATTATGAAGTTGTGGAAAGAATTTTGCTCACAGACGTCTCATGCCCAAAACATTTGAAAAAATAGAATGACATGAACCAACCGATATGCCAAAATTTCTAACAACTTCTCTGATATTGATTCGGTGATTTTTAACACAATATATTTCACTGTTTGAACGTTTTCATCTGTTGTTGACGTGCTAGGACATCCAACACGTCAACAAGTTCTACAAGCTGTTCTTGCAGCAGGGTCTACCACTCACACTCGTTCTTTTTACTCAAAGTAAACTCACTGTATGCAACTGTTAACATTTCAAGAGTTTTACAGTACTGAATTCCATTTTTGACGTAAATTGAATGCAGACTCTTTGCTCCACTTTTTGTTAAAGGAGAATCGCTAAGCACACGAAACAATTCTAACTTTGTATGTCTGTCACAAACAAACAAATAATTCTATAGAGCTAAAATTGTGAATCTGTACTCTTTACACTTTTATCAACACAAAATAAAAAAATTGATAATATAAGGTCACCTTATTATTTCAATACATCTCATATACGTTTAACAAAATCACAGCTTCATGACGTAACGAAATGATTTTTACATGGTCTCTTTCATTTTCATTATATAACGATAGTACAGCTTAAAAAAGTAGTGAGATCATTTACAAATTGCCGAGTTCATTTTCACATCTTTCGTACATTCAACAAAAGTGCAATACTTAGTGGAATTTTATAAAAGTATTAATCAGTTCTAAAATAAGCAGGTAAGTAATACAAGGTCTCTTTTAAAAATTCATAAACTTTTCAACAAAAAGAGAACAGTAAATTATTTTCCAAAAATTCATTTATTTGTTTCAAAATAGTGTCCTTTTGGGTCATACAAAGTGTAGCGCGTTCGAGCAGCATATCAAATGTCTTTTTCGTATCGTTAATCGGAATCATATTCAAAATAATGGTCGTTGCCTATCGAATGTCTCTGACGTCCCTATAACACTGTCCTTTTATCGGCAAATGCAATTTAACGAATAAGAAGTCACAATGTGCCATATTAAGTGATAACGCTGATTGATTAACCGTCAAAATACCGTTTTTATAAAAAAAAAGCATCAATGCCGATCGATGGGACGGCACATTATCATACAATAAATGCCATCTTCAACATTCACGATATTCTGGCAGAAAACGAAGAATACGGGCCAGCAAATGAAATATTCTTTCACTGTCCAATAACTTCGCTTCTATTCATCCAAATGTCATAAAATTTCGATAAAATGTAAATAGAATATGTCCCTTTTGAACGCACATGATTACATACCGGTGGCGCTACTGGTTGAACCCCTGTTTAAAAAGTCTCGAAACTTTTGAAACGGGCCTTGAAGATATTAAAATATGTATAAAATTTATAAATCAATTCTATCCACGTATGGTCACATTGAAAAAAATCACTATGATTCATCAGCAATTTTTATATCAACGAGCTTCTGATATTTAATCTTATAATTCACGATTGCTAAAAAACAGTGGAAGCGCCAGTTATATTAAAACAACAAATTGCAATATGTATTGTATAATACAATATATATGTAATATATACATGTATATATGCACATGTGTATATATGTACATATACAATATATATGTAATATATGTACTATTGACTAAGGCATACAGTTGCGCTTAGTTACAATTTTCAAGAGATATTTATCGCCTGTATATTAAAGATAGTTTTTTTCGATTGTGAGCATACGTATTTTAGACTTCTATAATTTCGTACATTTCGATATTGCTCTTGGAAGTTGCTGTATTCTTTCATGATTTATTGCTTTCAAATAAGGAAATGGCATAATAAAACAGATTTAAGCTGACCAAATCGAATCCACAATATTTATAGATGAACAAATATAATATTAAACTTAAATATATTTATATTAGACATATACTTTAATAGATTATATAATCTTAATGTAAATTGTTTAATTTTCTTTAATTGTATCCTTTTCAATTACAATCCTTTTATAATAGATAAGCCACTTCCTTGGGAAAAATACGAGGGGTATTCAAAAAATAAGTTTTCCTAGTTTGACATTTCTCTCTGGCCCTTATCATAGTTTTAATCTAGGTTTTATTGAAAATTGCGACATTCATCTTCGTAGAAAAAGTATTTTTTCAACAGTAGAAGCTCGACAATCATCGAGCTACCAATACAAAGCAGGTCCCATTGTGAATTCAATACGACTATCCATTTTGAAGTGCAAAAGAATTAAACAGCAATCAAATTCATAGTGAATTGTTAAATATTCATAGTGAAGACTGCATGAATGTGCAAATGTTGCGAAGGTAGCACACAAATTTTGTGGAGGGACGCGCAGAAGTGCACGAATAGCAGCGTGAAGAATGCCGAAAAAGTAGCATTATCGAGAATGCGATTGCACTAATGCATTAGTTTGAACACTAATGCAGGCATGCTCAAGTTAATGATGCCAGGAAATACTGCACTGCTTGGAGAAGAAAAAACGGCATGCTTCGGTATCTTTTTTGTTATCGCACCTGGCTGAGATATAGTGTAGGTGCAGGTACGGTACTACTGCTATGTCGTATCTCCTTTCTATTGAAGCTGCTACACGCGATCTTTTAAGTGAAAATTTGATTATGCTGTACCTACGTGTTTGAGGACGACTATGATTCGCACAACACAAAATTCCACTTGTTCCCTTTTCAGAACGGTAGAGCGACTTACGGCATCCAATCGAAGACTCTTTTCTAAGTAGTAGAGTAACTTATAGATGATGCCAACAAACCGGTATCGGAGTCAGTAGTGTAGGAATTGGGGGTACCAACTATGAATATATAATAAATAGATACGGTCGATGTAATTTCAAGAAGAATACGGAATTAGAAGATGAGTTATCCAGCCAAAGATTAATTCTTAATCTTATCTCTCTCTCGCTCTCTCTCTCTCTCTCTATATATATATATATATATATATATATATATATATATATATAATCTATGTATGTATACATCCTTTATTGATGGTAACTATTCGGTCATGATTAGATGATAGACTATTTTTTGCCAAGTCATAAAAAAATGTTGGCAAAATAGATAATTATTTACTTTACCAAGAATCCAAAGAAGAATACGGAATTAGAAGATGAGTTATCCAGCAAAAGATTAATTCTTAATCTTATCTCTCTCTCTCTCTCTCTCTCTCTCTATATATATATATATATATATATATATATATATATATATATATATATATAATAGATAGTATATAGATAATGTAACCAAGTCTGCACACATCGCTACTTACTTACGTAAATATTTTGCTGTCTCACTAAACACTGGTGAGAGAAAGTAGGCAGCTACAGGAGGGGGAACGGAGAAAAAATGATGGAGCATACTAAATAACAATCTACTTATAGTTTATTAATATAACAATAATTCACATAGGGCTTTATGCGCATGCGACAGTAATGTAGTTAGCTTATGCGGAGACTAGACTCTCTCTAGCTAAGTATCATTGAAAGGAGAATCACAGTTGGCACAAATATGGCCGGAAAAGCGCCACGCTACTTTGCATTACAGTACTCATACTATACTTACCTTTGGGTGGTCTGCTGGCTGTCGGCGTTGCTCGATTTTAAAGGTGCGTGTGAACAGCTGCGGTCGCGGCAGTGCATCGCTACTTCTGCAGTGTTTGATGTCCAGGATGGCGGACAGGGTCCGCGTCGCCTTGCTTTTGAGGATTGCTGCCCGTCGGCGATGCTTGCCAGCAGGAAACGTCCTCATCGGTGGTATACGCGATCGCTCTTCAGGTTTTCATCAGTTTGATCGAAAGATGGCCGAATGCCAATAAGGCGCGTGTCTCGAATGATGCAAAGCTTCTTTCCCGATATGTAAAGCTGCTCGGCACTCGCCGCGTTAATTAGCGTCCCGTCGCATCAATCGCGGGTGCACATCTATCGAGATATCGATCGACAATTCAAAACTAATTGTACTGTCGAGAAACAACGGTTTCAAACTCCCCCTCTCAAACACGAAATGGACCTTCCAGACTTGCGGCTCTAGGATCCCGGTAGGTATCTGATGCTCGGACTGGCGTCGGCTCCTTAGGTTTGGTTACAAATTGGCGAGCTGTTGCTTTGTGCATTCCGCTGGAAATATGGGAGGTATTAGTGTACTGATTTTCGTCTTTTGAATTTGGGCGGTGTGGCTCGGCATGTTAAATTGTACATTGAGTACTGTCGGTTTTTATTGAGCTATTTCATGATCTCTTTTGACAAAGATAACTCTCCGACGCACTTTCCGATCTACACTGGTACTATCATAAGTCGTGATACAATGAGGAGAATTTTTTGTGACGTCATTACTATTTCTGGACCGGTTATGATTTTACGAACAGGGAAAGAAAAGGGAAAATTCAAAAACTAAATTCAACTTGATGGGAAGGGATTTTTCGTGGCAGTAATGGTAGCACCATTCTGCTTTTTATTTGTTAAAGTAGATGAACGCTACAGTGGTTACTTTTTGTAAGCCTTGCGCTAACGTCGTGTGGTGTCCAGTGGATTCGGCTGTTCCTAAAAACCACACTGGGGCTTGCTGCCTTTGCGCCGTTTCCTCTCTTTCTATGGGTTTCTATGTTGATGCCTGCTGCGTCGTCTTCCTCTGTTCGTGCCGCCTTGTTCCGTGATCACCCCCCCCCCCTTCCCAAGACGATACTGTAGGGGTCGGACATTCGTTGCACGAGGTATATGCTTGCACATCCAAAGATAACCTGCCATACCTATAAATTTGTGTGCGTGTGGGCAGGAGCAGTAATTGTAGTCCTCTGCCCCGCAATTCCAGCAGCGGTCACGTGACGATGGTATGCGTTTCTGCCCCGGTAAAGGCGTTTATGGTACCGACGGGTGGGGGCGTTTTGGAAAAGTACATTTTGGTGGAAAAGAGACTGTTAAGTCCATCAATGATGGGATCGACTTGGCGCTGGTGACGGAATGGGGAAATATCGCCTGCTGTTCTACGGTGTCGACGCTAGGACGGGATCTATAATCGTCGGTATACGGAATGGGTTGTAGGGCCTCTTTTGCAAATGGCCTGCATTAAAAATTGACGGTTCGTACATGGTTCGTGATAGGGTGCCGGTATACTGTTGGCCGTCAAGGGTATCTTCATCTTCGTAGTTCTGATCCAAGGTTTCATATTTCTTCGGCACGATGACCTTTTCTTCACTATTGCCTCATCTTTTCTTCCTCCTTTTGAGATGCATTTTCCATCGCCCTTACATTTAGGTCACGGCAGATCACATAAAGACACACCGATCACCACGGTAGAGGCGGACCTCGCAATTCTCTGGTGTGCTGACAAACACGATTGATTTGGGCTGTACTAGTTTTCTTAATTTCTTCGTTAGTTCCCGTCGGAGTCTGGATCCTGGACGCTAGGGCAAAGGACTAATGGACTGGATTTGCCGTCTGGTGGTGTATGTAACGGTATCAGCGGAGTTACGGTGTACGACCATTCTTTGTCAGAACCGCTCAAATGATGCCGTTATTTGCAAGTCTTTGCTGCCTGATACGTCTGATACTACCACTGTTTCCCCTAGATCTTCATAACGTCTTGTGAACGGGTTATAGATCACATCCATCTCTGCCTTTTTCTTAACAATCTTGGGTCTCCCAATTCCTCGCGTAGCACGAACGTTGCCTGTTTAACTTGACCTACTGGGGCCATTTTATTGTTATCTGCTGGGCACGGTAGGGAGGGTTTTGTATTTTCACTGGGTTCGGGAGGATTGCTGGATCCAACAGCGATTGCGCGAAAGATAGGTCGCTGACTATATCGAGGTAGTGTGGTTCCATAACCTCTGGTGTTTCTCCTAGTAAGGGATAAACACCCCTAGGTGAGTGATATTCCCAGGCATATGAGTTGACTCGCACTGCACTAGCCGGCGCAAGCCTTGGCCTCTTCTTACTCCATGCATTGCGGTCTTGATGGCTGCTATCAGTGTTGTCAGAGTCTATAGAAAGTGAAGGTGAAACCGTAGGGGAGTAAAATATTTTCATTACTGATGTGTGAATACTCCTTTTCCTACTGGCTAGATTTTCCACTTCGTACACTACGGGGGATATTTACTTGCTTAAGCGACAGAGAGCTATAAATATTGCCACTAATTTGGCCAAAAAATGGTCGGATCCCGACGGTAAAACATGTTACCTTTGACATATCATGTCGGTAACCTTAATATCAATTCTAGAAAGAAGGAGGCTCCGAAAGGAAAAACCAAGCAAGTTGCACTAATGAAGCCCTGCGCCTCGATACGAGCTCGGCGAGAGGAAATAATATAGCTATCAATGCTTTATTAACAGGTTATGTGGCACAAGAGAGGAGAAAAGACTTGCTTTTCTAAAAAGAAGAGGATTATAAATCTGTATATTGAACAAGTAGGTTATTAATAAAATTATTGTCTGTACAAATAGGTTTCCTCCGTTTTTTTATAAAGAAATAAGAATTTATTATAAAACAAGGTACAAATAATGTTATTCAAAATATTACCTATCACGTTTTACTACTTTTGACCATCTTTCGGGCAGTAAGTGGATACCCCGTCTAAAAAATTGCTCCTCTTTTGAGGCGATCCACGAATCGACCTATTTCTTTAATTCCTCGTAAGAAGTGAAGTGCTGCTCAGCCACACCACGAGTCATCGACCGGAATTGGTGGAAGTATGAAGGAGCAATATCTGCTGAATACGGCATGTGAGATAGGATGTCCCAATTCAGTGTTTCTAACGTTTTCTTTACGATTTGTACAACATGTGGCCGAGCGTTGTCATGCTGAAAAATGACATTATTGAGCCTTTTGATATATTGTGGACGTAACATCTTCAATACTCGACTCAATTGCATCAGCTGTTGTTGGCAACGTTCCCCGGTGACGGTTTGATTCTGTAGGAGTAGTTTGTAATAAATTACTCCAAGATGATCTTACCGAATGCACAGCATTAGCTTCTTGCCATGAATGTTTGTTTTGGCCATCGAAATAGAGGCATGCCCGGGCTTACCCCATGACTTCCTAAGCTTTGGGTTGTCGTAGTGAATTCACTTTTCGTCCCTCATTATCATTCGATGTAGAAATCCTTTGCGATTTTGTCTTTTAAGCAATTGTTCGGAAGTGAATAAGCGACGCTCGACGTGTCTTAGCTTCAGTTCGTAAGGAACTCAATTTCCTTGCTTTTGGACCATACCCAGGGTTTTGAACCGTTGTGAAATAGCTTGCTGAGTCATACTTAACTCTTATGCGAGTTCAACGATCAATTCTTCTTCTTATATTTCACATGGACCTTCCACCATTAAAGCTTCCAAATCTGTGTTACCATACACTTTGGGTCTTCCACTGCGTGTTTTGTCCTCCACGTCAAAATCACAACCGATGAATCAAGAATCACAAGTGATGCTAGCAAAAAGGTATTAAAATGTTATATGTTTCCGGATGTCAACATATACTATACCACTTTTTAAAACTGATAATTTCGATGTTATATTATCGGTGGCGCGATCTTTTCAAAACGGCGGAAACTTATTTGCTGCTCGCTATGCTATCGAGCTCCACACTTTGGGTACAATGTTGTAACCAAGTCTGCGCACACTACTACTTGCTTACGTAAATACTCTGCTGCCTCGATAAACAGAGCATAACAGAGCATAGTAAATAACAATAATAACTACTTATAGTTTATTAATATAACAATAATTCGCATAGAGCTTTACGCGCACACGACAATAATCTTGTTAGCTCATGCGGAGTATGAACTCTTAAAAATCCTGAGCGACTCCTCCTGAGATTATCGCGGTAGCATAGCATTGCGTACGATCGACGATCCCTGCCAGTACCAGTCGTCCTCGTCAATGGTGTACGTGATTCCTGTCCAGGATTTCACTAGATTCAAGTCAGAAGATAAGGTGCGTGTTACTGAGTAGTGAAAAGACGTCCGCACTGCTTCGCTGATTCAAAACGTCTCTCCCGAGACGAGGCAGCAGGAGAGCCTAGACCCGAGAATATGCACCAGGTGTACTGATATGAAGTGAGCAATTTTTCAAAATATTCGTCATTGATTCCTCCATATTTTAACCACCTTTCTGTCGATTTATGGATGCCACGCCAATACGAGACCCATTTATGAAAACAAATAATCTTCGGATGGGGACATTCTGGTGAATACGACAGATGCGATAGCAGCTCACAATTTGGTTCTTTGGTTTCAGGAACTAGTTTTGTTTAGTGTGCAAGTACATTGCCATGGAGAAAAATTATCCCGTCTTCTTACCCATTCTGATTATGTTTTGATCAATGTATGATTCCAATTGCTCATTTGTTGTAGATAGTGATCAGTATTAATTTTGTCATTGACTGTAAATCATTCATAATACACTAGGCCACTCTAGTCCCACAAAACACACAGCATTGTCTTCTTGCCAAATCGATCTGGTCTACGAGCTGCTAAAACCGAATGAAAACTGTTTGAACATAGATCAGTAATCGCGAGCAATAGGTGCAAAGTCATTCTCTTGTATGATAACGTTCGACGACATGATGCGAAAGCCGCCAAAATACCCTGTTGCAGCTCGAATGGAAAATGCTGCCGCACCCAGCGGACTCGCCAGACATAGCGCCTTCTGATTACCACCTATTGAAATCGATGTAACACGATCTCGTTAATACGCACTTCCCGCATGTTCAAGAAGTGTGAGAATTTGTGGATGATTGGATCTCCTCGAAACCGCTATCGTACTTTCGCCACGGTATCACCATATTGCCAGAAAGTCGAGGAAAAGTAGTAGAAAATATTTTGATTAAGCTAACGTGTATCTCTTTTCCATCATAAATGACCTTTTTCCGTTAATAAAGGACGGAATTTATGTTCGCCACCTAATATAATTGTGTTAGTTGTGTATTGTACAAGTGCAATCATAATTATTTCAGTATATTTCAGTATATTCAGTATAATCTGTCATTATATAACATAAAATTAATTTTCAGATAACTACTTTTACTATTTTAAGTAAAATGTAAATACATAGAAAACTAGAAAAGACAGTGTCATTGACAAGTACTTAAACAATAAATGCTTAGGCAGTTTATTAATTAAAATAAAAAATTGTAATTATGTCAACTGTTTCGAAGTAAAATTAATAAATATTTTTATTGTTCTTAAAGTCTTTATAATATCATATATATATTAACTAAAATAATGACAGTCAGACTGTCCTTGTTTATTATCACCCCCGAAGAATCTAAAATAAATCTTGTTACTAAAATAGATTAAAAATATAAAATAAAATAATAAGAAAATAAAATAAAAATAATAACAATAATAAACTATATTCTATGTTCATAAAGGACAATCTGAATGCACCCACCATCTATAATCTTCTTTGATGTCCGAGGTTTCGAACCGCTACTGTTCATCCTCAGAAACTAAACTAAAGTGAAAAACCCAACATGGTACTTTATATATATATATATATATAGATATACCGCCTCGAACACGAGGACGGTGGGCACGGCCGTTGCAAATATGTGTGACCGGCTGGGCTTAGCCCCGAATTATCTAGGCGAGAGAGAGGGGCGGTTCGCGATGAGCGAAGAATCGCATGCGGGATTAAGGGCTAACGAAATAAGAAAGCGAAAGAATTAAAATCGATATAGATTTAATATCGAGTAAATTTACAACACATATGCGCGAAGGCGCGAGGCGCGTAGGCCGAGGGTCGCCGAGGTGACGGCGCGCGAGCAGCTGGGGAAGAGAGAGAGAGAGAGAGAGAAGAACTGGCTGCCACTTACAGTGAGGTGTAGACGCGTCCGTGGAACCCGTTGGCAATACTTCTTCGTTCAACCACGCCTTGGTTCGCCAAGAGAGGCGGTACCTCCGCTTGTCGAAGTCCCCGAGATGGCGCGGCTACTCTGCACAGACGGAAATCGGGCGGCAGGCTCGTCCGCTCGAGTTCGGCAGCTGTATACGACGGTAACACGCACGGCAGCGACAACAACACGCGCGTTTTGTAACGTAACCTTCGCGAGGACGACGTTCGTGTTGAGAGCACGTGGGGCGTGTTCCCGAAAAGCCACAACACAAGCTAATCAAGCCCGAAGAAAGCAAAGCAAAACAAATAGCACGCGCTTCTCTCTAAGGCTGTCTTCTCACTGTCAAATTCGCGCGAGCGGCCGTCTCTCCCATCTTCCTGCTCTCTCTCTCTCTCTCTCTCTCTCTCTCTCTCTCTCTCTCTCTCTCTTACTTACCTCTCCGTCGGTGTAGTCGTGCGTCGGCCTGTAACAGATATCTATTAATATTTACATTTAAACATATATATACATATTCACTGGGCTACGACAGGAGAGAGAGCATAGGGACGTGGGAAAGCAAGCTTACGCGGCGCTTGCATTCCCCGTCACACGCCCCTCCTCCAGACGCTGGTAGCCGAAGCGTGTCAGTTCGACCCAACATCTCTCTCTCTCTCTATCTCTCATGGTGAATATCGCGACAGGATAGGCATCACTACATAATACATAACTGGAGAATGTCTTAATAAGGAGAGGATAGAAAATAAAGCCGCAGGTGCATTATGCTCCTATCCTACATGACCTCTTGACGGCCCTTGGCATGGCCCCGACTGCGGCGGGGGGATTGGCCCGGCGGTAGTGCTGAGCACTGGCTTTTCCTGGGGCGACCTACTTTCCGCTTTACCTGGGATATGTCACTATTGCAAACGGCTTCGCTGTTATGGGGCCCCGCAATGACTCGCGCTTGCATCCTTCGACGGGTCACAATTCACGTCCTACGTGGTCTCCCCAATATACGCGGCGTGTCATCGGCGTTAGGTCGCGTGGTATTGTCCGCGGGAGTATCGCATCGTACGCTCGTACCAGGATTACAATGAGGCGCGTTGTCGGGGCGCCGTAAGCTCACCAGGGGTGTTACAACGCTGTTTCGCTCGCTCGCCTCGACATTACAATCGGACGCATCGCAATCACGGTTTTCGCCCGAAGGCTCTTCTGTGTCGGATCCGCTATCATCTTCGGGGTCGTGGTTTTGATTGTAGGGCTTCAGGTCGGCGACATGATGCTTACCAGTATTTCTTCCCGTAGAGTCGATCAGTCGATAGACATTCGTGTCGAGTTTCTCCATGATGGTAAAGGGCCCGTCGAATTTCGGGGCAAGCTTGGCGCTGACGCCTTGTATGCCTGACGAGAGGATGCGATTACACCGCAATACGCGATCGCCAATCGCGTAATGACCATCGCAAAGTCTCGGATTATAATAGCGAGCTTGCTTCGCCTGTGCTTCCTGCGAGTTTTCCGCTGCCTTTAGGTGGCGATCAGATAATTTCTCCATGCGCTCTTTCCATGTTGTAGAGCAGCCTCTTCTTGCGCAATCTGTGCACGCTGCTCCTTCTGGTGGCGCTGTGTGCCAGCGGCTGCGTGGTGACGACTCGTGTTAAGGAAGCCCGCACTTACGCCAATGGAGTCTTGTACGGATGTGTTGTACACAAATATCTACTCGGCGATATGCGCATCCCAAGGAATTTTTCGAGAACCTTATTACGAAATTCGGTGCCATTGTTCGATAGGAATATTTCGGGCGTACCAAAGCGTAGAAATAATCGATCTTTCAATTCGCGGCGAATCGTTTGCGCATTCGCCTTTCGGATAGGGTTGCACTCTACCCAGCGAGTGAATAAATCCATGAAGACGTGTAATTACTCGTATCCTCGAGTAGATCGTGGAAACGGACCCATCACGTCTCCAGCTACAACTGTCCAAGGGCGGGTGACCGTTTGATGGCCCATCAGGCCCGCTGGTGCAGCCTACTGTACCTTACATTGCTGGCACACGGTGCAGTCACGGACAAATTGTGTCACATGTTTCTGCAGTGAGGACCAATAGTATGATCGTGCAATACGGTTATACGTCTTATGGTGTCCGAAATGACCAGCTGTGGGCTCCTCATGACATTCATGAAGAACGGTACGGCGATCTTCTTTAGGCACGACTAGCTTCCACGCATCCTGGTCATCTACTAAATCTTCGACGGCAGGATCGGGACGGTAGTAGTATAGTCGTTGCCCAACGACTTTCCACCATGGGTGGTCGGTTGGAGCGCTCACCATTTTCTTACGAAGGCGCAAACACCAGAGGTCTTGCACATCTGTGACGCCGAGGGTGGCGACTTCGCAGGTCGGCTCGTCTTCGTACAAACGAGAGAGGGCGTCTGGTACGCAATTTAAGGTATCTTTCCGGTGGATGACTTCGCTGAGTGCAGCCAACGAAGGCTGCTATGATCGGTTATCACCTGCACGTTATAACCTACCCACAGCCCATAGCACGGCGAGGCACTCACGTTCGGTGACCGAGTAATTACGCTCAGCCGCAGTCATCGTACGACTAGCGTAGGAGAGCACGCGCTCGACACCACCAACTGATTGCGTGAGCACGGCGCCTAGTTCCGAGTCGCTGGTGTCCGTCTGGATGACGAACCTTTCTCCGAACGATGGTCGAAAAAGGACTGGTGCAGATCCGACGAGCGCCCGGATCTATTCGAAGTCTTGCTGCTGCTCTTCTCCCCAATGACACTTGATGTTCTTCTTAGTTAATCGAGTGAGAGGCTCAGCAAGCGTTGCAATGTTCTCTATGAACTTGCGATACCAGGACGCAAGGCCTAGAAACCTACGGAGCTGCTTCAGGTTCGGCGTACGTCAAGATTGGTGCAATCTTATCCGGATCGGGTCGGAAACCGTTACGATCTACGAGGATGCCGAGAAACCGTATCTATGCGAGTCCGAATTTGCTCTTCTGCTTATTAATGGTCAAGCCGGCATCGGAAATTCATTGCAGAATATGTTCAAGCTACCTGAGGTGCTCGTTAAAGCTCTCCGTAGCGATGATCACATCATCGAGGTAGGCGAAGGCCATCGGCTCCATTTCAGGGCCGATCAGCTTGTCGCTTAACTGCTGAAAGGTTACAGGGCCACCGGCGACACCATATGGTATACGTGTCCATTCAAATAACCCCATGCCTGAGACCGTGAAGGCAGAGAGGTGTCACGATTGCTCACGAAGAGGGACCTGATGGTATGCGCTGCTGAGGTCCAGTCTGGAAATGTATCGCGCATTTCTCAATTTCCGTAAAATTACGTCCATGTAAGGGAGCGGATACGCGCCGACTTTGGATACGGAACTCAATTTGCGATAGTCCACGCAGAATCGCTAGCTCCCGTCGCTCTTGCGAACCATCACGACGGGGCTAGACCACTCGCTGGTTGATCTGCAAATTACGCCTTGATCAAACATTTTGCGAACTTGCGCATGTATCTCCAGCTCTATCTTCTGAAAGACCGGATAGTAACGCTTCATAACCGGCTTGGCATCGCCGACATCGATCACGTGGTTGGTCAGATACGTGCAGAGCAGTGGCTGATCAGCCGGAGGCAGCATCCGGTCGAAGAGTTCCTCGAGAGCTCGACGTTGACTATCATCAATATCAGCTAAGGCTATAAAGGCAACCGAATACGCCGAGGTAACTGAGATGGTGCAGAGTTGTAGCAGAACGAAATCCGCAGCACCCTCGATCGACATGGTGTTGTCGCGCGGGTGGATGGCCACATTGAAAGCGCGGTAGAAGTCTGCACCGAGCAGACAGTCGTTTTCCAAGTCTAGAATTATGATGACGTCGAGCTCCATTTCAACGTCTGCAATGGCAAACGAAAGGGACATCTGGCCTATTATCGGCTCAATTTTTTCCGTGGTGAGTCGAGCACCAGATCCAGGAAAGGGTCGAACTAGACGACCGAGGGCAAATGCAATCTGCAGGCGGATTGCTCCAAGAGCTGTATGAGCAGCCCCTGCATCGAGCAGTGCATGGATGCGAAACTCGCCTAGGCCCACCTGTACCCATCGTCGTGAATACCGATCGGGGTCGACAATTCAGCTGATTCAGGGGAGTCACGCTCGTGATGCTCCTTCTTTAGAGACAGGAGAGGACAATCATCATTACCCGCTGTCCTCACAGCTGCCTGCTGATCTTTAGAGGTCTCACGGAGCGTAGGGGCGAGTTGGACCTCAATTACTCGCCCTTTTTCGTATTTCCCGAACACTCGGGACAGCTGCGTAGGGTATGGCTTAGCCAACTGCAACCCCAGCATAAGAACCGCGGATCAGGACCTGCTGTCCGACCTTTGTTCTTGTCGCTGAGGGGCTTGCGAACTAGCTTTCCCCTGCAGGATGGCTTCCTCTCCGAATTAGGTGAGGTCGATGCTCTGGTCTTCCGTGTACACGGCGACCTCGGGCGTGAGTCGCGACTGCTCCTCTTCGTGATAAGAGCTGCGACACCTGGCTCCTCTAAATCAGGTGAGGTGGCTCTAAAGCCCACCTCTTGCAAAACTTCTTGCACTAAATCTTTGGCTTCGGGCGCGTGCGAGACGTGTCTGCCGCATGGAAAGCCACTTCGGGCATTATGCAGTCCTCGGGTGACGGAGGTGGCTTGTAGTTGCGCTCCGCGTCGAGGACGCATTCGGCCTCTCGAGCGAATTCGATTAGCCGATTTACGCTCGTAATCTTCTCCCGCGCAACTAGCTTCTGTATCTCCGGGAGTAGATTACGGTAGATAAGAGCGAGCTGTTTGTCGTCCAAACATGGTGATTCGAACCGATTTAGGATCGTCAACAAACAGAGCACGTAGTCACGTATTGGCTCGCGTTTGGCCTGTGTGCGCCGCTGAGCTTCACCTTATCAGCTCAGCTTGGAAGCGTCGATAGACGCCGTAGCAGCTCCGGGCTGCGTGACAGAATTCTTGCCATGCGGTCCAGTCTTTCCGGGATAGATGGTACCAGTATAGAGCTACACCGTCGAGGAGCTCCGTCATTGCATTGAGCATATTCTCGTCCGTGAGCAGCGTCAATCTGCGACATTCCGTGATCCTCTGTAGAAATTCTTCGTCGGCGAGCTCATCACATCTCGGTCCATGTGATCCACCCCCCTTCCAGGCTCTTGGAACCGAGGGTAGCAAGGAGCCGAGAACGTAGGCTCGCCGGTCGACCCTGAGAATCTATTGCTGTTCGCGTTTTTGTAATTTTCCAAGTATTGGAGGTCGTACGTGTCTTGGAAGGTGACACGATCGCGTCGCGGCGTTTTCTGCAGCTGTTGTTGGATATTAGACAGCGTAGCATGCATTTCATTTTTCCGCTGCTGCAGATTTTGAACAGTGCTGCTCTGTTGCCGCATCCAAGTTTGTAGCATATTCTGTATATTGTGTAATCCATGACTGATTGTTTTCGGGGTCAACAGACTGAGGCTCGACTGCTGCTTCGGACGCATGGGATGCGACTTGCGCCTGATGTGTAATATCATTCGTGACACACGCATCGGGAGGCGTAGCTACGCTCGTGATGGCTGCCTGAATCGGCGATTCATTGGCTGTGCTCCATGCGATCGGTTCGTGCCTGCTGATCTCTGCCAAATTGAAATCGATCAGATTTTGTATTTGCTGTTCGGCAGCTGTTGTGCTACGTCTTTGCCCTGTGCTCGGATTGACTTCCCGAGCCTGCTGTGTGTCAGCTGATTCATCAGCTTGTTCAGCGTATGTCACTTCCATTTTATTTAAAATATATGTCTTCGGAGCGTCACGCATTGTCGAGGTTACGATTACTTTTAACAGATTTTTATCTCTGGCTTTGGAGCCAGTCATTAAAGTCGTCTGGCGGGTTCGCCATCTTTTATTTATTTAGTTGACGCAAAGCTAGCGGAAGACAAACGCACAAATAAAACAAAAAAAAGAACGTGAGAAAAGGGAGCACGGAACAGCAAAAAAAATCTTTGTTCTTTGTTTATAATGACAAAAATAAAAAAAAATAGAACAGAGCGAGAAATTTCAAATCAATTAATTACAATTATTAGATCAACTGCAAAATTAATTAATGCACTTCGTAAATAATACATTTCTCGGTCCTTCTTCAGCAATTAGAAAACAGCAAAAACCAATAGAAATCGTAGAAATATAAATTCTAGGAAATTTAGAAATCATAAAATAGAAAACAAATTTGAGAGAATTTATTATTTAATTAATTAATTAATTAACAAATATTAAATTATTCCATAAGTTAAATAATTAAACATTCCAATGAATCAATTATTTAATAAACTGTTTAGTGTTCGTTGTTTTCCTTGCTCAAAAAAAAAGAAAACAAAGAACAAAACATTTTTGTTTGGCAAGTATTTCAAAACCGACAATGTGGAGAGACAGTGGATTGCGAGGGCGCCAGCGCAAAAGTTATAGGCGACTAACGCAAAAAAGAAATATGTAAGAAACAGACAAAGAAAACCGAAAATTTTATTCTCACCACAAAAGTAAGAAAAAAATAAATTTCATGAATTTTCCAAAAATTTTCCAAAATTTTCAGAGATTTTCACTTTTTTCATTCATAAATATTCATCTAAAAAAAAAAATTATTTTTGCATTTTCGGAGAAATTTTATTTTTCAATTTCAAAAAAAAAAATTTTTCCTTTTTTTTCGAAAAATACTAAACTACAAAATATTAAAGATATAAGAATATCAAAACGAAAATCCAAAACCGAAAAGCATAAAAGGAAAAATAATTTTGATCAATTAAATTGGGAGCAAAGAAAAATTTGCGTTAGTTGCGTGTACACTCGTATGTATGGCGTAGAGTCGCGGTAGTGTGTGTATGTGTATATACACAGATCGCCAACTTCGCAATTTTTATACTTGTCGTGTCGCAAGTATGTATAAAAATTTGTTGTATTTACGCAGAACAGATAACTATCATTAATTACATTTCTTATCCTAATAGCTTATTGATAGCATATTATTAATTATATTAGTTATATTTTAAAATTTGATATTAATATTATCATTATATGTTATATTAAATCAGATTATTAATTCATTCTATATTAACTTAAATTAAATTAATATAATTAAATTACATTAAATTTGTAATTAAATTAAACTCCCATATAAACCATTACATCAATTAATGTCTATGCACGTATTTAAATCAATCTCAGTATTATTGAAAAGCCGCTCAAATATTATAATGTCGCATTCGGCTGTATATTAAATTTGTGCCGCTTTTCAGCATCATTCATCTTACTGGCAGTGGCCTTGACCGCGAGTGTTTATATTACCGATTCGAAATCGCAAACACTCTCGGCGCGCTGTATATTGACAGTTTTCAATATAACTATCTCTTATATAAATAGTTATATTATTCAAGAGATAATTATATTTGGCACAGTTAGTTAATAATTTTAGGTTTGCGCGCATCCGCTTAATTTGCGAATTTTCGCAGGGGCACAAAATATATTACACAATATATTATAAAATATATACTAAAATGTATACGAACGTATGTATATTTTTTTATTAAATTGTGCGATCCCGAAATCACGTTGGGCGCCATGTAACGGTGCGCGTGTCTGGTTGCAAATATGTGTGACTGGCTGGGCTTAGCCCCGAATTATCTCGGCGAGGGAGAGGGGCGGTTCGCGATGGGCGAAGAATTGCATGCGGGATTGAGGGCTAACGAAATAAGAAAGCGAAAGAATTAAAATCGATGTGGATTTAATATCGAGTGAATTTACAACACATATGCGCGAAGGCGCGAGGAGCGCAGGCTGAGGGTCGCCGAGGTGACGGCGCGCGAGCAGCTGGGGAAGAGAGAGAGAGAGAGAAGAACTGGCTGCCACTTACAGTGAGGTGTAGACGCGTCCGTGGAACCCGCTGGCAGCACTTCCTCGTTCAACCACGCCTTGGTTCGCCAAGAGAGGCGTTATCTCCGCTTGTCGAAGTCTCCGAGATGGCGCGGCTACTCTGCACAGACGGAAATCGGGCGGCAGGCTCTTCCACTCGAGTTCGGCCGCGGTATACGACGGTAACACGCACGGCAGCGACAACAACACGCGCGTTCTGTAACGTACCCTTCGCGGGGACGACGTTCGTGTTGAGAGCACGTGGGGAATACCTAGAGCACGAGGCGTGTTCCCGAAAAGCCACAATACAAGCTAATCAAGCCCGAAGAAAGCAAAGCAAAACAGATAGCACGCGCTTCTCTCTAAGGCTGTCTTCTCACTGTCCAATTCGCGTGCGCGGCCGTCTCTCCCCACTCCCCGCTCTCTCTCTCTCTCACTTACCACTCCGCCGATGTAGTCGTGTGTCGGCCTGTAACAGATATCTATTAATATTTACATTTAAACATATATATACATATTTACAGGGCTACGACAGGAGAGAGAGAGCATAGGGACGTGGGAAAGCAAGCTTACGCGGCGCTTGCGTTCCCCGTCACAATATATATAACCTATCCCCACTAATTTATTGGTATAATATTTATAGGTCGCACACCTTCTTGAATTATATATAAAACATAAATTTTATATTACTATAAAGAATTATAAGTATTGTCCAATTTATTACGATTCTTCAAAATATGAATATTTTCAAGAGTTTCTCTTTTATATTTATTTTTAATACCTTGTTCCAAAATCTATAAATTTTCAAAATCGAAAGAATGTAACAACTGTAAATTATGTTCTTTTAGCCCGGATATACCATTCATGCTTCGCAGGCTATACTGATGCTCATATATTCTTTATTTTAAGTATCTACCCGTTTGCCTAATGTAATATTTGTCAGTCTTTACAATTTATTTTGTATACCATAATGAACTTTCAAACATTTATGATTCTTATTTGTACAATTATTAAATAGTCTTCTTATAATATTATTATTAACTAAATTATTAATATTAAGTAAACTTGAATATTAGGTTTTTGAAAGTACTTCTAATTCTTATTTTTAAATATTTGAACTAGGTCTTTTAATAATATTATGAACTAATATAATTATAGCAACATTCAGAATACCCTTATTTATAATTAATCTCGTAGATTTTCAAATCTAAAAATTAAAGTAGGGCTGGATTTCCTTATATTCGGAACTGTCTATATATGCGATTTTCTAAAAATTTTCAGTTCGTTATACAGCAATGACCATGATGCGCAATGCGCTTACCAATATATTTAGTACACAAACATCCCCTGTTTAACACGAATTTAACCTTTTTTAATGCAATCGCTTATAATTTATTGTATTGTCATAGCGCTAATAATTATTAGAGAAGTTGTTAGAGAAATTTAGGAAACATTAGGAAGTTCATATCTTTTTAGATCAGAAATATATGCTTTTATCTTTTTCTCGTCGCCTTTTTCGTCCAACTCAAAAATTACTGAGGAAACTTTTCTGATCATACGACATGAGGCTACGAACTTCAGCGCCACATTGGCCGAAAATTTGTCGGAACCCGGCGTTAAGATGTAGTTTTCGAACAGACCATGTTTTTGGCCTTAAAATGTTCTGCTTCTGATGCCTTTGATGTAATATCTGGCTTGTTTTTTCCACTGTTCTAAGGTTTTTTATAACATGTGCCTGAATTATACGGGTTTTTTCTTGATTTTGTCGATAAGTTGCCCTTTCTCTTTTGTTGTGCCCTAAATTTAGAATGTCGGGAATGCCTATGTGCTTGCATCTACTGATGTATTCATAGCAAACTTTCGGGAGATGACAATCCCAGTCTTTTTTATGATCGTTTTTAATAAAAATTGAAACGATTATTTTTATTGTTCGATTTACTCTTTCAACAGGATTCGCATAGTATGGCGCTACGAGCTAGTCTAGGACACCTAGTTGATTTAGTTTACATTTCAATAGATTATTGCTGGATTTGCTGCCATTGTCCGTAATTAAGAATTTCAGTCATCTCGATCGAAAAATAATTAGATCCTCACATGCCTTGGTGGTGGTTTAGCCAGTAGCTTTTCGCAAAGGTTTTACCGTTAAGTACTTAGTGAACAACTGCTCGGATATCAAGAGGTAATTGTGTTTACCTTTATTAGCAGAAGAATCCCATCATGTCTGCTGCCATAGTGGTCCGCGGACTTTATACATTTTTTTAGCTATTAGGCTTATTGGAGCTCTCTGGGATACTTTGTGTATTTGGCACTCCAGCAATGTTTGACGAGTTAATATATATCTCTCATCATTCCAGACCAGTAGTAATGCTGGCTCCCTTTTTGTATCGTTTTCTCGATGCCAAAGTGACCTGACATCGGAGTGTTATAACACTGATGTAACACTCTCTCACGATCATTTGATGGTATGACCAGCTTCCAATCTTCTAAACTTACGCCTTGGTAAGTCCGTGTCAGAGTTGTATTGGATCGTATACTGGAATAGTTCTTCCTGAGGGAGTGCAAAGACAGTAATCTCTTTGCTGCTCTCTTCTATGAAAATCTGATGAGGCTGGCTCAAGTATATTTTAGATAGAAATCGTGCAGCTTTCCGATTATCTAGCATGACGTCCATATGAGGCAGCGGATACGCGTTTTTCACTGTAATTTGATTGACCACCCTGTGATTAATGTCGAATCGGATCTTAACATCCTTATTCGGTACGGTCAGCGATTAGATTCACTACGAACTTTCTAATGTTTGTGATATGCCCTCTGCCAAAACTTATTATTATTAGCCTTAATTTAATATAATTTAATATAATTATATATAAGTTAATATATTTTATATTAACTTATTTAATATAATTATCATAATTTAATATAATTCTATGGGTTTAATTGGTATAATTCTATTAGCCTGTTTGCCACTTCACAGTCGCGAAATTGATGGTCATTTTTATGTTCATCAGAATTTTATGTTGATAATTAAGTTCTATTTTCGGATCATTGTTTTGATTTATTGGTCATTTATGTCAAGTATCAAATCCTCTTGTTGGTCATTAGAACATAACTTTCCATCTGCTATCTGCATGAAGGAGATTACCGGGATTATTACTGATTTGATCAGTTTGCTCGGACCACGTACGACTTTCTGTAATGGGGATCAATCAATGTGGCGAATTTTTTCCCAAAAATTCAATATATAAGATAAAGCGATTTTTGTCTCGGTGTATTGGGGTATGAGCTGGTCACGTCACCTGCCGTCGGCCATTTCTGATCAGCGATGTAATTTACAATTTTGCAAACTCGTATCATAAGCAGTGTCGAGATAGGCTCCATAATCCTGCCCCCTTATGCATTTTCCAATCTTACTGTAACTGCAGTGCGGAATTTCATTGTGGTAACATCTGCTTTTTTTCGTCTTTTTTGCAATAAAAATATAGTTAGAATTAAAATTTGAAGTTGCTTGTAGTTAGGACGGTTGATACAAATATATATAGCCCAAACTGTTGAGTTGAAAGACTCATTGTTATTTTGAGTGTTTCTGCCCAAACATCTCTCCAACAATTCCGTTTTTGTTAGATCTTCGTAGATCGGTTTCAGCACCTCTTGTACGTCACCAGTAAGAACAGGACAATGTTTATAATTTTTTAAAGCGTTGTTTTCTTCGGCTTTCTTACACTTGCACCAACTGTCTGAACAGTACGTATTCTGTGGTTTGGAGTCTGTGGAGATTTTGTGGTAATAGTCGGCCCAGATCTCGTTCCGCATGCCTTCTACTGAATTTGAATTCCTTTCAATTGCAAAACTGTAGTTTTTAGATAACTCCTTCAATAATTTGATACTTAGATCAGCAGTCTTCACTTTTTTAATCACGACTTTTGGTTTTTTCACAACTTTCTTCGGTGCAGCTACTTTTTTCGTTTTTTCTCCGGCCTTCAGTTTTACAGTCTCAGCTTTTATTTCTTCGAAATAAAATTTTCTTCGCATCAGTTACACGTTTGATTTACAATAGGGGAACAGCTGCTGCAGCGTACAAGGCCAGGTAGATGGCTTATCCGGCGCAAGCGCTGGGCGGGTCAGAATAGCGCGCTCAGGTAAGTGCGTTCGAAAGGTGAAAAAGTATAGTTAGTCTACCTGAACCTTTCTAAAATTTTGAACTAAAATTCTTAAATATATTTACTTTCAAAAAATGTAAAAAAAACTTTTTTTTTCAAAGTTGTAAAGTAGAATACTGCCTTAAGAGGCATGTGTTTTTGCTATTCTCTTGCTCTATCTGTAATATCTTTACACGTCAAACTTGTCGTCAACCGCGCATACATGTAGATGTACATACCAGTATAAAACTCTGGTATCTGTATAGGTGAGGCCTTCGACACGGTCTTTAATAAGATTCGCGGAGCTATCAATTCTGCAAACTTAAACAGTAAGACTAACGCACTCAATCCATGGTATCTCTAGGGATTGAAATGGCCATATACTTTTCTGAGATTCTCATGCTCTATCCTTAATTTCTTTATAAATTAGCTTGATATTGTTATATCGCACCGAAAACAAGTTAACCTGATATTCAGAGGAATCATGTCCACCTTTTTCTATATTTAGTAGATTGAGAATCCCCACACCTTGGAGTTTCCAATTCAAACTTAGAAGCGTCAATATATCCGACGAATAATAAAATTAATCGACAAAGTAAATACAAAAGTATTTAGTGAAATACAATTATAAAGGAAATATTGGCTAGCATAAATCATATTTTATTATAAATTCAATAAATAAATCATTTTAATCTAAAATACTTAGGTTTCTTTATATGCTAAGAATTATTTTTAAATAATTTAACTATTGTTTTTCATTGATGATCGAAGTACGATTTTAATTGTTTAAGAGTTGAAAAAGAGAACCTCAATAAAATAGAAACTTTCGTGATCCAAGTATTAGCTGCTGTAATTGGTTTTTCAATGGCTTCTTTTTCTATGGTTTCTTTGCATAATATATTCATTAGAATGGGCACTTAAGTTGAGAAAATTACATATATTTTCGGAGATCATAGTTTCGAAACTTAGAATTCAATACTTATGTTTGGTATTAATAAGATTTTAGATTCTTTTCACTTATTTTTTCTCCACTCCGTCGAAATATGGTTTTAGAATAGCTATGATATATCCTCGACGCTCTCGGTAGTATCTCTTCAAACCCTCTATCAACAAACAGTCGGAACTATTGTAAAATTATTTCAACACTGGGCATAAACTACATTAATTTTTTTTGGTTATTTATCGCCAATTTTCGGTTCACGATATAATGATATGGTGAAGTTAGTGCAAACTCTCAGAATGGTCAGTTTTATTAATTTTAATTCTCCTGAGTATTGATATGTGAAAGATGGAGGCTCTTTTACGTTCCGATACAATTGATTGTATGTGAAAAGTGCTATACGTAATATATTAGGAGGCTAACTCAGTTTCTAACTTTATTGCTTAGATGGTGATATAAGTAGTACGAAAGGTCAGATGTGTTGTATATAGTACTTATTTGTTAATTTTGACATTTACCCATAAAATACAGTGAACAGACACCAGCATTTGTGTAAGCATTATAATTTTTTGATCAATGAAAAATGAATCGTGATAAATCGTTCTTCGACATATCCTTTTGCACTATTTTAATTTGAAGAAAGAGAGAGCAGAAGCTTATCGATTGCTTCAAGAATGTTATGCCTAACAAGATCTATCGCTTACAACGTGTAAAGAGTGGTTTCAGCGGTTTAATAATGGAGATACTGATGTGAATGACAAAGTTTGAAGATAGTGACTTGCAAGCATTATTGGAGAAAAACTCAGCTCAATGGCAGAAGCAACTCGCTAATAAGTTAAGAGTTAATGACAGAGCAATTGGCAAACATATATATGCGATGCGAAAAATTCATAAAGGAGGGAAATGGAAGCCAAACGATTTGACTGAAAGTGCCATTGTAAATCGATACAACATTGGACTTTCTTTGCTTGCCAGAAAAAAATGAAGAGTTTTCTGTGGTGTATTGTGACTAGTGATGGACAATAGATCTACTGTGATAATCTTAAGTACAAAAGTCGTGGGTGGACCCAGGCTAACGGTCCACAGACACCAAAACGAAACATTCACGGCCAGAAGGTGTTGCTGTGCATTTGATGGGACTAGCAAGGTGTGCTGTACTGCGAGCTGCTAAAAATCGAATGAAACTATTACTGCCGAGGTATACAAACACCAACTGAATGATTTGCAACGGAAATAAAAAGTTTATAAACTAAGTTCGCCTCCTAATATATATATATATATTGTGACGGGAATGACGAACGCCGCTTACGCTTGCTATACCACGTTCCTATGCTCTCTCTCCCGTCGTAGCCTTCGTAAATATGTGTATATATTCTCTGTTGTTGACATGTAAATATTTAGCGTGTAGTTTGTAGGCCAAGGCACCGACAGTGATGCATATCTTATTGGTGCAGATCTGTACATCATTGCTACTTTTGTGGACCTACAGTTTATAGTGCGTTCCGAACCACTTTTTATTGCACCGTGTATGTTCAAACTAGCGTTGTTAACCAGTGTATAGGCTGATTTTTCCTATTGCTAATGTATATTTACGGTTTGTCGACCGGTGTATGGTGCCGGTCTACTTGTATTAGAGTATGATTCTTTTGCTTATGTGAAAATATTTTCCAGTCTATGATTGTTTGTATATATGCATTTCAGTTCCAACTGCCAGTTCCCTATGTACCTATTCGGGTTCCTCTATTATATCTGCTTCAAGCAGATTCTCTATTGCCTCAAGAGACAGCTTTGTTTGGATAAGCTCTTTGACTAGTTTTTCTAAAGCTTTATCTGCTTGGCTCAATCAAGCTCTGATCTCAATAGAGGTATTATTTTCTCTCTGGAACCTGATCCTAATTTCTTCGTATTTAGGACAGACGGTCAGGACGTGCTCAAATGCGTCCACCTCCCCACATGTGCATGTATCGCACTCTCGCAGATGGAAGCGAGAGAGATATCACCCGAAGTCACCATGCCCAGTGAAGAACTAAATTAACCATCGCGACGGCGTGATCCAGTCTGCCTTGATCCTATCTCTGATACTAGGTAGGTAAGAATGTGCCACCTTTTGTTGAGTTATTCCAGATCCTCTGCCAGTCATCAAGATATCTTTCTGATATCTATCTCGCGGCACGACATTGGTCCTCAGGTAACGCTGCATTTGTACAGTTAGCATATAGTTCTGCTCTACGCATGCATTCTAGCACGCTGGAGAGTTTTCCCGCTATTACTGCTAGGGCGTCTGTTGAAGTGGTCCTGTATGCACCATTGACTCTAATAAGCGCATGTTTTTGAGTATTTACCGACTTGGGTTGCTGTTCAACATACATCAAATCGTGCCAACCTGCCGCTGCATAAGTAGCGATAGGTGTGAACAGCCCGGTGTAAATAGTACTAAGCGCCTTAAATTTGAGGCTCCATTCTCATCAGGTATCCAATCGTATTAAATAATTCCACACACTTGGATTGTACCGCTTTTAAAGAGCAACTGATTTTCAGATGTTCGCCGAAATGGATTCCAAGGTATCATACGTTTTCTAATCTCTTCACCCTCGAGCTGCCAAACGTAATCTGGGGGGGGGGGGGCTTTCGGGTGATGGTGACCCCTCAAAATCAACATTCCATACTTATGTGAGGCCAGCTTCATTTTATTGAGGTGACACCAGGATTCCACTTCTTCAATGTAACTCTAGCCAGTCCTTTCGATCTCCTTACGCGAGTCTCCATCCGCTAGGAGTGCAATGTCGTCTGCGTACGCAATGACTTCACACCCTTGTCTTGGGAGCTGCCAAAGAAGGGGATCTAGGACAAGGTTCCACAGAGTTGGGGCCATTACGGATCCCTGCAGGCATCCCTCACTAACTCCAATTTGTACTTCCTCAAAGCCATCGCGTATGAGGACTCGACGGACCTTCAGGTTATCTTTTATTAGTTTGTAGAGACCCCTGGGGCATGCTTTGCTTTTCAATGCTGTTAGTATAGCGGGCCGCCAGGCATTTAGAGGGCGCCCTTTATGTCCAGCAAAATTGCTACAACATATTTCCTACTCAATTCACTCACAGTCTTACGCAACTGAACTATGACGTCCTCAGTGGATCGCCCTTTCCTGAAGCCGTACTGTCTTGGAGATAACCTTGTTTCAATAATCCCATTTAGCTTGTTCAGAATTAGAGCCTCAACGGTTTTGCTGAGTAGTGGCAAGAGGCAAACGGGCCTGTAGGACGCAGGGTCCTCAGGTTCTTTGTCCTCACCCTTTCGGATTGTGACAACTTGCCAACCTTCCACTCATTTGGGAAGACCGAAAATCTCAAACACGAGTTGTAGATATTAATCAAGTCCTGCCTGATGGTCGGCGGTGCTGTTCGAATGATGACCAAGTCGAAGCTGTCTGGACCAGGGGGCTTACTCAGCTTCACCTTGGCCATGACCTGATCCAACTCGGTGATATTAAATTCGACCTCGGCTCCCCTCGGTGGAAGAGCGTTACCCAAGGAGCTTATATCTTTTTCCTCCTCCGTTTCATCCTGTATATTGTCTGGAGTGAACAGGGAGTTTAGCACTGCCATGGCGGTGCTCATCTAGCCCGTCGTATAGGTTGCAAGCAACTTCCTTCACGAATCCACTTGTAGTCCGTAAGCTACGCCCCAAGAGTTCTAATTACATTTTACTGTATTAAAGTCTTGCCATTTGGTCTCTTTAGTATGACTGAGTCTACGGACATACTCCTTTCTGGAAGCTTTGTATTCTTTCTTGAGGTGCTTCCATCTGACGGGATCTGGAATACTCGATGGGCTCGATTTGTAGCCCTTATTAATCTATCTAACTCAAGATACCACCAGGGAGCCCTCCTAAATGCTACCCTACTCCTCGGTATGGCAACATTGCACGCTTTCCTCAAAGTGGCTGTCAATGAGCGAACTCTCTCTATAGTCTCCATTTTGGAGCCGGGCATTTCTTTAGGGACCTGGTCCCATTCATCCTCGAGTACAGCGCAGAAGGTATTCCAGTTCACTTCAGCGCAGAAGGTATCCATTCCCAGTATCTCGAGATTCGTGGTGACAAGAGTTACGTCCAGGTTTCCCTCTCCAACTTCATTGAAGACGGTAGTGATACTAGCTGGCACATTGGCGATCCGGAGTTTCCACTGCGCTATAAAATTTTCCAATTCTTCCCATTTGTAGTCGTTGCAATCAGACCCTCACAGGGGGGATCTGGCATTGGAATCAGCACCTATTAGTACCATCCTCCCTCGAAGTTCGTGCAGCACCTTACTCAAGTGAGTAAGGTGTACCTCTATTTCGTGGCCCAGCTGAAAGTATCCACTGACCACATACATCGTTAAAGAACGTAACCTAACCTCCGCTACAGCGAAGTGTATATTTGTTAAGTGCATTACTTTTAGCACGCTCACCTTGGAATTGAGGACTGCTATTGCCGCCCAGGGGATTTGCCCATCCACATATACCATCCTTGTGCACAGCCCAAATCCCTCTATTCGGCTACTGCGCTGGTATGGCTCCTGGAGAAGCAGGATGTCTCCTCTTTCCACACATTCTGACCTTATCTCTGGAGTCACCCTGCGTGCTCTTGTGGCATTTAGCTGCGCGAAGCGCAGGATAGCTCCACTTCGATTATTTCGTGTATTACTGGCCATAGTCTGTGGAGTTGATTAATCGTTCCATGGCAGCTTTGTACGCAGGACACTTGTTGTCCATTGAGCCATGGTTACTTGGCCTTTTGGCCTTTTTGCAGTTAACACACTTTGGTGCTGATTCTTTTTTTGTACAATCTTTGCTGCCATATCCCTCTAGACTACAGTGGGAGCAGCATTGCTCAGACTTGCAATATTTTGCTACGTGCCCATAGCCTTGGCACTTGTAGCATCTTGTGACGCGTAGGTAATCCTGCAGGAGATCCACTCAACGTAGACCCTCTTGCGTTGTGACAGTTTACCCCTGATTTCAGGGGTTACCTCTACCATACAAGGTCGTCTCGCTCCTTTTACCCGTTTTGAAGCGGGACTTGAAGAATTCAGAGAAGTCTTCACTTGTTGAGGCCAATTCGTCGTTTTGATCATATATTGCCAAGGTCATTTCGTCTGCCGACACGTCGTAAATTATGAGCTTTGGCTTTCCTTTCATCGGGGCCTCAATTTCAAAAAGCTCGGTGATGTTTTTTGAAGCTTTTAATATCTCGAGCCCCGCCTCAGTTGCAGTCTCCACAAGGAGGCCCCACCTGGTCTCTCAGAGGTTCCTTATTTGAACCTTGTTCTGCCTTGGGTTGAATGTCTTTTGCAAGACTTCTTTAGCTTTTCCAATGAAAGATATCTTTTCCTCGTCCCTTGGCTTCAGAAACACTTTTGGTGATGGTCTGATTACAGCCTTTGCAACTTGGGCCTTTGCAGCGACCAACCTGCGTTCTGCCTGTTTTTGCGTTGCTTTGTATATGGCAGATGCATAGGTCTGCGATTTCTTGTATTTGTTTTTTGTTGCAAGCTCTTGCAAGGCTTCCGATCTGGCGTCTGCTCGAGCACATCTCATGGCCATCTCTTAGATGATCACCATTAACTCTTTGTGGCTTTTCAGCCCCTCCTTCCTCATTCCTATATCCTCTGATATTTTGAGGGCTCCCTTAATGGTTTCAAAATGGTCCGCAGCCTGAGCTGGGACCTCCAGACAGTCCCTGGTAGTGTTACCAGGGGTTGTCTCATGTACGGGTGTGGCTACACTTACCTCTACAGTTTTCCCCACCTTTGTGCTCTTGTTGGTCTCTGTTTCCGTTTGTTCTGGACAGCTGTTCTGCGTTGTCGGCCCTGAGGAGGGGCTGACTGGCTTGTCAGCATCTTGCCTGCTTTTAATTGCCACTTGGGTGGCTGTTGTTTTGGCATCACCTGCCGCGGTGAACCTAACTTGCGGCGTCTTTTTATTTCCAAGTTCGTTTTCGGGTAGCTCCCTCTCTGTAGAGCGGGAGCTACCCAAGGAGCTACCCTTTGGCTCCTAGTCTCCCTAGCTTCCCTGTCTTTCTCCTTTTCCTCCTCTACTTAGTTAATTGATTCATATTTGTCGTACGTCCACCTACTGAGATCACTTTGCGGTATCCCGTTCGATGGACAAAGATTTGTTGTAACGGGCGATGTGAAATCCACTGGCAGTTTTAGGGGCTCCCTTCTTCTAACCTGGAACCATGCATCCCTTATCGCAACTGCCATACAGCTTAGGACTGGGGGGGGGGTTATAGAGTTGTTCCTTCTCTCGGCCGGGTGATAAACCCAAGCCCCCGGCCCATTAAAGCAGAACGTTCCATCGACTTGAATGTCGATGATCGCTAAACCACTTATAACAGATTTGCGGTAATTAGGAAGCAAGCGCCAATTTTCCACTTCCAGCATCGGTAACTCCCGGGTGTACTAAGTCCGTTAGGTCAAAAGTTGGTTTGATCCTATCCTGAAAGAGCATTACTGTATTTTAGCCGCATCCCCCATATATGCTTCATACACTCAAGAACGTAGACGTAAACAGTTAGTATTTTAGCGCCGAAAGGCACCGACGCACGGGCGAGGAGGTAAGCGAGAGAGAGCGAGAGCGGGAAGTAGGGTGAGATCATCGCGCACAAAGTTCTTCAGGAGAGAGAGCACTGCCGTGTTACGCTCGAGTGAGTCTTTTCTTCAGCGGAAAAATAATCTGCCTCGAGTGCTATTGTAGCCTCACCTCATGAGGTTCTTCTTTGGCTTTTCCTGTGTTGTTCGCGCTTAGTGCCGCCCTCTGGGCCGAGATTCGCGAAGTTCGCCCCGCCAACGTAGTTGCAGGGCTCGAGCTAACGAGGCTGCAACCCGGCCACTGCCTGTGCGGATTGACCGATTGTCAGTGGCAGCCCGCTATTTTCTCTCTCTCCCCTGATTCTGCACGCGCCGTCGCATCGACGACCCTCGACTTGCGCACAACACCTCGCAAATTCGCGGGTCTGTCAACGCTCACCGAGTAATAAAACTAATGATCTATTCTATTTTACTCGTTTCTCTTTTTTTTATTCTTCTCCTTGACTTGACGCGTCCTCGTACATGCGACGTTTCGCCTTTTGTGGACCATCCCTCTTCCATCTTCTGCAATGGCCGTGACCGTCGTCCTCGTGTTCGAGGCGGACACACGCACCGTTACAATAGATATAGGAAGTATACGCATCTATGCTATATAAACGGATATTGATATGCCAATTCCAGAAATTTAATTTTATGAAAAGAATTTTATAGTTCTTGAATTAATAATTTTGATTCCCAATTTATGCAATCCTTTATATTGGATTATGAAAATTTTTAGAAAGTAATTTAAAATAGTAACATAATACTCATCATACTTTAATTGTGCTTATCTAGATTGTTTTTGGATAAATTAATAAATTTGTCTATTGGTCTTACAATTCAATTAAGTAAATTTAAATTAATATATAATAATATCAAGATATATGTTTATATCAATATTAATATTGGGTATACAAATAATGAAATAAAAATTTATTGTAAAAAAAGGTACAAATAATGTCATTCAACATATTGCCATCACTTTCTACTAATTTTGACCAACCTTCGGGCAGCAAGCGGATACCCCGTCTCAAAAATTGCTCGTCTTTTTGCGCTAATCCACGAATCAACCCATTTTTTGAAATCCTCGTAAAAAGTGAAGTGCTGCTCAGGCAAACAATGAGTTATCGACAGGAATAGGTGGTAGTTTGAAAGAGCAATGTCTGGTGAAAATGGTGGATGGGGTGCGACGTCCCAATGCAGTGCTTCTAACGTTTTCTTTATGATTTTTGCAACATGTGGTCAAGCGTTGTCATGCTGAAAATGACTTTATCGTGCTTTTTGGGATATTGTGAATTTCAATGCTCAGCTCAATTGCGTCAGCTGTTATTGCTAACGTTCCCCGGTGACGGTTTAATTGCGTTGGAGTAGTTCGTAATTACTCCAAAGCTGATCCCACCAAATGCACAGCATTAGCTTCTTACCATGAATGTTTGGCTTTGTCATCGAAATAGAGGCATGTCCGGGCTTACCCCATGACTTCGTACGCTTTGCGTGGTCGTGGTGAATCCATTTTTAGTTTCCCGTCATGATTCGATATAGAAATTCTTTTGCGATTTTGCCTTTTAAGCAATTGTTCGCAAGCGTCAGATCGTAAGCAACCCAATTTCCTTGCTTTTGGATCATACCCAGGGCTTGAGACGTTATGAAATAGCTTGCTCAGCCACTCCTAACTCTTGTGCAAGTTCTTCTTGCATTTGGCATGGACCTTTCTCCAGTAAAGCTCCCAATTCTGTATCACCATACACTTTGGGCCTTTCACGTGTTTTGTCCTCCACGTCAAAATTTTTTTAAATTTTTGGAACCACCAATTTTTGGACCATAACTTCTCTCAATCAAATTAACATCACCATATGCTTCTATGAGAAGCCGATGTGCTTCAACTGTAGATTGTTTTAAATGAATGAAGTAAATTAAAAATTCCCGCAAATGACGCTTACTTGGCTCAAAATTTGACATCTTAATATGATGCAAACTAAGTGATACTAACAAAAAGTCAGAGACATTAAATGGTTATACTGTTTCCAGAGTTCAACATATACTATACGACTTTTTATAGCTAACAATTTCGATGTTATCTTATCGGTAGCGCCATCAATTTCAAAACGGTGGAAACTTATTTGTACACCTAATACATATCAATATATAATTCATTGAAAATTACAATGACAATCAGACTTTCCTTGTTTAAAATCACCCCTGTTGACTAATTTGAAATAAAAATATATTAGCTGAAAAAAATTCATTATTATTAAAGTGTAATCTAACTGTCCGCATCACTTTTACAGAATTAAAGATCTGCTGTGGTTGTCTAACTTTTCGAGTTTGCTACGACTCCTTATCAGGGACTAAATTAAACCTTTTATTAATATTCCAATATATATATATATATATATATATATATATATATATATATATATATATATATATATATATATATACATGTATTCCCCCTAAACTAAGAAATTATTTGAGTATATTGAGTATATTAATATTTGAGTATACAATATCCCTTCGAATCGATAATACTCATAAAAAAAGTTCACGATTTTCCTTATGTTAACCGCTGTGGTCCTCAGTAGAACAGCGAATAACCGACAACTTTTTTTGTAGACGTTGAATCTGTAAATGAAATTTTTATTATACTTATAATTGAAACATAACCTTTTTTTAATGTAACAAGTTTTAATGAAAATATATTGAGACGAAATATTGAAATATTAGTTAACCAGCTAATATTTAAATGATGGCCTCATCCGCCATCAGTGCAAGAAAGGAAATTTAACACTAATTTACCACCCGAATGCAAGATTATTTGTGGCTTACGATTGTGACCGAGGATCTTACACCTATGTGATTAAATAGGTGTGTTTCACGAAGTAGTCCACATCGTACCATACACAGCCAGTTCTTCCAAGCAAACACCACGTCTGTGAGAATGCAGCTACATTTCATGCTAGGGCAGACGATTCCCCACTTGAGATCTGATAAATCGTCCCTATCCGTGCGTAGGTACTACGTTCGAGGCAGCGGTGCAGAAATCAATCTAACCCATTTCTCACGTTTCGAGTATGAAATTATCTACGCATATGAGTATCAGTGAAAGAATGTGGCATGGTACATTCTCTGTTACAGTCTTATCGCGTGCATATGCGACTCCGCATCTCTACGTCATTGTTTGTTGCGCAGGTTGTTTGTTTCTGCTTTCCTTTTCTTCATAATGATAAACTATGTAGATTTTTATCAAATTACGGTGTTAGTGATTGAATCGAGCGTATTCTTTTTATTTCTTTTTTTTCAATTTCATTGTATTTAGCTTATTTCATGGACTCGCTGGCATTGCTAAGCAGGAATTATTACACGGCATGTACCTATCTGCATGAATGACCAGAATATAGGTGTGCAGGAGTGCTCGCGCAGCGGTGGCTATCCCGACTGTTAGTTCATGCATTGTTAATCGAAAGGCCTGTGCTTCACGTATACAGACCAACGAATTATCGACCCGTCGGCAGTGAGCATTACAGCAAGGGGCTGGTAGGTCAATACACCTAAGTTTTTCAGCACAAGGGACCCTACTGTCTCTGCAGTCTTACAAGGCCAAATAATTAAATTAACGCCAGGGTAAGGGTAACGCTGAAGGTAATCGTTCATTTATATTTTATATTGTCTCACTAAGCTAGATGAAGCAGTTTGTAATATGGATTACTGAAAACCTTTAGCTGAAAAATAAATATCATAATGAATATATATATATATATATATATATATTAGGTTGTCAAATATCTCCCTTCCGCCTTTTTGTCTTATGAATTTCGCAGCTATGTACAAAGTGCTACAAAACTCGTATCTGGAAATACTATACATAATTTGAAAAGACTTGACATAACGTACAAAACGACGCTATGCATGATTAGTATGAATATTGCGTTCAAAAGTTATAGACGTGTAAACATGGAGTTCACTAACACCGAAATTCGCGCTATTTTAAAGTTTTCCTTCATCAAAGGCAAATCCGCTAGAGAAACGTTCCGTGAGATTAATGGTGTTTTGGGGGATATCACGCTAACACTTCGAACCGCAGAGGAATGGTTTAGACGATTCAGAGCCGGTGAAAACGACACCATGGATAACCCGGTTCGAGGAAGACCTGTGACGATGAACGCCGATCAAATCATGGAATCTATCGAGTTAGACCGGCATATGGCATCTCCTGACATCGCCCAGGAGATCAGAATTAGTCACCAAACTATTTTAAATCATCTGCAGAAGGCTGGACACATAAAAAGCTTGTTTGCTGCATGATTTGACGCAAGAAAACCTTCTGGATCTAATTAACGTCTGCAATGTGCTGCTGAAACGGAACGAACTGGACCCATTTTTGAAGCGGATGGTGACTGGCGACGAAAAATGGATCACATACGATATATCAAGCGAAATGTGATCTAAGGCTGGTGGACCATCTCAAACAATGGCCAAGCCGGGATTGACGGCCAGGAAGGTTTTGCTGTGTCTTTGGTGAGATTGGAAGGGAATCATCTATTATGAGCTAATCCCATGTGGCCAAACGCTTAATTCTACCATCTACTGTGAGCAACTGGACCGCTTGAAGCAGGCTATCGACCAGACGCGTCTACAATTAGCCAACAGATAGGCTGTAGTGTTCTACCAGGATAACGCCAGACAACACACTTCGTGGATGTCATCCACCATATAGCCCACACATAGCGCCAAGTGATTACCACCTGTTCCTATCCATGTCGAACGTCGTTGGTGGTGTAAAGTTGCACTCAAAAAAGGTTTGTGAAAAATGGCTGACGAGTTTTCCGGAAATAAGGAGCGGGAGTTCTACGAGAGGTGTATTATGAAGTTACCATCTAGATGGAAACAGATTATCGAACAAAACGGCTAGATAAATAAAACACTCTCCTCAGCTTATAAGAAAACGTTTGTTTCCTTGAAAAAATGGGTGAATAAACAAAAGAAATCAAACGGGTAGTCGCGTCACCGTGGCATACCACACACACCACAAGCTTAACATAAAATGGCGATATCTCGAACGGGGCTGACTGATAGAACAATGCGAACGACACGAAGACCCTAGCGTGTGCAGTATTCACGGTACAAAACTATGTATATTGATATAGCGTTCGGCAAAAGTTAAATAAGGCGCGCTGAAGAAGAGGACAATGGGGACTAGTCATACCGATACATGACAGTATTACTTGAACCCCTGGCCGTGAATTGAGCGTAAAAGTCAAGAGAGACACTTATTAATCGAAAGTGAGCATTCTATTGCTCTCTGCAAACAAGAAGATCTCGTTGATGCTACTTCTGGAGTATACGGTGAATAGGAAAGCAATTCATAGCCCAACACAATACATAATCATAATCTTGATGAAACAACACATTTTCTTCTTCAAATGAGAACGTTTTTTCGTGACTTCTTTTTTCAAACGATCGAAAAACGCTACGTAATAATAACTATTTAAGTTATTTATCTTCTGAAGGTGGCCGATGAAGATTATACCATACGTATTCCATAATACTAATACTATAAACTTGTGAGCTAACTGTTCCTCTTTCCACGTTTTTGATTGAATTTATCTGTTGGAAAACACTCAGCAGACTATCGATTAGACTCTCGAGAGTAGTGATACAACCATGTTTTGTCTATTGTAATTATTTATGAAAAAATTCATTTTTATTACGGTTGAATATCGCTAAAAATTGTTTCGATTCATCAACACATTTTTCCTTTGAGTGATTGTGAGTATATTCGGTACCACTTTTAGAGACATCTTTAGAGTATCATCTACCAACATCGCGTTACAATTCTTTAAAGTTATTTTGTAGACTGTTTTTATCTTTTTGATTATAACGACCTTTTCGGACGCACACTATGTGTATCGTTTTCGATGCTCATTTTAGCTCGTTTAAATTTAGCAAATTACGTTTCAACGGTTCACTTTCCTGGTGCAGCGTCTAAATAATCATCAAACCAGACGTATTACGTTTATGACGTATTTTACGCTCCGCTGAACAAGCCTATTGACCGAAGCTGACGAGGCTCGCATGAGGAGACGAATGTGCCCATATAGTAGATTTCTCAATAAAAATGACATTTTAAATATCTCTATCAATATTCTCATGAACAAAGCGTGTCACATGTTTGTCAGTCAACAGAGCCTTCTTCATTGTGTTGCGCCATTTCACCCCATGAGTACGAAGATGGGTTCGGGTAGTTTCGTAGGATATATCTAAGCCTTTTGCCATTCATTTTGCTTATCCTTGCTGCAGTGTTAAATCAGAGGTCCGCGAAAACAGATTCACCATTACTTCTTCATCTTTTTTATCCATTTTTCCTATCGATCCACGGTCTGGTAAATCATCGACATTTTTAGTCACTTTATATCGCTGTATGAATTTCTCTACAAATGCCTTCAACTTTCTCATATATTTATCAGTGACTGAATGCGACGTTTTGGGACCTCTTGGGTGGATACAAAGGAACACAGCCTCGTAGTGCGACGCGTACTTAGTACTCATGGTGTTTAACGTGATTTGTTTGTTGAATCTGTGTTGACAATGGATCAAGGACAAAGCTTCCCTCTACCGACTTACGTAAAATTTACAGCGAAATTTGTCTGTCAGTAAAGTCGACCACGCTCTTACTTAATTGACCGTACTGTTGGTAAACCTAGATCAATATTCCGGCAATAGTGGTTTTATTTCTTGCTTGGTCGATTATGAAAAAAACTAACGACAATTTCCAGGAATAAAAGAAGGGCGTCCGATCTACAAAAACTGTTCTTTTAAAAACGCCTATTATCGTTGGTAAAACTATATGCCTGAGATCTATCATTAACCAAGACGTCGCGAAGTGTTCTGTCAAGATCCCTAAGTTCAATTATCATTTTTACTGTTCACTTTATATGTTAAGTGCAAGCGTTAAGTACAACTGAAATCGTAGTTAAGAATTTATTCTTTTATTCATCTCGAATTCTCAAGCAAGATTTTTTCTAGTTCTTTAACCTTTTAAGTCTGTAAATTCTTGTGTAATCTTCTTTGTGATTTTTATAATTGTTTGACGTGATAATGACAAGATTCTATAAATCTCGAACGCTCTCCTAGCCTTCGGGCTGTGAATCTCGAATAATTTCGGACTATCTTTTTTTATATTTCCAAAACTCGTGTAGTTCTATCTTCGTGTAGTTACAACAAGTATGTGGCAAAATATTTTGAACATACCAGAAGGACATTTGAACATTTGTAATATCTGTTAAAATATCGCTGATCTTGTACAACATATAGATGACAAACTATAAATAATTTGCATCACAAATAGTCAAAATTATCATCAAAATTATCGAAGCACTCATTCTCAAGCATACTATAGATAATTTATTTATATTTGAATGTGATAAAACTTAATGAATATTTATAGCTTACTTTAACTAAAGAAATCGTAGAATTATATCATTTTTCTATTTATTTCCTATTTTGATTTCTTTAAAAGATTATAATATCTGTATTATATAATAAATTTGTGCACAGCAATTGTGTTTAATATTACAAAATTTTGTATTATTAAAATTAAAGCTTCAATTATAATAAACGTGAAGATCATTGCGACATTAAAATTATAGAATGAAAAATGTGCAATAGAAAAATACTATGATCATTGTAGTGCGCTACCTTCACAAGACTCGAAGCATATTCATATATATCAAGATAAACTTCTTTTTGACCTAATGTTTTTTGGTGGCAATTGGACAGCTTCGCATTTTCTCCGTTTAGTGTTATCATAATATTATAAATCAATTTTTCATTAGCAGTGACAATACGATGCAAAAATGATTAATTCTTATACTGATTAAGCAACGTTTCAGAAATGTAAAATCACCGTTCCACGTCTCTTCGCTTCAATACGTACGGCACGTAATTTCCAACCTTTTGAATGAAGACCACTGCTTCTAGACGCAGGGAAACGACTTATTGCGTGACGCGCAATGATTCATTAAGTTGATTTTGAATCAGATATCTGTCCTCATCCAGCAATGTATCTAATACCTCGTCTTCAAAATTTCAATTCCAGATCAAATTTTAATTATTGACTTTGCGACGAGTCATGAGCTCGCGAATTCATTAACAATAAATCTTTATTATTCATTAATTAATAATAAATCATTGCAAATGAAAAGAAATTATGCGTTGTATTATAATACAATATATAATTCTATTTCTCTAAAGACAAGGACAGCGCGAGAAGAGTCGCGCGGAAAAGCGAAAGAATAGGGAAAGAAAGAAAACCGAGCAGGCCCGAACACGGTCGAACAGACTTTCTCTCTCTACAGGCTGACGCGAGGACACGGGCAGTAGACGACGCGACAAGAGGAGTAGCACCGAAACTTCCACGGTGTGGCCAGCGTGGCGCGGGGGGTGGGGTCACCGAAAGTTTCATGGCGTGGCGTGGCGTAGCGAGGTAAGGGGCGAGCACCGCCAGCTTCATGATGCGAAGCTATATAAGCTATATATAATAGCGGTGCAAAACTTAAATAGTGGATGTAAAATTCAGTGTGTCGGTAGCCTTGAAACCAGTTAGCTGAGGGGAACCTGTCATCGGCGCGATAGCAGACGGCACGTTCTCGCATGCACAGCGCGAGATTCGAACGCGTGACGCGAAATATAAATAATGTAACAAATTTACATTTAATAAGAAGTTAAAATATCATCTTCTAAAGCCACGCGGAGCTGAATGTTAAGAAATTATTTATATTAAATTTAAAATAATATAAGTTACAGCGAATCGTGGTGAACGAGCCACCCTACTACTAAATATAACAGGACAAGGCGCAGCGGCGGGATAGTAACATTTATATCTCGTTTTTTCAATAATATTTTTATTTTTGTATTTATATCTTTTTTTGAGATTTTTGTTATAGTTATATTTTCTTAATAAATATTGTTAATTACAAAAGGGGTTATTCTGGAAGAAAATTTCCAAACGCAGGTTAAGCGTAGGCCAAATAATCTACTGTGCAAATAAACAGGGAAATTAAAAGCGACTTGCACAAGCGAGCCTAACGGCGCGTTGATCGGTCAGATGCCGATGTGGGCTGAACCGGAGCAACGCTTCTACAAATCGATGCCGTGATGAAAAAAACGTTTCGTAACTGGTGTTGCAAAAAGAGCCTAACAGTGGGTTGGGCGGTCAAGTGTCGTGTTAGGTTGAACCGGAGCAAGAAGTAGTTCACACTAGGGACCTAATATTATAATTTCATCAGATAAATTGATCGGGATTATGAGTAGCGAAAATGAGCACGTTTTTTAATGCTATTTTTTCTACTCTACATCATTCTGTTCCAATATTGCGATATAAATGAAACAATTGTATTTTTACATGTTTTTCCAGATACACGAATTTCGCATTTACATAAGCAAAAATATCAAGATTGCTACTCGACAATGTACTCTTTTTCGAAAATCTTATATCCTCTTTAGTTTCAAAGATAACTGGTTTTGGGTGTTTTGTTCTTACTATCGTATAACCGCATATCTGTTCTTCAGACGATATACTTAGTGCGAATATTAGTCTGTAAAACTAATTTGGTCTGTAAAAGAATAGATTACTTCTTGATCTACCTAAGGGTTAATCATTTTAATTGCTTGGCCTTCCAATAATACGCCATATTCATTAAAGTGACAATCATTATTGGGGACGGATTCCCAGAAATTGTATCCATCCTTAGCATTTATACAGAATTTTCCCGATAATAAACCTGATGTTCCCGATTCTAGATGAATTTTGTCGTCTTGCAAATTTACTCACGCAGTTTGTTGTAATAGGATGATTTAGTGTTTCTTGGACAACAACAAAATTTCAAGTTCCATAGGGGTCACGAAAGGTCACTAATAAGCCCCCTCGCAGGTTCCATCATTACTTATACTTCCGGAGTAGATCATTGAATATATGTTTGTTTGGTTAAATCTGACGCTGTTTTAATTATCTGACACAATTTAATTATCCCAATTAAATATAATTGTAAACAACTATCTCTACTGATATCGTACAAACATTCCATTTCGCCATTATTAACAACAGAATTATGCGAATGCATCCTGCAGTCATAGATGGTTCTCCGCACCTCTATTTTACATTGTAATGCTATAGTTTCTTGAAAATCGTTAATTTGAAGTAACTGTATATAAGTAAGTCGGCTTATAGGATGGAGTTGAGCAAAGTTGCATTCTTCGACGTCTAATAATGATATGGTCGTTATATTCATGATGTTAGATCCACAATCGTACCCTATCATTGTTTTTGCCAGGTGACAAAAAATAATGTAAAAGGTATTGTGTATAGAAATATCATCTTTTCTGAAATGATAAAGAGGTCAGTTTCGTAGCCTGACTGAAAAATAGAATCATTTTGGTTGGCATAAGAAAAAACGAAACCAGTTGTGAATTCAGCTTTCATTTGTGTAGACAACTGAAAAATTGAAGTTACTTGCACGTGAATAAGCTCACAGGAAGCGTCGCTACTCATGCTTTTTGCATGCGTCTGTTTAGTATTTTCATTCTTTCTTAAGGTCAGGTGGTATGTTATAGTATGCTTATAAATAATATTTTTATGCTTATTTTATTTATGTAACTTTCTCGTATCTTGTTAACTCAAATTCTAGGATGATCACCCTTGGTAATGTTTTTGATATGGCAGAAAGTTGCATTTTATTTTCGCCTACTTCTACTGCTTAAAGATCTAATATTATCATTTACCATTTATCATAGGGTTAGTACGGAGGATATGAAGCGTTAGGTAATATAGCGGGGAATGAAAAAGTTATTTTATATAGTCAGGTTGATGCAAAGTTTCTATCTGCATATATATATATATATATATATATATATATATATATATATATATATAAATTTTATTTTCTAAAAGAACCTTTAAATGTTTAAGGTGCTAAAGTTTTGTATATATTGGTTTTTATTATAGTGATAGATATGGGTATTTCTCCTTATATGCATAACGAAAAGAGGTTTTTACAGTGCATTTCTGTTATTTGTTGGACGTCTCCAACATCTATTGGACTAACGTTTATGCAGTTTTTTTTGCAGCAGTTTTTTAGCACCGTCGTTACAAGGCTTTCCGTCGCTAGTTACGAATAAAACGATGTTACCTTTGCGGTGGCATATTAAATCTTCAGTTACTATTACTCTGCCTCTTTCAACCTCGTATTCTTTGATGTGGTTTGGGATTAATAACGAGATGGTGGAAGATACTGATATGGCCTGTTCCAGCTGATTAGCGGTTATCAGTTGAGGTAATGCTGTTGTTTCGGCCTCAAACTCTTCGTGTGATTCTTGTTCACTTTCGGCATAACAAGGCGCTTGTAATACCGCCTCACACGTGGGACTTTTTGTTAGCGGAGATATTGGGTTAGTTTTCCCTTGCGTAATGTCCTTTGTTATTTCGCCTTATTACCTGTAAAGGAGATTTTTCTGCATTTGAATTTAGTCTTTCTGGCTTATACAAGACGGTGTAATCGTATTCAGAGAGTTTGAAACGCCATTGCTGCACTCGTATTCAGGTCTGCTGACATAAACCAAATTAAGGTTCGATGGTCAGTAATGATTGTTATTTTTCTTTCATATATATAAGAACCAAATGCCTGTACGCTATGTACGACTGCTAGGGATTTCTTTTCGTAAACCTCATATTTAAGTTTTGCATTGCGTAAAACTCTAGAAGTATATACTATGGGTCTATCTTTCCCTATTTCTCCCTGGGATAGAATACCTCCTATAGCGTATCCTGAGGCATTAGTTGTTATATTGAATAGTTGAGTAAGGCCGGGGAATTGTTATAAAGGTTCATTACATAGAATATCCTTTAAAGTCTGAAAGGCTTCTTCAGTTTTGTTCGACCATTCAAATGGTACATATTTTTGCAGCAATTTTGTTAACGGTTTTGCAATTGAAGCGAATCTTTCAATAAATCTGCGATAATATCCGGCTAAGCCAAGAAACTGTCGCACTTTCTTTGTATTCTTCGGTCGTGCGAAATGTTTTACAGCTTCTACCCTTTTTTCGTCGGGACTAAGTCTCTTTTCACTCAAACCGTGCCCTAGATAATTCATGTCTATTTTCAGAAATTCGAACTTTTCGATTTGTAATTGCAATCTGGCTTCTCGAACTCTGTTTAATAATAGGCTCGTTTTTCTATCGTATTCTGCCAGTGTGTTTTTATATATCACAATATCGTTCAGATATATGGACCGTTCTCTGCCTTATAGTCCTCTTAATAATGTATCCATTAACCGTTGGAAAGTGGCGGGTGCAGTTTTCAAGCCAGAAGGCATAGAAACGAATTGATAGTGTCCAAATGGCGTACTAAAAGCAGTTTTATGTGCATATCGCGGGTCCATCTTAATTTGGTTAAACCCTGATGTAAGGTCCAGTACAGAGTAATACTTTGCACGTCCTACTTTGTCAAATATCTCAGTGATATTCGGCAGTGGATAGGCACGCTTACTTTTTTCCTTCAAAGTTCTGTACTCAAGCACCATTCCCCATTTTGGTCGACCTTATGAGTCTGCTTTCTTTTTTACAATCGAAATTAGGCTATTAAATGGGGAATCGGAGATCTCTATGGTTTAATAAATCGTTCACCTGTCTAACTATTTCTTCTTTGAGCGAGTGAGGAAATTTATATTATCGGGTATTCACTGGTTCTTCATCCGTAGTTTTTATTCTGTGAGTTATGGCATCTGTTCCCAGCAATGAATCTCCGGACAAAAAGAAGATTTCGCGATTTTTTCGACTAACTGCTATACGTAATCTTTTTCGGTTTGGTCAAGATGGTCTGTGCGTACTATATCTCTTATAGAAGCGGCTTCTACGGAAGTTAAGTTTTCCGTGGAGAAAACGGTGGGTTCATTATTTATTGCCCTTGAGGGAGTATTGAGTTCTTCGGATATTAGTTCTTGAGTAAGTAAATAAAACGTCTTTGTGGATATACCATCATTATCGAAGTTATTATTTAAAAATTCGTCTGTTTCATCATCTATGTGTAACAATTCCTCGTTCAACCTTTGTTGTTCATCGTCTGTATTTTCCAATAGCGGAATACCGTATTGGAAAATCGTCGAGGATGATGTAGAAACTAGAGATTCCTCCCAAAACCTTAAGTTTTAAAGTTCCTAGGGTGAAAATTGTTCCGAGCTTATCCCCCTCAAGAGTCTCTTCTGTGACTTGTCCTGTGACTCGTCAATTTTGTATTGATGGGGTATGGTTGCTTTTTTTATTAAATTTCACTCAGATCCTGTGTCTACTAGGAATCTGCATTTGCCACCTGTTGGGTTCTTGGTAATCACGGTAGGAAGTAACTCCGTTTCTTCTTCGACGTGGATATTGACGATGCTATATGCACGGATTCCTAAGGTTTCATTTCCTAGTATTCAATTAGTCGTTTGGCCAGCTATGATGAATTGTTTATGGGTAAAGTTTAATTCAGCGTTTGTGCTCGTTAAAAATTCCGATCTTATGATTCCATTGTATGGAATAGGAAAATTGTCTGATACAGCGAGAAGTTCGATTCTTTGTCCAGCAATTTTAATGATACCGTACCTAGGATTATTTCTTTACTATCTCCCACTCCTGTTAGTGTATAGATTTTTGATTCATTTATGAGGGCTGCCTTTGATACTAGTCCTATTTTAATAATGCTTACTTCGGATCCACTGTCTATTATAAAGGAAAGAAGGTATTGTGGCCCGAACTGAACCTCTACGTATGGTACGTAGTTGGTTATTGTGGCTCCAAGGGTATTAATTCGTCTAGGAGGTTCGATAGTTTGTCCGTCTTCATTCTGTCGCATGTGCCTTTATTCGCGCTCTCGTTCTCGAGACTTCGTCCTTTTCCATCGTTATATCGCCGCTTTCGACATTCCGATATTGTGTGCCCTGGCTATTTGCAATAAAAGCATATGAGTCTGTTGAGAGTGGTTGCAGTTTGCTGAGCGCGATCGCGTACCCTACAGGCAGCTCCAGAGTACCCTATCTGTCCACATTTTTGGCATTTCGAAATTGGTTTTTGCTTATTCATTTGATACGTTTGACAGAAGTTAGCTGTATGGCCAGGCTTATTGCATAACTCGCATACTATAAACGTTGGTCAATCGTTACTTCTGCAGTTGCGGGCATTATGACCGATTTTGTTACATGCTTGGCACTTGATTGTTGCGAAGCACTGGGAGGTAGTATGGTTTGACCTTCCGCAAATTTGGTATATTAGCGCATGTGTAATTATGTAAACCTACGACCTATTATATTGCAGTAGCTGCAAGAGATACTTATCAGAGATACTTATAAGAGAGGCAGTTGCGCGTGGCTATCGTTTGTAGCTCAGAAGCTTGGGTGCTTGGTCGTATGAATTCTTTTTTTTATTTATCTTTTCATAGGGTGAGGTTGATTTATCAATTTGTTAACGTTACTTAATTTGTTTAAATTATAGCATCTCGATTTAGGTTTTCAATGATCATTTATTACGTTCCCCCTTTCTTTTCATTCTTTATCGTTAAATGATTTATTTATTGTTATTTATAAAAATATTTATTATCCTTTCAATTGTTTAATTCCACTCCTAGTCGTGAGGTTTATTCTGTTAAGGAAAGTTGTTTAGACGCCTTTTCCAAGTTTTCTAGAGTATCAATGTTCTCTTTGTTAGGTAATTTGTATAGGCTTATTGTAGCCTTTATAATTGTGGCAATAATTGTTCGTAAGGTTTTTTCGTCTCTTTGCCTTTTCCTTAGTAAGGTTATAATTTGTTGTTCTCTTCTTTCTGAGGTTTTGAATTCGTCCTGTTCTTCTGCGAGCAGGGAATATATTTGAAATATCGTCTCTTTCAATCGCTTATTTTCGGCTTTTTACTTATTCAGAACCTTTTCCCGTTGGTCTTTTCACTTATCTAAGCAGTTCCTGAATTATCAACGGTCATAATCGTTGTCGATTAAAGCATCAATATTTTGTTTTAGGCGATCTAACCTAGGGTCTGTATAGATGCTTGTTCCTTCGGGGGCTACTATTGGTATCATTTCTTTTATTTTGTATATATATATATATATATATATATATATATATATATATTTTATCAGGTATGTGAATAAGTCTTTCCCGTTTTTTTTCAAATTTTGAGCCTTTATTGTGAAAAAATGGTTACAAATGAATTATTGAAAGTATTGGCCATCGCTAGCTACAACTTTTTCCCATCTTTCTGGCAACATACGAATACCGTTGCGAAAAAATTCGACCGGTTTGGCCTCTATCCAGTCATCCACCCATGTTTTGGCTTCCTCGTAGGAATGGAAGTGCTGGTCAGCCAGGCCATGCGTCATCGATCTGAAGAGATGGTAATCAGACGGAGCAACGTCTGGACTATACGGCGGGTGGGGTAGGACTTCCCATTTGAGCGTTTCTAAGTATGTTTTCACCGGCGGTGCAACATGTGGGCGAGCATTGTCATGTTGCAAAATAACTTTATCGTGCCTGTCGGAGTATTGTGGCCGTTTTTCTCGCAGTGCGCGGCTCGAACGCATCAATTGTCGTCGATAGACCTCGCCTGTGATCCTTTCATTCGGTTTCAGAAGCTCATAGTAAACCACATCTAGCTGGTTCCACCATATACAGAGCATGAGCTTGGCGCCATGAATATTTGGCTTGGCCGTCAATGATGATGCATGGCCGGGTAGTCCCCATGATTTTCTTCGCTTCGGATTATCATGCAGAAAACCCTTTCTTTTATGTCGCTGAAGCAGCTGTTCGCAAGTGAAAAAACGCCGTTTGACGTCTCTCAGCTTCAGTTCGTACGGCACCCAATTTCCTTGCTTTTGAATCATTCCCATGGCTTTCAAACGCTTGGAAATTGTTGTTCGGTCAACTCCCAATGCTTCAGCAAGTTCTTCTTGCGTTTGACAAGAATCTTCATCAAGTAAAGTCGCCAATTCTCGATCTTCAAAGATTTGCGGCCGCCCGGAACGCTCCTTGTCTTCCACGTCGAAATCACCGCTTTTGAAGCGTCGAAACCATCCGCTAACACTTGAATCATCGACACAACCTTCTCCATAAGCCTCCTGAAGCAATCGATGCGTCTCGGCAGCAGATTTCTTCAAATTGAACCAATAAAGTGAAACTTCCCGCAAATGACGTCGACTCGGCTCAAATTTCGACATTTTCACGATATCAAAAATTTATGATGCCAAAAAATTTTAACTAATGTGTTAGTATGGAATTGTTGACATATGAATAAGCTTTGATTATGACATATGTAACCATTGAATACTCGCACAGTATTGGTGGCGCCATCTCTTACAAAAAACGGGAAAGACTTATTCACACTCCTAATATTATTTATTTGTTTTATATATATATATATATATATATATTGTAACCTCTTTATTGTAATCTACACTATACTTTCATGTACTCTTACCTGGTTACTTACATCGGGCACACATCCGATTCTCGTCCGGTTGCTGTTCCTCGTGGCGGCTAAAATTACAGGGATGAAAAGGGACTACGAAAGAGAAAGACAAACACGAGGCATATAAAAGTATACTGAGCAATCTTCATTTAACCGACACATACATAAAAGGAACGTTAGCGATATACATACACGGTTACCTACCGCGAGCGGGTACCGCGACGTCTTTACACCCTAAATTTATAATGATGACCGCAACTATATGATTACCATCGCGCACGCGGGGGACGGAGGAAAGAGGTACGTGGGGAGATTACATACAGTTCCTGGTCAGAGAGTATAAATAAACGACGCCGGTGACGGCGGACGCACACGTATCAATTTGCACTAATACATTACGCTACTTGCCCTTGAGCTGACACAGATGCTGTCGCGCCGTCCTCACAGTTGGGGCGCACGGCTTGCGTGGCGTCCGCTCGCTCTTGACGGTGGCTCGCGCGGATTGCGCGGCGTCCTCGCACTCTCGATGGTGGCTCGCGCGGGTTGCTCGGCGTCCTCTGCTCTCTCTCTCTCTCTCTCACTGTTGGTGGTTCGCGCGGGTTGCGCGGTTTGCGCGTCGTCCTATCGCTGTACCTCGTGCAGGACATGCGGTTACCCTCTTGGGTGGACGGGGATAAGCGTGCTCGGAAAAAAGTCTAATACACTCGAACGACGCGAGTGACTGCCAGATGGTCTCACTTTTCAGGGCTAAAATATAAGACGAAAAATGGCTACCGATACTATATCGAAAACCGCGACTACTATATCCGACGGCTGGAGCGCGAAGATGGAAAAGTCTCTTGCTGCCTTTCTTGCTCGCTTCACTAACTGCGCTCCGCGCGCACTCTTTCGGCACATACCGTACCTTATTCGCACACCCGCACACGCTCGGTTTTTCAACCATTATTCGGAACTGGCAGTTTTTACAGTTAATATATATATATATATATATATATATATATATATATATATATATAATTTTTGTTTCTTTTATTTCTTTGTTATTTGTATTATTACTGTGGTATTAGTAATGGTTATTTTTATTATTATTATATTATATTATTGTTACATTACAATATTATTGTTATCATTATTATTGTTATTTGTAGTAAATCGTCGATTCAATTTTGACGTGTCGAAAGTTACGCGAGAAAAACAAAGGTGGCGCCACCTTTAGCATAATCTAAAAATATTGAACGCGTGATTACGCTGATGTCCGCTAAGTGCACTGTTGGACGACTTCGCGTAGTTCGTGCTGAACTCTTATTGTGTGGTAATGAGTTCATACGTGTAGCTTGCTACTTTCATACTAGACAATTGAACGACCACGCTGTATAAATTTATTTTGAAAAAATTGTCAGATTAGTTTTCCTTTTTATATATAATTTATTATTTAATATTACATATATATACATATATTAGTATATATTATTTTTCTTAGTTTGCTTAGTAATTTTTTGTGTATATATATATATATATATATATATATATCACATCATATCATCATATCATACTAATTTATAAAGACAAAGCGTGTTTTTGTTTATACACGATAACCCAAAAAAACTACTGAACTGATTGTTCTGAAATTTGACATATAGATTCTATTTTATCTTAGGAAGGATATAGGCTATGTTTTTTTCTTAAAAATCATTTTACTTTCATCAATAAATTAAGTTAATGGTTTTAATAATCAGTTTCACTAGCGATCACTAGGTGGCGTCTTGAATCACGAACATCAACTCAAAGTAGTCCGCTTAAAGTATTAATACCAGGCCAGCTCAAACGAATGTTCATATCCAATTTTGGGATTCGTATCCTAAAGAAGGTGTGACGTTAGTCGCTAAGTCGGTATTACCCTTTTCGTTCCTCAGGTTAATTTGACATTACTGTCATACCTTATGGATATCTTATTTTTGTAAATTTTATTTTCTCTTACGTGGGGAATGTGTCTGTCTCTCTCTCTCTCTCTCTCTCTCTCTCTCTCTCTCTCTCTCTCTCTCTCTTTCTCTCTATCTCTCGCTATCTCTGTCTGTCTCTCTGTCTTTCTTTTATCTTCTCTAATAAAATGCCAAATCATACTGCATATAGTTTGTGATGACAAATTAATTATATTTTTGTTTTTATACATTATATTAACTTCAGAATTGTGACAAGAGACTGTTTTTTTTAGTTTGATCCAAAGAAATGATAGGAAAATAGGATTCTTTACCAACAACCTCGAAACCATGTATATTAATATATGAAATATATCGTCACTTCTGCATAAAAAGACAATATCCATCGTCGGCTTAAAAAATATGCTATTCGCATACCAACATTTTAATCGAATTTAGTTGACACCACTACTAAATATTCACGGTATTTAATTAAAGAATTTAATTTAATTTCGATTCTGGAAATGTGAATACTTTCAAGACTCTCCCTTTTATGATTTATGCTTAAAATCAGGAGTTGTTTACAAGATTAATTGCATAGATTGTGATAAATACTATATTGGACAAACAGGTAGATATTTAAAAAAGAGTATTTATGAACATAAATATAGTTTACGTAGCTCACATATTACTTCTGGTTTAAAAAAGCATTGTTTAAAGTTTTTACATTCTTTTGATTCTGTGAATGTGGATATTTTGGAACATAGTATTAATAATAAATATAAAAGGAAGAGTCTTCAAAGTATTACATTTCCAGGAATCGGAATAATGTGAATTTAATGTTAGAGTCTAGTAAATTGGACAGTGTTTACCATTCCTTATTAAATTGATTGGTTTTGAACAATTTGTGTAGAAGGGGAATTTAGATTTAATTTACTATTTGGTAGTGCGGATAAGGTATATATAGATTAGAATATAAGGTTTAGTTTAGTCCCTGATGAGGAGCCGTAGAGAGCTCGAAACGTTAGACAGGTCTTCAATTAGGTAAGGATGTTGGGGACAGTCAGACTGCACTTTACTAACAAAGAATTTTTTCAGCTAATATTTTATTTTCAGATTAGTCTACGGGGGTGAATGTAAACAAGGACAGTTTGACTGTCATTATAATTTTTAATTTAATTTTTAATTTCATTTTTATTTTTAATTTTTATTTTATTTTTATTTATTTTTTTTTGTTTAGATAGAATTGATTAAACTGTAAGACCAATAAAAAAATGTTTATTAATTTGTATATGGACAGTCGACCTAAGTACAATTAAATTATTATTATTATAAGACAGCGGCTACATTATTATAAGGATAATTTATATTGCTGGAATATGAGTGTCCTCAAGCGCAAGCTCGCAAATTAGCATTATAATTATTATAATTATAATGTGATTATTATCATTATTATATTATTTTTAAATTATGAATGTAATTTTTCGGTGGCTCGTTAGAACATTAGTCGAACGGTTGCGTAAACACACGATCAACTAATTTTTCGTGTATAATAGGGCGAGCTTTCCGACCCAAAATCAGTTCTTTTGGCGATCCGGCCGAAAGAAGCTCCCTAAAGCTGCCCTGAATCCAGATCTCTAGTAATCCTGCCTTTGGCCGATAATACTGAATAGTAGAGTCACGATCCTGGTCACACAGCGCGTCGTCAAAGACCAGCAGGCTCTACTATTCACATCGAATCCTAGTGAAGCTTCATATTGGCAACATGGCGCTCCATTAAAGACCAGCGGCTTCACTAAAATATCCTCTCATATGTCCTGATGAGACTTGATCCTAGTTGCGGGGCACTTCGTTGAAGACCCGTTTTCTTACTCCTAGCCTTGAGCAAAGTCGTAATCCTGATTGTAGAGTACTCCGTCACAGATCAGCAGGCTTCGTTCGTTTTTTCATTCGCCCGAAGCCCCAGTAAATGTATACATACATACATATATATATATATATATATATATATATACATATATATGTTCCCGAATTTTTCGAAAACTCCCTTTCCTTTTAAACTGATCTTGGCGCTACCGCGTAAGCTATCTCGACGGGACAACCGAAACGTTAGATCCTTTATCACCGGTCATTGTCGATTTAATAATCGAAATAATTAGAGATTATTACATTGAATAAGTTAAATTTTGAACCAAGTATCTATAAAAGATATGTTGATGAAGTCTTTACTCTTGATTTTAAAATATACCTTTACATATGCCTTTACAATAATGTCTTTACAATATATCTTACGAAACGTAAATGGTACATCTGGGCGAAAAGAACATAGTTTACAGTTGTTTCATTTTACCCATTTAGAATATATAGATATTTTGGAATAAGACATTAAAAATAAATATAAATGAGAAACTCTTGAACATATTCATATTTTGAAGAATCGCAATAATGTAAATTTCATGTTAAATTACTGAGCGTTCTGGGTCTATAAATCACAATCATGTCAAATTAGTGTAAATGTAATGAGTATCCTGCCGTGGATCTGTAAAATAAGTAAGGCAAATATAGAGAACAAATTAGAGTTATAGAGGGTAAGTACTGAAAATACTCTTATAACATTGAGACAAAGTTTTGTTGCTTTTATGCGCGGCTATTCCGATTTATTTAAAGTAAAGCCTGTTAATAAAGAAGACTATAAGGAAGATCTCGACTGATCTAAGGATATAGAAGAGATGAAAAATGATTTCAAACACCTGTATTAACAATTCCAGCAACAGCCAAGAAATGTGGCTAGCTCTAACCGAATGTGATTTTTAATTTAATTTTTAATTTAATTTTAATTTTTATTTTATTTTTATTTTTATTTTTAGATTGAATTGATTGGACTGTATGACCAATAAAAAATATTTATGAATTTGAGTTTGGGAATGGTGTAGTGTTTGGACAAGCATGCAGGATACTTTTCCCTTAGCCTACCACCCAAACAGTGGATACGAAGTGTATGCTTGAATAATTTGGCGCGCTCTTCTGTGGTGAGTGTTTGACAAGTATTAGCGAATGCCCCTTGAATTTGGGCAGTGCATTCGCCCTATAGTTCTTGTCGTTGGAGGGCTTTCCACCTCGTTTCATTTTGTTTTCGAAGCTGCCTCCGTTTCTTTTGGAATGCCTTATTAATTTTCTTTACGGATTGGTATCCTGGATTATCCACTAAAAAAAAAAGCTAATACCTTTTTAACAATACCTTTCCTTTAGTTTTCATTTCTTATATCGTTTATTTATTTATTTATTTTATTTGTATATTCCTTTTTTGTATGTAACATCGAGCTAAACAGTTATAGTAAAATAATATTAATTTTAAGAAATATAAAAAAATATACACTATAAAAGTATATAACCCATATATAAATATTAAAGTATATATATATATATATATATATATATATATATATATATATATTGTAACATGTATTGGTTACTTCACCCTATACATGTTGATTATTTCAACAAATAGGAAAAAAGGGAGGGAAAAAGGGAAAAAGAGAGAGAGAGAAGGAGAATAAAGAACATTTTAATGTAGTAAAATAGTCTAATATATACCTTGGTTGTAGATAAGTTTAGAATTTTCTAAACGTAACTAGTACACGACTATCGTTGTAAAAAAGGCATAAATCGTTAAAACTTGGTTTTGTTTAAAATATAATAGAAGTGGTGAGAAATAGAAATTCTTATCGAATAATTGAAAGGTGCAATAAACCAGCCGGTCATTTAAACACCAAGCTTTACTCATATAACATCGTTGGGTTGTTTTTATTTCCAGTGTCGTTTAAAAAGGTTGATGGATTTTTCCTTACTTCATATATTTTTGAATTTCATTAGAGTATTATTGATCTCTGCTTATTTCTTTAATTTTCTCAAATAATCCTATTAGAGAGTGTAAATTATCGTTAGAACGTGTGAGAGAGATAGAGAGATACAGACATAGATTAAGAATGGTAAGAGCAACAAGCGCGTATACAGTTTTCTACAGTAGTTCATCTTGCTCTTCGTAAGGTGGCGTTCTTGTTGCTTTATCTCTCTATTATACTTACAAAATTATCTCTCACACCCTGTGTGAGCGGATTCGTGCGTTAGCCTATCGCGGGTGCGTATTAGGTAGGGGTAGCATATTATTTATTATAATGTTATGAAATTTAATAAAAATTAAATCTATTTTCCTAATTAATTAAATAAATCTTCTTTTGATTTTTTTATTAGTAATAGAAAATATAGAAATATTCCCCCCTGTACCTGATAATTAATCCGACTTTTCCTGGATTATCAATAATTTATCAATATATATTATTATTTATATAATTTCCAGGATAAACAAAGTTAAGTCTGAGGAAGAAATACAAAGAATCTACGGTCTAAAGAAATTGTTTTAAACGATTTAATCCGTTCGGGGTTCTTTGCAACTCTGTCAATGGGCACTTCTACCGGGTGTTACATAATTAAGTACCCCGTTACAGAAATGGCGCCCAACGTGCTTTAGACATTTTAGAGGAAATTTTTTTTTATATATCTTTTCTCTCTGTTATACAGTAATTTTTTCAAAGCACTTGGCGAATATAAATACGCCAATTTAGAACCCACGAGGGAAAAATTTTCTTTTATATTTTTTAAAAAAATTTTTCTTTTCTTATTATTAATAAGAAAATTTAGTTTTTTTCCCTCGTTCCTCAGACTACTTTTAAAGACGCGATTAAAAGATACAATTTTTTTTTTGTATCTTTGATTATATCAGGCAATATACAGGGTCCACCCTCCTTACCACATTAGGTCGTTAACGACTAGGTGTCGCACCCATAGGTTTTAGAAATAAATGTGCTTGCGTTAGCATGTTAGAATATCCGTCACACAGGCTAGACATTGTAAAGTGTGGGTGACGTGACTCCCTACAGAAAGCTAGGGGAATAAAGATAGTGTTAAATTTTCTTGTATATTTTGTTGTTGATATTTTAAGCAAAGCCTGAGCCTAGCTTCTTCTTCCAAAAGTGGAATAGGCAGAAGTGTTAAGCGTTCTTTATTCCTGAGCTTATAATATATATTTTTATTATTCTATTTGTTTTATTTAATTATTTATTTATTAACTATTTTGTTAATTGTTTTTATTCTATTTTTTTATCAAATTAATAATATTTGGATATAGTAGCAATTGATACCTCTCAAGGGACGGAGACATTAATTCCTACCATTAATAACCAAATACAATAAAATCAAAGCCCAGGATAACACCTCAGGCTTGCTATAAGGCAATAATGCTAATTTAATATTTCCCCCAAAAAGGAGTCACCTCACAAACACGGAGGATCTCAAATTGTATTAAATAAGAAATATTTTATAATGTATTCTTATTTTTCTTTTACACGGTTTGAGATAACCTCCAGATTTATCGCTGTAAATAGGTACCTCGTTTTTTTACATGGCCAAATGATCAGCCTCTGTCTCCTCTAAAACACCGTCGACTCCGGTCGATCAATGGTGCTTATATCTAGCGGGAGGTGAAGTTGATGATTACATTAAATGGGATATCCATTATGAAGATTCCCATCAGAACCTTGAATTATTCCTCAAGCGGATTGAAGAGCGCCAAAGAGTGAAGTCCATACCGCTGCAAAACAATGGTACGGAGCCGGTCCAGAATATCGAGGAAAATGGGTTAGAGAGGTCGAAACTCGAACTCAACGAGCTAACGAACGTTCGAGTGATTATATCGCTTGTCTCCTCTCGATATTCGATCGGCTAAATCCACCGCTCCCCGAAACAGTTCAATTGGATAGACTGTTGCGCAACTCACACCCCGAAATCCAGCGAAGGAAGTCCATTAACAATGTGCAAGAATTCCTAAATTTAGCCAGAGATGCCGCATTTGCATTGGAGTATGAAAAATGCTATCACACTCCTCCTTCGCTGGATAAGGCGATTTTGCGCGAAGCCGCATATAAATCGCCGAATTCCAGGCGAGCTAGAACTAAAGTAGCTGCCACTGTACATCCGAATTCCAGGCGAGCTAGAACTAAAGTAGCTGCCACTGTACATCCGAATTCCAGGCGAGCTAGAACTAAAGTAGCTGCCACTATACATCAGGAAAATTCTGATCAAGAAAAAAGGATCTATCCTGACATGGCAGATATACGCAAGCTACTGACTGGCCTGGAATCAAGATTCGGGCAAGTGGAATTATCTAGTAGACCATCTACTTCTCAGGGAGATCGAAGGCCGAAACCAGAAAAAGAAAGAAGAGGGCCTTCGAAAACGAACCGCCAACCCTGGAGGCGGAATCGCACATCCCCTCAGAAGAAGTCTACTAGAACTACCAGTCCGGAGAAGGTTAACAAAGCTCCGGAGGGCCGTTCACCAGATAAGAAGAAGAGTTCGGACGGATCAGTAAAATGTTATAAATGTGGTGAATTAGGTAACCACATTTATAACTGCCCAAAATGTTCGGGAAACGGGAAGCAAGCCAGCCAATAGGGGCAGGTCGACTTGCAACCCAAACGTGAACCCAGACGAAAATATTCGAGGACCTTGTTCCTCGAATTCTCACTCGTCCTCGACTAGTCAGACTGAAGAGGCCAGATTCAGTTGAATAAATACCGTCGACTGAGGAAGATGACAGTGGCGAATTAGATCCCGGCCAAATTACAGCACGGCCGGAAGAAGCGCGCTGGTGGGTCCCAGTATGAATTGCTGAGTACCGGATACGTGCATTGTACGACACCGGCGCGTCTCGTACAGTCATGGGCAAGATCGGGTTACAATTAGCCACGGCTTGTCAACGAGAGTTCTACCGAGCGTCTGGAGGTGCTAGAGTCCTAGGGAACTCTCCGCTTTACGTCACGGGTCAGGTCGAACTGCCGTTCGAATTGAAAGGGATCACGCGCAATGTGTTAGACGCTGTGATCCCAAACCTTCAAGTAGATTGCTACGTAGGGGCCAATTTCGCACGAGCGTTCGGAACCATCCATGATCCGATTGATAAATCGTTGTGAGTTAAAGTAGCTAATAAACGGGTCAGGATGGAAGTAGCCGCAGTCACATATAATGAAATCCAATGACTGGCACCGTTGCGATTGACTGGCGGCTTATCTTCTGAAATTATTCGAGTAGGCGAAATAAACTCAGAAGAAAATACTGGTTTTGATCTGACCATGGACATTTCGAGTTTAGCATTCATTGGTCTCGCAGATATATAACGGCAGGAACAAGAGCGTATGAAGAAGCTCTTAAATAAAATCCTGCTGGCGGGAGAAGTGCCACTGGGACGTACGACGTGGACGGAATATATAATAGATGAACGAGATGCTCGCCCTATACGCCAAAAGGCATATCCAGTCTCTATGAAAATACAAGAAGAGATGCATTCTCAAGATAAAGAAATGTGAGAGACTGGAGTAGTCGAACCATCCAAAAGCTGATGGTCAAGCCCAGTGGTTGTGGTACGTAAAAGTAACGGGAAATATAGATTTTGCATCGACTTTCGAAAAGTTAATTTAGTTTCGAAACCTGATGCATACCCGTTACCTAATATGGACCAGATTCTAAGGAAGCTCCAATCAGCCAAATATATTTCTACCTTAGATCTGAGTAGTGCGTATGATCAAATACCACTTCATCCGGAATCCAAACCGATAACGGCATTTACGGTAACTGGAATGGGGTTGTTCCAGTTTACCAGGATGCCCTTCGGCCTATCTAACGCTGGAGAGTCGTTTCAACGACTTATAGACCGAATTATCGGACCAGACTGCGAGCCGAATGCCTTTTCATATCTTGACGATATTATTATCGCCACAGAGACATTCGAAGAACACTTAGATTGGATACGTCGTATTCTTGCTGGAATGCATGAAGCTGGATTCACGATAAATCGAGAAAACCTGAGGCAGCTTAGACGTTTTCTCGGGATGGCATCGTGATATATTAAATTCCTAAAAGATATAGCTACCGTTGCCGAACCACTCACACGTCTAACTAGAAAGGACTATTATTATGAGTGGACCGAGGAACAAGAAGCCTCTTTCGACAAGATCAAATCAATGATCACTTCGGCGCCCGGCCTGCATAGACCGCCGTTTGATATCCAGTTTACTGTGCAAACAGATGCGAGTGACAATGGTATCGGAGCGGTCCTTACGCAGGAAATCGATGGACAAGAACGGGTGTTGGAGTTCCCGAGTAGAGCACTCTCCCGAGCTGAAAGAAAATATTCGGTAATCGAGAGAGACTGCTTGGCTGTCATATGGGCTATTGATAAGTTCCGTCCTTATATAGATGGATATCATTTCTACGTCGTTACGGACCACAGCAGTTTGAGGTGGATTCGTACGATGCAGAACCCAACTGGCAGACTCGCATGATGGGCTCTAAGATTGCAAGGACAAAGTTTCGATGTAGAGCATCGTAATGAGACGTCGAACAACGTGCCAGACGCCCTTTCGAGGATGTCCGAGGGCGACGATCTATCTTGCTCAATCGTAACCTGGGCACGAGATATCCAGGACGAATGGTATCTACAATGGTTCAAGAACGTCCAAGATCGTCCCAAGGATTATCCGAAATGGAAAATAATCGAGCGAAGATTATATTGTTATCGTGCAAATGAAGTCCTCGAAGTCATCATGGGCGATGAGGACGCTTGGGAGATCATCGTTCCTAAGGGACGCCGTGATACAGTTCAAGAATATGTGAAAAACTGTCTTATATGCCAGCAGTCCAAGGTGGACCAAAGTCCACCTGCTGGATTCATGGGTCGGAAAGTTTTAGAGAGACCTTGGCAAATGTTCGCCGGTGACATTACCGGACCATTTGTAAAAAGTCGCCATGGATTTCAGTATATCCTGGTGTGTCAAGCTTTGTTTACACGGTGGGTCGAATGTATCTCCATCCGTAAAGCGAATGCCAGAACGATCCCCAAAGAATTGAAAGAGGATCATACTCAAATTCGGCACGCCAGAGGTCTTTCTGTCGGATAATGGTACTGAATTTAAAAATCGTATGGTTGATGAATACTTATTGGAAACAGGTATACTTCATACCGGACGAGCACTGACTCCGCCAGGAACTCTCCGCCGCAATCAGCATCAAGCTACGACGGAAATTCAAAAAAAAGAAAGACAAAGTTCCTGACTTCCTGAGTTCCTGAATGAGTAAGTTGAGAAAACTCCAAGAGGCCGCTAATATACCATCTCAAGGACAGTAGCGTCGCCAAGCAGAGTATTATAATACCAAGAGACGTCTTTCTTCATACCAAGTGGGTGACATGGAATGAAAGAAAAATCGTGTCTTATCCTCGATGGCTCAAGAGGTAATGTCCAAATTAGTCCCTAAATACGTGGGTCCTTTTATTATAGTACAAAAGAAAGGGACTAATACGTATGATCTGGAAGGTAGTGGCGGACGTATTCAACAGTTAGTGCATGCTGAAGAACTCAAGCCGTACGTCCAACCCGAGGAAAACGGTCTCTTGGAGAATACTTCTACGATGGAACCAGAGGATGAGGTTTTACCATAACGACCGCTGGAACCAGAAGAAGATGAGACGAATCCTCAACCGCTGTTGGATGACGATCAGGTGACGAACGACCCAACTGTAATGCGAGAATCGTCACCAGCGGGTGAAGATTCTAGAGCGAGGTCCTCTGCGCAGGACAATGCCGAGATTACTCGTGAGGCGTTATGTTCCGTCCCGGGTGGAAAACGAGGTCGTCCGCGTAAAAATAAAATTCTTATGCAGCGGTCTTCGTCTCAAGATATGACGTTCTCTCGTCGAAAGGACCCAACAGAACAAAGACCGCGTGGGAGGCCACGGATGGAGAAATAGTTTTCCCCTTCCTATTAATATAGTTCGTCCTTCTTTTATCTGTTTCAGATGGACAACTTAATGAACGAATCCTTTGTTGTCCGCCTTAAGGAGCTACCCGGGGAAATGTGGGGGCAGGGGTGAGCTTTGACGCTAGTCCGTAGAGGCTACCGATCTGCTTGCCCGATCCCTTCGAGTTGGATCCTTCCAGATCCTTCCTCGGAGATAATAGAAGAAATCGAGGAGGAAGATCCGGATTCGGACGAGGAGGAATACGTCCCTTTCAAACGTCCTACGTCGACGTCGGGACCTTCTCGTCCGAAAGGCAACGGGCGAAGAAGGGGGTCTTCTTCGCCTCCCACCGCTCGAAGGGCCCAGACCACCCCTCTCGAAGCAGGAGCTTCGGGTCAAGAAGGGATGCGTCCCGATCGTTCCAATAAGAGGCGCCAGACGGCAGACTCTGGTCCTTTCCCGGGACCTACTAACACTTCTCCCGGAGCAGGAGTTTCGGGACAAGAAGAGGTGAAACCGGAGGCACGATCCAGCTTTCCAGCAGGAGCTGGGGAGCGAGAAGAGGCCTCTGGGAGCGCTGCCACCACTCCTGGGATTCATGACCCAGGAATGCGGATAACCCCAAGACCACAAGCGTTGGATTGTTGTCACTCGTCTTTTCCCTCTAAAGCAGGAGTTTCGATTTCTGGAAAGAGTTACGGGGTCGACCTAGTCATAGAAAGCAGGTTGGTCCCGTCTTAACCCAGGAGCTCGATGACGAGTGAAGTCAACGAGAGCTCAGGAAGCTTTTCTGAGTTTGCACGGGCAGCGTCGTGTTTCGTTACTTGCAGGCCAAAAGGCCGCCGAGACCGAGACAGAGTGGGTGCATGCCGAGCTACTCCGTACCCGTGAAGAGGCACGCCAGTTAGGGGAGAGTGTTCCATCCTGCCTTCGGGATTGCGCAGAGTTAGCCACGGATGAGCGGCTACGATCAAGAGCGGCTTCACAACCCGGAGGGAGTCATGGTGGTAGAGTACCAGGGTGTACCACCGGTGGCCCAGCCGGTCGCGGCAAGGGAAGTCAGTCGGGTTATGTACGTAGAGAAGATACCTGACCTGGGGTTTCAAAGAATAAGAACAAAATAGAAACCCCAGATGAAGACTTCCGGTCGCACTATGACCACGACCCTAGTACAGTCGGCACCACCGGTATTTCTTTACCGGATATCCGGGCTTCACGAAAAATGATAAATGTCCTAATCTTGACGTCCATAAATTCGCAAGGAAAACACCCTGGTTCCCTAAGGGCGGTTGAGGTCCTGGAAGATCTCTCTCTTCATGACTATATATATATATATATATATATAAGTAAGTTGCAATATGTATTAGTTGTACGAATAATAAAAAAAATATATTAATAATAATAAATAAGTAGAATAAAGTAAAATCAAGAAAATAATTATAACTAATATCACCAAATCTCATGCAATATGTCATCATTCTATTTGGGTGAGAAAAACAACTTCGTTAATACCTGCCGAAATAAAGCGCTTGACTTGCGCAAGTTCATACGTCAGAAGGGTATGTTTTTTCGATGAAGGCACTTTAGGTGGCGCAATGTGTACATTAGCAATGCGCTAGTTTACAATTTTTAATGTTTAATTTGCGGTAAAAACACTACTTTTAACAACTAAACCATATTATATCAGGTATGTGAATAAGTCTTTCCCGTTTTTTTTCAAATTTTGAGCCTTTATTGTGAAAAAATGGCTACAAATGAATTATTGAAAGTATTGGCCATCGCTAGCTACAACTTTTTCCCATCTTTCTGGCAACATACGAATCCCGTTGCGAAAAAATTCGACCAGTTTGGCCTCTATCCAGTCATCCACTCATTTTTTGGCTTCCTCGTAGGAATGGAAGTGCTGGTCAGCCAGGCCATGCGTCATCGATCTGAAGAGATGGTAATCAGACGGAGCAACGTCTGGACTATACGGCGGGTGGGGTAGGACTTCCCATTTGAGCGTTTCTAAGTATGTTTTCACCGGCGGTGCAACATGTGGGCGAGCATTGTCATGTTGCAAAATAACTTTGTCGTGCCTGTCGGAGTATTGTGGCCATTTTTCTCGCAGTGCGCGGCTCAAACGCATCAATTGTCGTCGATAGACCTCGCCTGTGATCCTTTCATTCGGTTTCAGAAGCTCATAGTAAACCACACATAGCTGGTCCCACCATATACAGAGCATGAGCTTGGCGCCATGAATATTTGGCTTGGCCGTCGATGATGATGCATGGCCGGGTAGTCCCCATGATTTTCTTCGCTTCGGATTATCGTAACGTATCCACTTTTCATCGCCAGTCACGATACGATACAGAAAACCCTTTCTTTTATGTCGCTGAAGCAGCTGTTCGCAAGTGAAAAAACGCCGTTCGACGTCTCTCAGCTTCAGTTCGTACGGCACCCAATTTCCTTGCTTTTGGATCATTCCCATGGCTTTCAAACGCTTGGAAATGGTTGTTCGGTCAACTCCCAATGCTTCAGCAAGTTCTTCTTGCGTTTGACAAGAATCTTCATCAAGCAAAGTCGCCAATTCTCGATCTTCAAAGATTTGCGGCCGCCCGGAACGCTCCTTGTCTTCCACGTCGAAATCACCGCTTTTGAAGCGTCGAAACCATCCGCGAACACTTGAATCATCGACACAACCTTCTCCATAAGCCTCCTGAAGCAGTCGATGCGTCTCGGCAGCAGATTTCTTCAAATTGAACCAATAAAGTGAAACTTCCCGCAAATGACGTCGACTCGGCTCAAATTTCGACATTTTCACGATATCAAAAATTTATGATGCGAAAAAATTTTAACTAATGTTTTAGTATGGAATTGTTGACATATGAATAAGCTTTGATTATGATATATGTAACCATTGAATACTCGCACAGTATTGCTGGCGCCATCTCTTACATAAAACGGGAAAGACTTATTCACACTCCTAATAAATAAAATGAATAGTTAGCATAAAAATTATAACAAACGTTCCTAATAAACATTATAAAATTACATTAATATTAAGGCCAGAAATAAGAAAAATCAATAAAGTAATACAATAAGCCATAAAAACGAGAAGCTGAGAGAGGGATTGCGGATAGTGATAGGAAAATCGGGTATATAAAGCCCAGAATTTTCCACAAAAAAAGGCAGTCAGTGCCAGGGAGAGGCAGGTAGAGGTAGTCAGTAACGAAGTCAGTAGCAGTCAGGCAGACAGTAGTCTCGAGGAATCTCCCAGGTGTCCAGAACGTCGTATCAGCATCTCCATCTCTCTCTCTCTCTCTCTCTCTCTCTCTCTCTCTCTCTCTCTCTCTCTCTCTCTCTCTTTCTCTCCCTGTGTGTGTGTTCAACAGCCGAATATCAAAAGTAAGATATAAAGTTTATTTACAATTTAATTATTATTTTCATTTTCTCTCTACTCTGTCTCTCTCTGTTTCCATTTCATCTGGGGAAGGGATTGGTCCTCCTACATGGCAGGACTGTACATGCCCCTCTTTTTTATATTGCACGCAAATATATATACATTTTCTTTATGAGGGAAATAAATCGGTAGGCCGAGGCGAATACGGCTTTCCCTATGAAAGAAAAGGAATCCGTATTCAAGTGAAGCACTTGGACTCCGGTTTATCTAACCGAGCATAGGAAGCATATTAAAATAAAAATAGAATTGTTATTTTTCCTATTCAATTGCTTGATAAGATATTCCCGAGCTAATGGAGGAAACTCCAGGCTCAAAAACAAGCCAGGGTACATCGAAGGCGCAGGTTGTAACGGGATACTTAATAGTTAAACACCCGGTAGATGTACCCGTTAACAGAGGTGTAAAGAACCCCGAACGGATTAAATTGTTAAAACAATCTTTTTGGACCGTAGGTTCTTTGCTGTTATTTATTCCTCAGACTTGCCTTTACTTACCCTGGAAATGATATAAATAATAATATTAACATGTATAGCTCGAACTAACCTATACATGTTACAAGGTATATTATATAAAAATATACGTGTGTACTTCAGATAAAACTGATGTAGACGAAAGGGTGAATATACCCAGACGACACATTATACTTTAGTATTAAGTGTTTTTTTTAATTACAAGTATTAGTTTCTTATTTTTTATTTGTTATAATTATTTGTTATTTTTTTAACTTCAAGTGTTTAACGCCAAAGTGTTAAGATCCCGGCTGAAATCCCAAAAATTTAAAGCGTAATGTGACATCAGGGCAGGTTCACCCTTTCGTCCACATTAGTTTAATACGAAGACACAAGTACATAATATAAAAATGTACGTGTGTACTTTGTATTAAACTAATGTGGACAAAAGGGTAAATATGCCCAGACGTCACAACTGAAACAAATAATGATAAAATGTTTTAAATAATTAAATTTACGCTTGAAGTGCGGGATTGGTTGCTGAAACATCAGAATATTTTTAGTGGTTTTAGGGACAATATTATGTTTTCAATTTAGGATGTAAAAAGAAGAAGACAGCGATAGAAGGAAAGTGTAGTTTCTTCACAACATCGAGACACGCGGATAAAAAGATATCATTAAATACCGAACAGAAAAATCCCAGACATATCATTAAATATCGAAAAAAAGAAGATCGAAGATAATAGTAATAATAACAATAATAACAAAAGAAGAAACAGATATCTCAATGATGGAAAATAATCGATGTAACAAAAAAGAAAAAAATAATTAAAAGCAAATATTGCTAAATTATCCAAAGAGTGAGTAGTACAACAAAGTACAGCAAATTCTCTCTACAAGTCTGGGCATACAAACCCATGCCAGTTAAGCAGATTTCGTAGCCCCGTACTAATGTCCTCATAGACGTTCAGGGGCTGTATATATCATTAAATGAGAAGTGGTTTAGCAGCTTCATATATAGTAGACCCTAGACTTCAGGATGCAGTAGTAGTTTCAGTTGCCAGAGGTCTAAACTGTCAGCCTATTCAGTCGCTGGATTAGCTTCCACTTCTAAAAAAAGACAACAAAAACAAACTTGTATTTAAATAAAAAAATTAATTAATAAATGATGTTTATTAATTTCAAATTCAAATTGAATTGATCTATATATATATATATATATATATATATATATATATATATATATATATATATATATATATATATATAAAATGAAAATGAAAATCTATTCAACTTTATTAAATTCCAAAGTTATTTAGCTAACTTCCATTGGATTTTATATAATTATTCCTTTCAAATTAATTGTAGAGTATTTATTTTTTTCGAATTAAAATTCATGAAACTGATATCTACGTAAGAATTTATTAAAGACGCTTCAACTTTATGCAATCTCATTCTTTTTTGCCAATTCAAATCAATTCGGATTGAATTCGACTGAATTCTGTGAAAACTAATAACATAGTATTGATACTTTTCTAACCTATACATACATAAGAAAAGATTGAAAACAATTCAAATTTGGTAATTCATATAATCTCAAAGATTCATATAATCTCAAAAAGAATATTACAAAATATGTGTGATGTATGATATGATATAAAGACTATATAATTCTGTTTTTTAAAATTTATATAATTTTTCTTTACACTTTACAGAACTTATTGGTCCAGAATTTTTTGGATTTATTACATTATATTATATTAAGTATAGTTTAAATATATTTTTCATTTTCTTGTCTTAAAATTTCAACACAAATTTTAAAAAATAGGATCATTTGATAAAAATAACCTGATGGCAGGCTGTCTGATCACATATCGAGATAGGTTGAGCCAGAGAACGAGGTCGCTAGTCGGAGTTGATCGAACACGGCAAAGACCAGTAATTACCTGTCCATTGTCAACGCTCGCGTAACTCTTTATATACGGACGCATTGACGAAATGGCGTTCGTGCGTCTTGTGAAGAAAAATTATCTTTGTTTGTCTACAACGGTCCCTTCCCAAGTTTTTTATCAAGCTACCCTTTTTTATAACAGCTGACTCCACTGCATCGAAAATGATGAAGAAAAGGCAGATGTTTTCTCTCGGCCCGCGAGAAATTCGATGATGCGGTGCGGACGAACCGACCGTGAGCACACACATGTATTTTATACAAACAAATGTGCAACTGAATTTTCGAAATGATACAAAGATTAAAAAAGAGATATTTGATAGTCATATTCCAAAATGGTAAAGACAGATTTCAAAGAAATTTGATTGATAAAAATCGGAAAAAATGATCTTATAGGGCTCATGCGATACCTTCCTAATTATTTTATATTATTTCATACGTAACTGAAGCCCAAACCATCCGATTTTACGATTCAAATTTCCTTGTAATCAGTATTTTTGCCAGCTTTGAATGTGATTATCAAATATCTATTTTTCAATCTTTGTAGCATTTCCAAAATTCAGTTGCATATTTGTATTCATAAAATACACATGTGCCCTCGCGGTCAGAGAGCAAACATCCGCCTTTTCTTCATTATTTTCAATGCAGTGGAGTGGGCAGTTATAAAAAAGGGTAGCATGAAAAAAATATGGAAGGGACTCGTTGTAGACGAAGAAATAATCTTTATTAAGAAGTCTTTGCCGTGTTTGCTTGAGTTGTTAAAAATCTAATTAGGAAAATAAATTATTAGTTAAAAATAAACAACAAATTGGTTATAAATATAACACTCGTGTTTCTCAAATCAATTATATAGATTTTAATAGAATTTATATCGGATCAACTGGTCCGTCATTGAATATACGTCTCAATGAACATCTAAAATCTATAAGAAACAGTAATAAAATAAACTAACAAGTAAACATTGATTAGAAAAGATACATAATATGGAGTCAAATACCATGTACGAAGTAATTCTATTTTGGTCAAAATAAAATACTAGTTTTAATAGAAAAGTGAAGAACATTTTATTTAAAATATTAACCATTGTTTTCTCCACATTCGGATATCGAGTGTCACCGGCGAGCCGGGAGGGGAGAGAACCAGTGTACTGGTTTTACAATACCGCGTGTTCGCATGAACACACTAGTGCGGTAAAAACGGTTGAAATACTCTCAACATGCTATCTCCCCGATCACTCTCGAATGTTCGAGATCGTTATTTTGAAAATATAAGCAGATTTTCACTGAACATTGAAAAAATATTTTGCATACTCCTTCTGTATATATTTAGGTTGTCAAATATTTCTCTTCCACTTTTTTGCTCTTCATTCAATGCTTTATAAAAAGTGTTACAGTGGTCGAATTTACATCAAATATGCGCCGTTTTGTTTGATAATCTGATTCCATCTAAATGTCAACTTCATTATACCCCTCTCGTAGAAACTCCGCTCCTTATTTGCGAAGAACTCGGACAGCCAATTTTCACAAGCCTCTTTTGAGTCCATCTTTACACCACCAAGAACGTTCGACATGGACAGGACCAGGTGGTAATCACTTGGCGCTATGTCCGGGCTATTTAGTGGATGCGATAAAACCTCTTACCCGAACTCCCGTAGCTCTTGACGAGTTATCAACGAAGTGTGTGGTCTGGCGTTGTCCTGGTGGAACACTACACCCTTTCTGTTGGGCATTTGTGGACGCTTCTGGTCAATAGCCTACTTCAAGCGGTCTAGTTGTTCACAGTAGATCGTAGAATTAAGCATCTGGCCATATGGGAGCAGCTGATACTGGATAATTCCCGTTCAATCCCACCAAACATACAGCGAAACCTTTCTGGCCGTCAATCCCGGCTTGGCCACTGTTTGGGACTGTCCACCGGATCACGACCGTTTTCGCTTGATATTGTCGTATGTAATCCATTTTTCGTCGCCCTCAGCTTAAAAAATGGGTCGAATTCGTTTCGTTTCAGCAGCACATCGCAGGCGTTGATTCGGTCCAGAAGGTTTTTTTGCATCAAATCATGCGACACTCAAACATCAAGCTTTTTTTATATGCAGCCTGCTGCAGATCGTTTGAAATGATTTGATGACTAACTCTCATCTCCTGGGCCATGTCACGAGATGCGACATGCCGGTATAACTTGATAAACTGCATAATTTTATCGGTATTCGTTGTCACAGGTCGTCCGCCGGTTGGCTTATCCATGGTGTCGTTTTCACTGGCTCTGAATCGTCGAAACCATTCCTTTACGGTTCGAAGTGATAGCGTGCCATCCTCCAAAACACCATTAATCTCACGGAACGTTTCTCTAGCGGATTTGTCTTTGACGAAGGAAAACTTTAAAATATCGTGAAATTCGGAGTTAGTGAACTCCATGTTTACACGTCTATAACTTTTGAACGCAATATCTAAACTAATCACGCATAGCGTCGTTTGGTACGTTATGTCAAGACATTTCAGATGATGTATAGTATTGCCAGATACGAGCTCTGTAGCGCTTTGTACATAGCAGCGAAATTTATAAGACAAAAAGGCGGAAGGGAGATAGTTAACAACCTAATATATAAGATATCTATATATATAAAAGATATATATATAATATATAATAACATATAATAATATAAAATAATATATAATAATATAGTCGTATATAATAATAAATTGAGCTTGCCTCGATAAGAATTCGATACGACTATATAGAACTTTCCTTAAAAGAAAAAAAAATTAATTCTTTCCGTAAGTCATTACTTTCTGTTATAAAATTCGACATTTTAAGCAGAATGATAAAATACGATGTTATTTGTTTAATGATTTGATGTATTGGGTGTACAAATAAGTTTCCGCTGTTTTTTTATAAAGAAATATGAATTGTAAAAAAAAGGTACAAATAATGTCATTCAAAATATTGCCCACCACTTTCTACTAATTTTAACCATCTTTCGGGCAACAAAAAGGTACCCCGTCTGAAAAATTGCTCGTCTTTTTAGGCGATCCATGATTCGACCTATTTCTTCAATTCCTCGTAAGAAGTGAAGTGCTGCTCAGCCACATCATAAGTCATCGATCGCAATAGGTGGCAGTCTGAAGGAGCAATATCTGGTGAATACAGCGGGTGGGGCAGGACGTCCCAATTCAGTACCTCTAACGTTTCCTTTATAATTTTTGCAATATGTGGCCGAACTTTGTCATGCTGCAAAATGACTTTATCGTGCCTTTTGGCATATTGTGGACTTTAATCTTCAATGCTCGGCTCCATTGCATCAGCTGTTGTTGGCAACGTTCCCCGGTGACAGTTTGGTTGTGTTGGAGTAGTTCATAATAGATTACTATTATGAACTAAAACCAAAGCTGATCCCACCAAATGCACAGCATTAGCTTCTTGCCATGAATGTTTGGCTTGGCCATAGAAGTAGAGGCATGCTCGGCCTTACCCCATGACTTCCTACGCTTTGAGTTGTCGTAGTGAATCCACTTTTCATCTCACGTCACGATTCGATGTAGAAATCCTTTGCGATTTTGCCTTTTGAGCAATTGTTCGCAAGCGAATAAGCGACGCTCGACGTCTCATAGCTTCAGTTCGTAAGGAACCCAATTTTCTTGCTTTTGGACCACACTCAGGGTTTTGAGACGTTGTGAAATAGCTTGTTGAGTCACTCCTAACTCTTATGTAATTCCTTTTTGCGTTTGACACGGATCTTCCTCCAGTAAAACTTCCAATTCTGTATACATATTGGGCTTTCCACTGCGTGTTTTGTCCTCCAATCATCACTTTAAAATTTTAGAACCACTCCTGACAATTTTTCTCACTCAAACTAACTTTACCATATACTTCTATGAGTAGCCATGTGCTTCAACTGCAGATTGCTTTAAATGAAAGAAGTAAATTAACAATTCCCGCAAATGACGCTTACTTGGCTCAAAACTTGACATCTTAACACGATGAAAACTAAGTGATGCTAGCAAAAAGGTATTAAAAAGTTATATGTTTTCGGATGTCAACATGTACTATACGACTTTTTACAGCTGACAACTTCGATGTTATCTTATCGGTGGCGCCATCTTATCAAAACGGCGGAAACTTATTTGTATTCCTAAATATTAAATATGCTTGATAATTATCATAGCAATAAAATAAACAAAAATTGAGGCTACGTTACAATAAATGTTTCCTATTGAAACATTTGTATATTGATGCTCATTTGATAGCGGTACTCCTGATATATATAATTATATTTGATCACAATATAATATTTAGTGTACGTTTATTTATATACATAGTTAAAGATGACGAATATGCTAACTAACTTAGGATAGTACAGTGTCTTTTTATATTTTGTAAAATAATGAATCGAATTACTTGAAACAAATGTTTTTATTCATAAATCTTTATTTTAAATTTATTTAAAAACCATTATTTTTCCTTTATGTATTATGAATGAATCATTCCTCGTTGTTTCAAACGATTAATACGATCTTCATATGTCTGACAGTAAAATATGCTCCTAGGATCCACTTCATTTAATTTTGGACACTGTAAAATAAATTTTAAGTGGAATAGCCTATTATTAAGATTTGAATTAAAAGTAAAAAAAAGTCAAGTCGTAAATATTCAATGAAACTAATTAACTAACTTCTGTATGCTAAATTTAAATCTATTTTTAATACATGAATATGCATGTTATTGTTTATAAGAATAATATGAAAAGAGATTTATTTATTTTTATAAATAGATAAAAAATTCGATATACTTTTTATTTACAATAAATTCAAATATATATTTATATATAACAATAAAAAAATTATGCTCATCAATTGAAAATATATTAATTTCATTATTCTTATTAATCATCAAAGACTGAGAACTAAATATTATTAAGCATACTATTAATATAGGAATTTGTATAACTATACCCCTGCTTTAGTTCTAAATTGAATAGCTTCTGTTAATAATGTATTCATTCTTTTCTCTCTATCTCCATGATCAGGGTGGGTTGATAACCATGGAAGACTATTGGGTTCTATTTTTAAATCTACTAATGTTCTCATAGTAGCCCAAAATACTACAGCTTCTCTGATATCTATGCAAGCCTAAAATAAATTTAATTTTTTTAATATTATGGTTTAGGTTAGTAATTCTTTAATTTATATACTTTAGCAGCTAAAAGTAATCCAATCATATCAGCTTCACTCTCAAGAGCCCTACTATATGGCAACGTGTAGAAGACATCTATAATTGATTGACCTAGCAGCAACAAGAAACCTGCTAACAAATCAGGAAATACAGCCCATATAAAAGCTACTGGTAATGCGAGTAATAATTCAATAAAAATTCCCCTGGACACTTGCTCATACTATAAGATTAAAATTATTGAAAATTATGAACTATAAAGATTATGAATATTCATAAAATTAATATTTATGATAATATTTAAATAAATTATTACTGAATGATTTAATATAGCATGAGCTATCTCATGAGCTAACACAATAGCAAGTTGATCATCATTCTCTACTAATTGCAATGCTCCGAGAAATACAAAAATATTACCACCCTAAAACAATACAAATAGAATAATATATAATAATAAAACTGATTCGAATACTTTAAAGATATATAAATACTAACAGGTAAAACATATGAATTTTTTAATGAAGAATCAATAACTGTTAATGTCCATTTCTTATCTTTAAGATTCAGTAAATCTCTATTAGCATTAATTAATTTTGCTGTAATTCTTAAAAGTTTAGAATATATAGGATCTGTTTTTGGAAGTAAAATAGATTTAAATCCTTGAAGATGCTATTTATAATAAAATAATATTATATTTAAAATTAAAAATAGTCTACAGTAGTGTTAAAGGAGGTTCTATCGGTTTATAATTTACATTTAAGAGATCAGTGCACTAATATAATCAGAAGCTTATTAAAAAACTATTAATTATGAAAAAAATAAATAGAAAAATTTAATATTTAAAAATGATATCCTTAGTGCATTTAAAAGCATATAAGAAAACCTTGATATCAATATTTTATAATAGAAATGAATAACGAATTAAGATTCTTAAGAAATTATGCATAAGACCCGTGAAGTTTTTGTTGATCATTGTACAATTTCGCACGTGGTTACCATTTAACAACTACATAAAGTTATATACAGATGGAGTGATTTCACTACTGTATCTGTTCGCAACGATGTGCAACATCATCTTAGTAAGGTCCCCTTGATTACGTCTCCTCGAATTTTTGAAGCCCGATATGACTGTTTGAGCTTGGCAGTTAATCTTTTGTAATTACATGCGACCATCGAAAAGCAGCAAGAGTATATATAGAGATAGTAACGCGTAATTCAGTCATTTTAGTACAGACGTTCTCGCTTTATGTGCGGATAGGGAAAGAAACCTGATGAAACGCAATGATCAAATGATAAAAAGGGCTTGGTTCCGTGGCTTAAAGTGAAAGGAGTTGAACTCAAATGCTACAGCTGAATCATTACATGTGAACGCAGCTTACGTACCAATCCATGACAACTAAGCTTCCGGTCAAACGCCACGCATGCTATACTTTCGCGGGTAGTAAAGAAATTGGAAGAAATCAGGAGAGACTCCTCCCCTTCCTTCGTTATGCTTAATATACACACGCTTTTTACATACACTGAAAAAAAATCTTTTCATAGATCTAAATAAAACTTTTTTAATTTAAATACATTGTTGAGAAGCATTGAGTCATCCTGGTTGCTATGGTCTTCTCGGGAGGCTGAGCCATGAAGGCTCAAGCAAACATACGCAAACACGAAAGGGCTCTTTGCCACTCTGTACGAGCTATTCACATAATAGAAAGAAAATTAGAAGACAAATAGTGAGAACTTCACGACAGTGGAATAAAAAAGATCACGGTACACGATCAATATCAATGTTAGATAGAAGTATAAAGAAGTTGATGAAGAACGAGGAGATTGAAGTTCGAAGTCATCATCTACGTCTGGATCGTTAAACAAACATCATTTTTCCTTTTGCGTGGGTGAATCGTGTGTGTGGCGAGAGATTGTGTCGATATTCTGGTCAGGTGAGATTGTGGAGAGGAGGGAGTCCACACGAAAGAGAAGGAGTAGCAGAAGAGGGCAATCATCGAAAAGGCTGGCAAAGAGAGGGAGAGAGAGACAGAAGAAAATGGAGTCGAACACGAGGAGATGCCCTGGCTCTAATGTAACTTGGGGAGTTGCTATGTTGATACCGGTGAGTGATCTCTCCTATATTTATTTTGATTCACTCCGAAGTTAAATTTCTGCAGAAAGGTATTTTCTCCGTATTCTTCTCCCGGGTACTCCACCTGAGGAGTTTTATACAGTTTTTCTTCCCACACTTTTGCAGGCAACTGCAGAAGCGAAGAAGAAACAAGACCAGATTGAGGGAGAATGTGACCACTATGTTCGGCGGATAATTCACGAACGTCACAATGACGTGTCGTGCACCATGACAACTCGCCCTTGCTTTCTCTTTCTGTTCCAATTACCTAACCTATTCCCTTGTATTCACCATTGGCCTGTAATATACTAACTTAAACGTTAATATTATTCTAAGGACTTGACTGGAGAGAAAATACAAGGATGAAAATAAGAAATACATACAAAATTAACGCTTCTCCGCCACATGCCCTTTCTCCAGTCGCTATTAACTAAAGCGTGATAACTCATGTTAGGGCTCCCTCCTCTCTCTCTCTCTCGAAAAAAAAAAAAAAAAAAAAAAAATTTATGGAACGGCTTACCTTACGTTGAGTCATGGGTGTACAACAACTGGTTTAACACCATGTACTTTGCAGAGGCCCGCGTTAGAACTTCGCAACTAATTACACAAATACGCACTATCCCGTAGTTAAGCAGTGTGGTACCTCCGTTCGTTATCGTCGTGTTGTCTACGAGTATGTTGGTCCGCATGCTCGTTTTGAAGTTACAATTGCGATGGAATAGCGGCCATCTTCCAGCTTGTCGCCGTATTTGTAGAGTTCAAGTCCGCTACATGATACTTCTTAGCATCACTTCCTATGGAGTCTTTTAATTTGTAGACATTCATTCTGAGCATCTGTTAGATGGTATAACGACTATTGAACTTCGGAACGACTTTAACTGTTTTTCCGTGTGTGTCAGAAGAAAATACGCGATATGACATCACACGCGATCGTCACCTTCATAATCTACGTTGCGAAGTCTCACGTCATAACAGTGAATTTGTCTTAATTATGCCTCTAGCGATTTTGCTCCTTCCAATACCGTACAGCAACCTCGTCTGCTGCTGCGTGTACACGCTGTTCTTTCTGGCAACGGTATTTTCCAGAATCCATTAGATAATGGTCTGTATTGAGAAAAACTGCAGTGGGGTTTCGCACCTGCGTACTATATGCAAACATCGACTCGGTGATGTGCTTACTCCGGGTTCTATGTGATTTCTCAACAAGGGCGTTTATTTTATACCATAATTCTATTGAGCGAGTAAATATACCTATTAAAATGAGTAAATATGCGTGTCCAACGACTACTGACCAAGGGCGACTGACCGTTCGACCATCCATCACACCAGCTAGTGCAATTTTTTCACCTGATATTGTTGAAGAGCAATGCAATCACGGACAAATTTGGTAAATCTTTGTGTAACAAGGATTACTAATATGATCATGCTACATAGTCATATGTCTTGTGGCGTTTGAAATGTGGGTTCTTCATAATATTCTCTAAGAATGGTGGGTGCTTCTTTTTTAGGCACAAAAAGCTTCCTCATGTCCTGATTATCGATTAGATCCTTAATGGCTGAATCGACACGATAATAATAGAATCGTTGCTCAACAACTTTCCAGCACTGATGGTTTGTGGGATCAGTCTCTCACTCTTACGGAGACGCAGATGCCAAGGATCTTCAATATCTGTAACGCACAGGGAGACCATTACACATGGAAGTTTATCTTCGTATAAATAAGAAAGGGTATCTGGTATATAATTTAATTTTACCTTTCCTATCAATGACTTAATAATTATATCTTCCAATTTCAAGATCTTACGGATGAGTCTACCCATGAGATTACGCTATGAGAGTACCAAACGGAGGCTGTTATATTTGATTATCACTTGAGTGCTAGTCCTCAACATAGGAGCGAAATCTACACATTATCCATAGAACATTAAAGCTCACGCTGGTATCTGTTTTCATCACAAACATTTCTCAGAACGACAATAAAGAAAGGACAGATTTATTCGAAGGCTTGCTGCTGTTCCTCCCGTTAGTAATTTTTCTATGACATTCTCTTTGGTCAGTCCAGTGACAGGGTTAAGAGGCTTCATAAAGTTCTGAAAGAAATTGTGGTATCAGAACGCAAGACCTAGTAACATACAGAGTTGTTTCAGGTACTTGTGCATAGCATAATTTAAGATTGGCGTAGTCTTCAGTCTTCTCTGCATCAAATCCAAAACGAATACAATCCATGACGACGCAGATAAATCAATGAATCTGTGTAAGTCCGAACTTCTCTCGATTTATATTAAGGCTAGCATCAAAAATTAGTTGTAGAATATTGTCGAGTCATTTGATGTACTCGACAAAATTCTCCGCGTCAAAATCAAAAATCATGAAATTTATCGAGTTAGACCAGCATGTGGCATCTCGTGACATCGCCCAGAAGATGAGATTTAGTCACCAAACCATTTTAAACCATCTGCAGAAAGCTGGATACAAAAAAGCTTGATGTTTGGGTGCTGTATGATTTGACGCAAAAAAACCTTCTGGACTGAATGAACGGCCAAGAAGGTTTTGCTGTATGTTTGGTGGGATTGAAAGGGAATTATCCACTATGAGCTGCTCCCATATGGCCAGACGCTTAATTCTACGATCTACTGTGAACAACTGGACCGCTTGAAGCAGTCTATCGACCATAAGCGCCTACCATTGGCCTACAGGTGTAGTGTACCACCAGGACAACGCCAGACCACACACTTCGTTGATGACTCGTCAGGAGCTACGGGATTTCGGAGGGGTGGTGTTATCGCAACCACCATATAGCCCGGACATAGCGCCAAGTGATTACCACCTGCTCCTGTCCATGTCGAACGCTCTTGGTGGTGTAAAGTGGGACTCAAAAGAGGCTTGTGAAAATTGGCTGTCCGAGTTCTTCGCAAATAAGGAGAGGAGTTTCTACGAAAGGAGTATTATGAAGCTGCCGTTTAGATGGAAACAGATTATCGAACAAAACGGCGCATATTTGAAGTAAATCCGACCAACGTCACACTTTTTATAAAGCATTGAATGAAGAGCAAAAAAGCGGAAGGGAGATATTTGACAACCTAATATATATGCTGCAGGTCGAAATCAGTATATAAAACAAATAAATAAACACAGATGTAGTATTTAAAGATAAATATATCAAAAATATACGGAGGAGACTACAATTGTCGGGAGCTAAATTTTATGGTACCTTCTTTCATTTACTCAGAACAAAACTATTCACATTCCTAATTGCACTTAACAGTCGTTGCAATTATTAGGACTTACCGGTCGCCGGTCACTATTTTCTCCTATTTTTCGCGCAGCATACGAATCCCGCGTTGAAAAAACTGGTATCTTTTGAAGCAATCCATGAATCGAGCCAATTGTTTACTTTTTCATAAAACCGGAAGTACTAGTCAGCGATTTCGTGTGCCATTGATCTAAACAAGTGATAGTCTGAGGATGAAACGTCTAAAAAATACGGTGGGTGGGATACAACATCTCATATCAAGGATTCGTATATCTTGACCACTTTTGCAACATGAGGTCGAGCATTATGAAACTGTAAAATCACTTTTTCATATCTGTCGTTGTATTCTGGCCATTTCTCTTTCAATGCTTAGCTCCCATACGTTCATTGCGTTTGATAACGTACGCCTGTGATTGTTTCAGTCGGTTTTAACAAGTCATAATACACTACGCCAAGCTTGTCCAACTAAATATTGAACATGACCTTCGAACCGTGAATATTCGATTTAACCGTCTGTGCGGAAACTTGGTCGGGATATCTCCATGATTTTTCACGCTTGGTATTATCGTAATAAACATATTTTTCGTTCTTAGTCACAATGCAATGCAAAAATTCCCTCCATTTTTGCCTTGCAAGCAGCTGTTCACAAACAAACGCCGTTCAACAGCTTTAGGCTTAAATGCGTACGATACCCAATTTCTTTGTTTTTAAATCATTCCCATGACTTTTAGGCGCTTTGAAATGGCTTCTTGTGTCACTTCCAATGACCCTCCCGATTAATGTATACGTTTGACACTAATCATAATCAAGTAATACCTCCAATTCTGCATCTTCGAAAATCTTTTCTCTTCCATCGCCATGCTGGTCTTCGACGTGAAAATCACCGTTATGAAAGCGTTGAAACCACTATCAAGAGACGCTCAAGAGAAGCAGAAGCTTTTATAAAGAGACGCTCAATTTCAGCTTTAATGCACAGAAAAGTTCTGCCATTACCACTGTTAATGACTTTATAGATACCTCGATGAGCAGTATACCTCCGTAAGACAGATAAAAATGCTTGTACGATGGTCAGATACTAATCCCAAAAGAACTGTTTTAATGACCAAACATACAAAAGGTAACACATACCCTTTAAAGGACTTTTGTTCTCTTCCAGAAGACTCCTTAATCCAAAAAGGGCCTGCGAAATCAACCCCAGTGTTTTGAATAGAATGAGCAGATTTTGCTCTAATTGCAGGGAGTGATCTTATTAAATGTTCATGAATGTGAGCATTATGTCAAACACATGTCACACATTGAAGAAGTATTTAACGAATAGTATTTTGAGAATCGATTATCCAGAAAGGATTACCTTACCACTCACCTCGAACGAATAATTTAGTACAATACGCAAAATTAAAAGATGAACGTCAGTTTATCGCTGGTATTTGGTAGTAACAAGACCTCCTGAGTTGAAAAGGTCAGATACTTCTGACAAAATAGAACGCTTTGTGGATGCTGGAAGTGCTAAAGACAATTGACTTTGAAAATGAAAAGCATCATCAACAGGACTCCATCGTAATCCAAGAATCGAAACAGTTTCACTGTTCATCTCACTTAAATCTTTAAAATCGTCTTGAGAAAGTAATAAATTAATATTTCTGTAATTTACTACACATTTTCCAACAGACATGTCAGCAGAACTAAGCACTTCCGTAAGCTCATGATATGCTTGTACAGCTTCATCCAATGTATCTCCCCCAGAAGAAGTTATCAACGTATCTATTTGTAAGAATAATTGTGGATCTAATTTTATAACAACGTACGACCAAATTATCTAAATATTTTAAGCAAACATTTGTCAAAATTGGAAAAGATGCTGTTCGATATATGACGGCAAGCAAACACCAAAGTCGAAAAGGCAGAAGTGGATGAAAACGCTAGTAGATACGTTGCCATTTAGTACCAATAAGATTGACAAGCATCTGGCGAAAACTTTTTAACTATATCACATACAAATATATATTTAAAAAAAAAAACATCTTACTAATAATAATAATAATAATAATGTCTTCATATAGCTTTGACCTAGGATATAAAATATCGTTTAACGAATTTTCTACTTCGCATTCATCCGATGGAAGAAGTTTCTTATGCACAAGGTCCACATATTCTTGCATATTAAGCATATTAAGCGGTGCAAAGTTCAGGATGTTTACGAAAACGACATTCTAGTCGATTCATATAAGCCTTGACAACTTTGTCTAAACCTATGAGCGTAGGCTGATTGCAAAAAGGCAGTTAACTATGAAGCGAGAATCAAAATTTCTACAATACGTACTTTTAAAATTTAACATTTTTGTTCTGGTGGGGATATATGCTATTGCTGAGGACTCTCGTCTGATTCCCAGAAGCAACTGATTGCTTTAGAAAGCTGATGATCTACTGCTAAATGATGTGCCATTGTTTTCATGGTATTATCGATGTCTGCATTCCCGATTAAACCCCAGACAAAAACAGACGACAATGCTACTGGATCAGTATTTGGAGATTGAGCTTAACGTATTTCTAAAAAAAGCTCGGCAACATAAGCAGATGAATTTGGAATTCAATCCACCGTATTTAGTTGTCCTAAATGTGGATCAGCTAGATGCAGCCCATGGATGTAGTCCTAATGTTCAGAAACGTTTAGTCTCTTGTTAACAAATTGGAGACACGCTTCACTACTAAAGCTGTAAAATTAAGAGAAAATTTTGGATTTATTAGAGATTTCAAAGTAATATGTACTTCAGCATGAGCGATTACATTAGTCGCGCCGATCAAATCAGATACAGCAATATTTACTGGATTAAAGATACAACTTTAATCATATTTTCTGATATGAAAGATTTTCCTGCGCACGAATCTAATAAGACTCGAGCAGTAGTGCGGACACCTTCTGAGGATTCAAGAACAACTACTACAGTAGGCAACAACGGTTGAGAAGTCCTTCTATATCAAGCCGTAAAGTGAATCGAAGTTGAGTGACCATCTAGCATTTCTCGAAGACTGACAGTTGTCTTACTGTTTAATTCCTCAGAATAAAGCTTCGTATGGTATTTGCCACCGCACGTAGCAGCTAACTTTTGAGGGACAATCTTCGATTCTATGCTTAGAACTTAGATAATTGAAACAGAGCTTAGATTATGTTGCACATTCTTTCCTCTTGGCTGATATAAGATCTGCAAACTGCATACAATAATTTATAAATTGCGGTCCTTGATAAAAAGAACAAGATGTAGCATTTTTTTTATCATTTAAAGTGGTGAGGTATGTCAACATATTTTTATCAAATGGACTAGATTTTTTGTCGGATCTGGCATTATTTTTAAGACGAATTTTCTAACTGTAGCTATGTTCAGATCTAAAAAACTCATCTAGGTTTGGAATCCTATTTTCAAAGAATTTTGTAAAGGCTATAAATTTTAGGAATCCATTATCGCCATCTCTTTTAACTAAACGTATCCAGTCTAGTCGTGTCGCTGATGGCAATTTATTTTCAATTAATTGTATAAATATCATATCCCAATGTTCAACAGGCAGTTTTAGAGAGGTGAACACATTTTTACTATCCAAGAAAATATGCAAGAGTTTACTTAGATGCTCACCAGTTTCCTTAGAAGATGCTGAAAGACACAACAGAATATAAAAATGGGTAGAAAATCTTAATAAGAGATTACGGAACGGCTATATAATGCCTCCCAAGCAGAGAGAAAGTTCGCATTCACGAAATCAAAACCTATCAATATAATAATAGTAGGAATCACAGTATCGCGTAACACAAGAAACTGTAGTATGAAAGAAACTGTAGTTAACTGTAGTATAACTTTTAAAGTTTTGCCAATCACTCTGAATGCTATTGAACTTTTAGGTAATTTTACCTTTTCAAGAGAGGCCTGCGATGAATGAGTTATTGCCGGCGTAGTTGGAGAATACGTTCTGAATAGGAAACTGAATATATACGAGGCTTGAAATACGATCATTTAGCCATCCATTGGTTGACAAGTATTCAGATAGTACGTGATTATATAAATCTAATTTGAAATAACTACGTTCCTAAAGTGACTCCGAAAAGAAAGTGAGTTAATAGTCACACTCACGAAAATCATTCCAATAAGCGTCTAACACAGTGCTTCGCGACCAATAATCCTCAACGGTCGCAGCTGCGGCAGCTTTCTCTTTAGATGTATTAGATTTGAAATTCATCAATAAATCTCAGCACCGTTTTTCTCTCATTAACAATTCTTAGGTATCGTTTTCAGCCATAATGTTATTAGTGTATGCTCCTTCAAATTAAACAATAGACTATCTGTGTTGAATTAAACACAGCAAAAAAAAGAAAACCAAGTCGAACGCGTATAGTATAAAGCTATACGTATTATCAGGAACGAGGCGAACTAGTTTCCGACCTTCGTGTTGCAATAGTAGTACAAAAAGTCAGATGTGTCGGATCTAATACTTATTTTTTGGCATTTACCAATAAAATTCAGTTAACAGACGCCATCATTTGTGTAAAAATTATAATTTTTTGAACAGTGAAAAATGAATTCTCTTTCATGACAACGCACGACCGCATGTTGCGAAAGCCATCAAAAACACCCTGTTGGAGCTCAAATGGGAAGTGTTGCCGCCCCCAGCCTACTCACTAGATATAGCGCCTTCTGATTACCATCTATTCAGATCGATGCACTACGACTTTGTTGATACGCACTTCTGACATGTTCAAGAAGTGCGAGAATTTGTAGATGATTGGATCGCATCGAAATCGCCATCGTTCTTTTGTCACGATATTGCCATATTGTTAAAAAGATGGGAAAAAGTAGTAGAAAATGAAAGAAAATATTTTGATTAAGCTAATGTGTATCCATTTTCGATCATAAATGTCCTTTTTTCGTTCAAAAAAGGTCGGAAACTCAGTTCGCCTCCTAACAGTATATGCTTCTGCAATAGGCGATATACTGTGTTAATGTCAAGTTTCCAGCTCCAAGGATCAAATAATTCTTCAGTAAAACCAAACTGAATACCAATTCCCAAGCACATAAGACTTGAAACTTACTTTTATAATGTAAAGTGGCGCGAATATTAATCAATAACACAAAAAAGATAATTTACAAGCTTATTTATAAGATATTATCTGTCCACATATTATTATTTACAGTATTGCACCAACTTATGTATATTTGCAATTATGTTAATATCATTTACTTAATACAAAGTTTTTACAATAGACATTTTCATAAGTTTTTATTAAAAATTGAAGAAATTATAATTCTCATGAAATCGCTTTCAATAAAATTCATGGATCCTTAGTGAACAAAAAATATTATTATATATACAAAAATGCTAGTGCTCACGTTTGCCAATATTATATTCCAAAATCTAAAACACACTATAAAATAAGAATAGGTATCATATTATCTATTATATAGAATGCATATTTCGTTATCACATATCTAAAAAAAGCAGATGAAACTATAGTTATGTATCAATTTACTGTGCACCGACAAAACCTCCATAATAACAACAAAATTATTATTACTGCTTCAAATGTTAATTCGGCAAGTTTTTCTTGTTGTTCTTTATTCAATAAAATAAACTGAGAACGTTTGGTTAAAGGATTATATACAAGATGATTAATATAATAAATAAATAATGAAAAAAGATATAATCCAACAAAACCTATAAACAATTCACCATCATATACAAATGAATAATATTTTTATTATTATAAACAAAAAATTAATATTATTAATATATACTTAAGAAGTACTTTCTTTTTTCTTGAAACCATTTCAAAATCTTTTCCCTTTCTTCAGAATTTTTACTTTCATACCATTTTTTAACTTTTCTTCCAAATACTAATGCTGCTACCCGAATCAATGGCCTTACAATTAGAGTAAAATTAGGTAAAATAACACGTTTTTCTGAAGTACGAAAACTTAATTTTTGTGTTTTGATAATTTTAACAAATTTAAAACGAGTGTCAGATTCTATTGGAGAAATTCTAATTGAAACAAAATTTCGAAAATTATAACAGATTGACTTTAACTTTGCAATAGCAAAAGTATTTCTAATGCTAATAATTTTTATAACACACATTTTTTTTTGTATAATTAATCAATTAATATAATTATTTAGAAAATGTTAAAAAATAAAGAAAATAATATTAAAAAATCAATACTCAAATTATATAAACTCTAGACAGTCTGCTAAAAGTAACAAATAAAAACCAAAGCGCGCATGGTACTGGAACATGATTCCTCCAGCAATACTAATTTTTACTGCTGAAATAAACATTTTTTTTGAGAAAAATAATGTTATAAGATGTAACCAAATTGGACGTATTCTTCTTTTGAAAAGAGTTAAAGATTCCTTGTAAAGCTCTTTTCGATATGATATATCCTGAGTTTGTAAATTACAAAGCTTATAGTGACATGTATCATCCATTAGATATATACTATGATTCCATATGTTTATTAAGTATCTACAGACCTAAATCAAATCAATATATAAAATAAAATATATGGTTAAATATACTAAATGTATAAATATATAAAATGAAAAGAATAATTAAAATTAATATTAATGTCATTTACTTTTTTATTATATTTATTTCACACAAATTTTCAAGAGTAATCATCAAAAGTCCATAATTTTGAATAAATGAAAACGAACATATTTCATTAATTATTATAAAAATGAATATATTAAAATAGACTACACTTTCAAAATTAATTCAAATGTTCTGTAGGTTAAATTTTTAATTTAGCAAATTGCTACTATAGCATTCATTATGGAGGTTATAGAGAAGAACTGGAAACTCCGCTTGCTTTCCATAGGGAAGTTTATTATACCCCTAACGGTATTATCTGGTATTATACTAGGTTGTAGCCTCAGCAGACATAATAAGTGGAGATCGCTGATACCCATGTTAGACATTGCAGTAAAATTTTTACACTCAGCGCTAAGGCGGTGAACGTCGGTACTCCGTTCGTGCTATGTTCCAGATCATGGTATTCAAGCTCGTGCAATCGGGGGAGAGATGGCGTTCAGTAAAGGGGACGCCGAAACAATAGATGCGATAAAAGGAATTAACTGGTGTCGAAATTCTTGAAGTGCCTATAGATTTTCTTGTCTATGTGTATAAGTGTGTATGATGTATTTATATACACACGTGTTTTCTTAAAACTTTAAAGTCGCTGCGTGGCGATGATCGAAGCTACGAAAAGGTATATATATATATATATATATATATATATATATATATATATGCACTCAAAGAATTTCTTCATCAACATCAGTGAATCTCATTTACAACACCCCGCTGCCAAATTTTTAAGCAAATAGGTATATATACATACATATATATATATATATATATATATATATATATATATATATATATATATATATACGAGGTATAGCTATTATTTTCATTTTATACATAATTACTTATTATCACCTTCAATATACACTTCTTCTCTATCCCTGCAACGCTCCATGCGAATTTTCCATTGTTGGAAACAATGCTGAAAGTCATTTTCTGTCAACTCTTTCAGAACTCTTGCCGCTTTTTCTTGAACAGCTTCTACGGATTCAAATCTCGTACCTTTCAATGCAGTTTTCACCTTAGGGAAAAGATAAAAGTCACACGGTGTTAGGTCTGGCGAGTAAGGTGGATGTTCTGACACTGGGATGCTGTATTTGGTCAGGAACCGCTTAACAGATAATGCGGAATGAGCTGGCGCATTGTCTTGGTGCAAAATCCATGAGCTATCCTTCCACATTTCAGGTCGTTTTTTTCTTACTCTTTCACGTAGTTTATTAAGTACCTCAAGATAGTAATATTGATTAATTGTTTGATCTTCAGGAACCCAGTGAAGGTACACAATCTCGTGAATATCGAAAAAACAATCATCATTGCTTTTAATTTTGACTTGCTCATTCTTGCTTTTTTGGCTCTCGGTGAAGTTGGGGTCTTCCAATGCATGGATTGGCGCTTCGTTTCCGAATCATAAGTAAAAAGCCACGATTCATCACATGTTATTACTTTTTCCAATAAATTTGATGATTATCAAAGACATTCAAAGTACAAACATTTTTGCGAGCTGCTTGTTGTTCAATCGTGAGAATGTTTGGTACCATTTTTACACACACTTTTCACATGTTCAAATTGTCACGTAAAAGTTGCCGTACACATTCTTTATCAATGCCTACAGATTCAACAACTGCACGAATACTTAATCGATGGTCAGACCGAATCAAATAAACAACTTTTTCGATATTGTCATCCGTTTTTGATGTTGAAGAACAACCTGGCCACGAATCATCTTCAACGTCTAGTCGACCATCTTGAAAACGCTTAAACCATTCAAAAACACGAGTCAGCGATAAACATTCACTGCCATACACTTCTTTTAGTAAATTATAGGTTTCGGTAGCGGTTTTTCCAAGTTTAAAGTGCAATTTAATAACAATTCGTTGCTCTATTATTACGCTAACCATTTTTCAGGCAAAACAAAATAGCAACACTAACGTAAATGAAGGTTATGACACAACGATGTTTTTTACAGAAACAAAACTAACTGCATTCTGAAGAGGAAGTCTCAAACTAAACAACTGTTGGTCAATGTTGGTTGGCGCATGCGCACTTTTTGAGTTGAAAATTTGATAATAAGACTACGTTGATCTTAATAATATGATTAATTTGATATAAAAAATTAGACATTCTGTAAATTATTTATATAATATTATTCATTATATATTTTGTAATTTAGAATAAACCATATATTTGAAACAAATAATTAAGTTTATTTGAATAGCGAACAAACATTTATTACATGACACTAAATAAATTGTTGAAAAGTAATAAATATTTCTTGAATTTTTCCAAACGGAACTACATATACGAAAAAAATAAAGTTAAATAAATAAATATTTGAAAAACTATATAAAAATTTAACAAATATATTCAATTTTTGGAAAAGCTATTCAATATGAACAATTAAATAGCTTTATCAAAAAATGAAGTATATTTATTTTATTATATCCAACGAGTTGTTAAAAACTATCAAATATTTTTTCGATTTTATTAATCGAAGTACAAAGATTTAAATATTAAATTTAAAGGAATAAATCTTTTAAGAAAACTTTTTGTATGTTATAAGTAAATAATTTTTTCAAAAATAGAAAATATTTTTTCGATTTATATATATATACATATATATATATATATATATATATATATATATATATATATTGTAGTATTTAGGCGAGAGGAAAGAGGCAGAGGAGTGGAGACGCGACACAATCACTACGCAACCGGGAGAACGCCGAGCAGAACTTAACCAATATATATATAACTAACACGGTACTTGCCGAGTCAGACGCTGGAGACGTCCTCTGGGTGTCGGCTGGAGAAAGGCGGTAATCACCGCACGACAAGGTAGCAGCAGCGACTATGCGACGGCGGCAGTTGGCTGTGTAGCCCGCTTTCTCCGTCGACCGAACTAGCCAGGTCGAGCATACGACCTTAGGACCTGGTCCGTCTTCTTCTTCTGCTCTTCTCACATTGGTCTCTCTTCTTCCTCTTCTCGGTGTTTCTCGTTACGGCGTTTCTGGGCAATCACTAATCGTGGCGTGTAGCCGGACCGTGCGTACTATTGCGTTTTTCTTTTATATACTCAGAGAGCAGATACTATCGTCTTCACTCACAGAGTGCTGAGCTCAATCTGCGTCGTGCGCAATTGCTCGCGCGATATATCGATACTCGAAACTTAGTTGTCGTAATATTACTATTTTTTATAAAATATATTATTTTAAGGAAAGTACGCTATATAAAAGAAACAGAGTTTAGTAATATATTATTTAGAATTATGAGTATTAAGTATTCGAATCATTTTTTTATTTATTATAAGTAAATTTATGTAAATAATGATTGTCTTATTTTTAGACTTTGCACTATAGGATTCAGATGAAACAGGTGGATTATGTTTATAATACAAAAATAATAGATACACAGTGTGTATCAAAAGTTTTAAGACGACGGGCATAAAATCCGTACTACTTGCGACATCTTCATGATAATTTGGCAACTAGTTACGACCACCTTCGTCAATCTCTATAAAAAGTTTCAACTTCATCGGATTACGTATAGCTGTTCAGTAGCAGTTGGTATGGGAGTATCAAAGTGGTCGCTGTCATTCTTTCAGATGAATAAAAATTTCGAACGTGTTGCTATTAAATTTTGCTTTAAAATTGGTACAAATACAGCGGAAACGAAGGAAATGTTAAAAACGGATTATGGTGAATGTGTTATGTCTGGTATACTATTTTTCGGTGGTATAACCTCTTTACTTTAAATAGAGAGTCGGTTGAAAACGACGAAAGGAGCGATGACAATAATATCGACAATGTCGCAACTACGTTAAAAGATAACCGTAATTCTAGTTATAGATTGATTGAAAAATTTACTGGAATATCATAATCCATCGTTCAATTTATTATAACGAATGACTTGAAAAAAGGTATGTGTGCGTTTCCTTCCACACGTGCTAACTGGCGAACAGTAAGAGCAACTAGTTTTCCATTCAAGCACCTTAGTGGAATTGATTGCAACACAGCCAAATTTTCTTAAAACTATTATCACGGGTGATGAAAGTTAGTGTTTTGCAATGAAACGCCAAAGAGCTGAGAAGGTTGGTGAAAACTCGCCGCGACCAAAAAATTGCTCTTTCAAAACTCAAAAGATAAGACAGTGTTAATCATTTTTTTGACTATTTTGAATAAAAATTTTGTTGAAAAAATTGTCTACATTTAGTGCGTTTTTTTACCCCCACTATTAAATCTTTTGGGACACACTGTGTATATAAATATTCTGAATTTTTAATTGAGTGAGGCATGCGATTCCTACATAAATCAATAAATAAATCAGATTTTAAGATAAATGAAATTTAATTAGAATTTTTTAAATATTACAAATTTTGCCACAAAACTAAAAAATGTTGTCAGTGCCCTTAAAGCGTTAAAAATAACAGGATATCTATATAGTCCTGATTTAATGAAAAGTAAAGCAAATAAATTTCCACCGGCGTTAAAATTTTCTTATAATAGATACGCCACAGAATGCGTCTCTGTCGAAACGGACCTAGAGAAAATTACCACTTTTATTTATCAAGAAGCAGACTTTGCTGTTAAAGCAGAAGTTATAAATTTAGATTCTTTTTCATCATTATCAAAAAACTCGTGCCCTCCAAAATCAAAAAATAAAACATCAGCTGTTGCCATGACTACGAGCGTTTCAAATGCGATGAATGCAGGCGTCGATGGTATTAGAAAAAACGAAGCAATGAAATGCATATTTTGTGATCGTATAAATCATAAAATACAAAAATACTCTTTTTTCCGAAAAGAATCCAGTGAAAGAAAATGGTCTTTTATAAAGAAAAACAACTTTGTTTTAATTGCTTAATAAGCGGACATCGTGCAGAAGAATATCAGCAATTATGTTGTGAAATATGCAAAAATAAACACCACATTTTAGTACATCGTTCAAAACAATCTATGCCACCAAATTCAAGCAGAAGACGTCGTGAAGAACACACTTTGACTAGAACGACTACTGACACACTGACTAGATGAAGGGGGAAAATTACTAAAAATTATACCTATAAAAATATTTAATAATAATTACGTGATAAATATGTTTGCCTTGTTAGATGAAGGATCGACTATTACTTTAGTAGATAAAAATCTTGCGCATGCAGTCGGAATACTCAGAAAACTAGTAAAAATTTCATTAAACGGTATTTCTAGTAGGGATTTAGTATATTCGAATTGCGAAAAGGCCGAGATGGAAGTAAAGGGTGCTTTCAATAAATATAAAATATCCGCGGCAGTTGTTCCGAATTTAAATTTTCCGATTTAGACATTATCAAACGTATTAGTAGAAAAGATAGAAAACAACGAAAATATAGTTCTAGAGGCATAAAAAACCGCTCAGGTAAAAATATTAATAGGACAAAATAATTGTAATTTAATTATAACACGTGAAATCCGAGAAATGTTATAGAAATTAATTCAAAAGCAAATTTTATTATGCATAGTTGGGCATCGCACGAAACACGCGTAATTGAAAAACTTTTAGTCAAAAATAAAATGATTCAAAATGAACAAATGAACTTATGCGATGATGAAAGTGAAAGAGTTTTAGGTCTCGCATGGAATCGGAAAACAGATGAATTTAGCTTTAACGTGAATTTATAAAACATATCGATCGAAATCATTAAGGGCATTGTAAAACCGTCAAAACGTGAATTGTTCAAAATTATTATGTCTGTTTTTGATCCTCTAGGCTTATTAGCTTCTTTTATTATGCACGCTATATTAATTATGCAGGAAATTTGGGTGAGTGGGATAGATTGGGATACACAGATACTAGACGAACAGAACATTCAATGGTAAGCATGGTTAAGTCAACTGAAGAAAATTACAGAATGCAGAATTTCAAGATGTTATACGCCGACTTTTGATAATTTATCGAAAATTCAACTTCACGTTTTTTGCGACTTTAGTCAAAAAGCTTATGCGATTCTCACCTATTTAAGATTAAAGTTCTTAAATTCTCGAACACAGATTTCGTTGGTTATATGCAAAATCTAGAGTTGCACCAGTAAAAACAACTACAATTGCCCGCTTAGAGCTTCAAGCTGCTTTATTAGGAGCCCGACTTGCAAAATTTGTTATTGAAAATTTAGAATATAAAGTGAACGAGAAATTATTGTGGTCGCATTCTACAACCGTACTTCAATGGATACGAAACGAAACAAATAATAGACAAATATATATAGAGAATCGTTTAAGCGAAATTAAGCAGTTAAACAGCATTTGAGAATGGTATTGTGTGCCAATGAATATGATCCCAGCAGATGAAGGTACAAGACTGCATAAACAGGTTCTTAACATACAAAATCAATGGTTTACAGGTCCTGATTTTCTTTATTGAAATTCGCGAGAATGGCTGAAGGAAAAATGTATAATTAAAAAAGTTTCAAAATCGAACATTTTTCAATATCAAAAGCTACTTGTATTTAATGTAACAGTAAATTTTATCGAAATTCCAATTACAGCGAAACTACTTGGATGGGAAGGTTTATTAATCGCAGGTAGAAAAAAAGGAAAGACTTTCGATCTTTGGCGAAATATTAAACGAGAACTTTCAACTATAGATAATAAAATCAAATCTGAAAATTTCTGGTTACGCACGATTCAATTTAAGTGTTTTGCCGAAGAAATATTTAATATTAAAAGCGGCAAAAATATTCAATTGGCACAAAACTTAAGTGCCAGTTCCACCATTATAGCGATACAGTGGCTTGCGTCCCGGCGAGGAAAACCAGTTGTTTTATATAACGATAATGGAACAAATTTTAGAACAGCCAGTAAAGAATTAAAAGAGGAAATATCGAAAATCAAGAATGAAGATTTATCAAGATTGCAGAAATAAAGGGAATAGGCTGGCATTTTAATCCTCCGGACGTTCCGCACATTGAGACAGTATGGAAATGATTAATAAGTGCTATAAACATAGCTTTAGAAGTAACAATAAAAGAGCGAATTATGACCGAATAGGTTTTACATACTTTATTAGCAGAAGCCGGACATTCTGTTAATTCAAGACCTCTTACAATCGTTTCAACTGATCTAAAAGACGAAAAAGCTCTCACTCCAAACTATTTCTTGATAGGCGTATCGTGAGGATACGTTCAATTGGGGCGTTATGAATGATTACCGGATAATACAAGGAAACAATACAAATTATGTCAAGCTTTAACAGACACATTTTGGAAAAATTGGATAAAAGAATATGTTCCAACTTTACTAACACGCAAAGAATGGAATGCTTCTGATTTGCCCTTAAAAATCGGAGAAATTGATTTAATTATCGATGTACATGCTCCTCCGAACACATCGAAAAAAGGCACAATAATTACTACTTATCCATATGAAAATGGCGACGTTAGAATAGTAAAAGTTCGCACATCTACCCGTGATTCTGTTAGACCTGCCAGTTATGTTATGTTAGACCTTCCAATTTACAATCCGAATGAGTAAAAAACTAAAATGTACTGGGGAAGATTTGTTTTGTATTAAATAAACTTTATTATCTATAATGTAATTATATGTATAATATAAAAAAGTATTCGTTTAAATTAATCAGAAAAATGCGTAATTTATATAATTTATTTGAGCAAAATGTAAAAATGGTGTCTTCTGGACCAAATCAACGCCTGCAATGTGCTGCTGAAATGAAACGAACTCGACCCATTTTTGAAGCGGATGGTGACTGAAGACGAAAAATGGATTATATACGACAATATCAAGCAAAACCGGTCGTCGTCCAAGGCCGGTGCACCGTCCCAAACAGTGGCTAAGCCGGGATTGACGGCCAGGAAGGTTGTGCTGTGTGTTTGGTCGGATTGGAAGGGAATCGTCTGCAATTGGCCAACAGGAAGGGTGTAGTGTTCCACCAGGACAACGTCAGACCATACACTTCATTGATGACTTGTCAGAAGCTACGGGAGTTCGAATGGGATATTTTATCGCATTCACCATATAGCCCGGACATAGCGCCAAGTGATTACCACCTGTTCTTGTCCATATCGAACACCCTTGGCGGTGTAAAGTTGGACTCAAAAGATGCTTGTGAAAAGTGGCTCTCCGAGTTCTTTGCAAATAAGGAGAAGGGTTTCTACGTCAGGGGTATTATGAAGTTCCCGTCTAGATGGAAACAGATTATCAACGGCGCATATTTGAAGTAAATCCGACCACTGTAACACTTTTTATAAGGCATTGAATGAAGAGCAAAAAAGCGGAAGCGAAATATTTGACAACCTAATATGAACATCAATATATCTTATGAAGCAAGAATGGTACATCCTGGCTAAAAGAATATAGTTTAAACTTGTTACATTCTTTCGACTTTGAAACTATAAATATTTTGGCACAAGGTATTAAAAATAAATATAAAAGAGAAACTCTTGAAAATATTCATATTTTGAAGAATCCCAATAATGTAAATTTAATGTTAGAGTCAAGTAAATTGGACAACACTCATCATTTCTTATTAATATAAAATTTGTATTTCGCATTTAAGTTAAGAAAACAAGGGAGGTCCTATAAATATTATACTAATAAATTTAGAGTGAGGATGGGGTATATAAATTATATGGGGTATATAAATTCCTCAGGATGAACCATAGCGGTTCGAAACGTCGGACAAAAAGGTGATTCTAAATTTAAGGTGGTAGGGGCATTCAGATTATCCTTTACTAACATAGAATAAATATTTTATTATTTTTTATTTTTTATTTTACTTATTATTTTATTTTTATTTTTATTTTATTATTAATTTTCTGATATAATTTATTGTAGTAATAAGTTTTATTTCAGATTCTACGGGAATGATCATAAACAAGGACAATCTGACTGTCATTATTTTAGATAATATATGACATTATAAAGACTATAAGACCCATAAAAATAATTATTAATTAAATTCAGAACAGTCAACAGAAGAACAATTCTTAATTTCAATATATATATATTAGGAGTGTGAATAAGTCTTTCCCGTTCTTTGTAAGAGATGGCGCCACCAATACTGTGCGAGTATTCAATGGTTACATATGTCATAATCAAAGCTTATTCATATGTCAACAATTCCATACTAACACATTAGTTAAAATTTTTTCGCATCATAAATTTTTGATATCGTGAAAATGTCGAAATTTGAGCCGAGTCGACGTCATTTGCGGGAAGTTTCACTTTATTGGTTCAATTTGAAGAAATCTGCTGCCGAGACGCATCGATTGCTTCAGGAGGCTTATGGAGAAGGTTGTGTCGATGATTCAAGTGTTCGCGGATGGTTTCGACGCTTCAAAAGCGGTGATTTCGACGTGGAAGACAAGGAGCGTTCCGGGCGGCCGCAAATCTTTGAAGATCGAGAATTGGCGACTTTGCTTGATGAAGATTCTTGTCAAACGCAAGAAGAACTTGCTGAAGCATTGGGAGTTGACCGAACAACCATTTCCAAGCTTTTGAAAGCCATGGGAATGATCCAAAAGCAAGGAAATTGGGTGCCGTACGAACTGAAGCTGAGAGACGTCGAACGGCGTTTTTTCACTTGCGAACAGCTGCTTCAGCGACATAAAAGAAAGGGTTTTCTGCATCGTATCGTGACTGGCGATGAAAAGTGGATACGTTACGATAATCCGAAGCGAAGAAAATCATGGGGACTACCCGGCCATGCATCATCATCGACGGCCAAGCCAAATATTCATGGCGCCAAGCTCATGCTCTGTATATGGTGGGACCAGCTAGGTGTGGTTTACTATGAATTTCTGAAACCGAATGAAAGGATCACAGGCGAGGTCTATCGACGACAATTGATGCGTTTGAGCCGCGCACTGCGAGAAAAACGGCCACAATACTCCGACAGGCACGACAAAGTTATTTTGCAACATGACAATGCTGGCCGACATGTTGCACCGCCGGTGAAAACATACTTAGAAACGCTCAAATGGGAAGTCCTACCCCACCCGCCGTATAGTCCAGACGTTACTCCGTTTAATTACCATCTCTTCAGATCGATGACGCATGGCCTGGCTGACCAGCACTTCCATTCCTACGAGGAAGCCAAAAAATGGGTGGATGACTGGATAGAGGCCAAACCGGTCGAATTTTTTCGCAACGGGATTCGTATGTTGCCAGAAAGATGGGAAAAAGTTGTAGCTAGCGATGGCCAATACTTTCAATAATTCATTTGTAACCATTTTTTCACAATAAAGGCTAAAAATATGAAAAAAAAAACGGGAAAGACTTATTCACATACCTGATAAAAAATTAAAAGAGTTTTTGATAGAAAAGCTCGTAATGGAAGTAATAATAGCGTACTTACGAGAACTAGAAAAATTTACATGGGATGAGGATTTAGATCACTTTAAAACTGAATTTAATAACACAGATATTAAAATACTAACTTCTAAAGTCTAAATCTAAAATTTGTCGCGATGGAATAACGGGACGAGATATTTTAAAAAAAACATAATGCACCAATAGGACAGCTTAGGAGGATTTCAAAAAAATTTAGCCGAATACGATAAGAATATCATTGGAAAAATCTGAAAGCGTATGTGCAACGATGCATGCAGCAGTTTATTGATTGCCGATTGAAAAAATTGGTACGTGTAAAAACTAGATCCCCAATGGTAATCATGGATACACTCGGAACGGTCTTCGAGAAAATGGCTTTTGTTATTGTTAGACCCTTGCCAAAAACAACAAATGGAAATAAGTATATAGAAATAACCATGCAGCACCCACTCTCAAAACATTGCCTTGCCATACCTCTGACGAACTCTCTAGCAACGACAATTGCAGATGCCTTCATAAAAAAATGTATTTATACATATACCTTCATAAAATTGTATTTGCGTGCGTTACTATCCGATACTGCCGATAATTAAGTGTTTATCAGTTAATTAACTAAATAATTCATAAGTTAACCTCACATTTATAGTGTGACGAGCGCATATTTAAAATATAAGGAAAAAGAATTGCGCGCGCACAAATTTATATTATATTCAATTCATGTAATAGACGCATAGTTGCGCAAAAGTAAACGTTGCGGAGAGAGCGAGCGCTTCAGTAGTGAGGGGGACGACGTTGACCGACATTTGCGAATCAATTCGTGAAGCCGAGCGAAGCGGCCGAAGCAGTGCGCGATACAGGAAAGGGGAAAAGGGGACGTACGCGCGAGAGTGGGAAACCTGAAATTCTCGCAGTTTTCAAATAGAGCCGCTGTGATTGCAAAATTTCAGTATGTCGGCAGCCTTGAAAATGGCTTTACAAGGGGGATCTGACATCGGCGCGATAGTGGGCGACAAATCTCAGGCACACTCGGCGCGCGGAGAAAATTTCGACCTGATTAAATTAATTTAGGCTGCGAATTAGAAATTAAAATTAAGATAGTTTTTCCGCTTCATAGGCAGAATTCTGAGCAAATGAAAATTTAATAGGATAGGCCAAAGTTAAGATTCAGTTAATTTACAAGGCGGGAATGAAGCACCAAAAAATTTATAAGAAAACCAATATATAAAAACATTTTTAAATAATGTAAAATTGGAATAAATAAAGTGAACATATTTATTTATGGAACTTTACATAATCGCTAGAGCGAAGGACTAGTAATTTGGTGATCCGAGTTCAAATCTCAGTCTAGGCCGATTGACACAGGTATCGTCGTAATAATTTACATGTGCTTTGTTTAAAAACCAATGGTAGACCTCCGTCGCTGGTTACATATCAATATATATATATATATATATATATGTATATATATTGATATATATATATATATATATATATATATATCAATATATATATATATATATATATATATATCAATATATATATATATATATCAATATATATATATATATATATATCAATATATATATATTGATATATATATATATATATATATATATATATATATATATATATATATTGATATGTTTTATTGAAAGATAAATGCATTTATATAAATAGTACATCTTGTTATTGTAAAACAAGTGGCTTAGAGAAATAACAACTTGAATATAATTCTAATCGAATTAACAGTGTATGATATTATAATATATTAGGTTGTCAAATATCTCCCTTCCGCCTTTTTGTCTTATGAATTTCGCGGCTATGTACAAAGCGCTATAGAGCTCGTATCTGGTAAGACTATACATCATTTGAAAAGTCTTGACATAACGTACAAAACGACGCTATGCATGGTTAGTTTGGATATTGCAAAAGTTATAGACGTGTAAACATGGAGTTCACTAATGCTGAAATTCGCTCTATTTTAAAGTTTTCCTTTGTTAAAGGAAAATCTGCTAGAGAAACGTTCCGTGAGATTAATGGTGTTTTGGGGGATGGCACGCTATCACTTTCAACCGCAGAGGAATGGTTTCGACGATTCAGAGCCGGTTAAAATGACACCATGGATAAGCTAGCCGACGGAAGACCTGTGACGACGAATACCGATCAAATCATGGAATTTATTGAGTTAGACCAGCATGTGGCATCTCGTGACATCGCCCAGGAGAAGAGAGTTAGTTATAAAACAATTTTAAACCATCTGCAGAAGTCTGGATACAAAAAAACCTTAATGTTTGGGTGTTGCATGAATTGTCGCAAAAAAACCTTCTCGAACGAATCAACGCCTGCAATGTGCTGCTGAAACAGAACGAACTCTACCGATTTTTGAAGCAGATTGTGACTGGCGACAAAAAATGGATCACATACGACAATATCAAGCGAAATCGGTCGTGGTCCAAGGCCGGTGCACCGTCCCAAACAGTGGCCAAGCCGCGATTGACGGCCAGGAAAGTTTTGCTGTGTGTTTGGTTGGATTGGAAGGGAATCATCCACTATGAGCTACTTCCATATGGACAGACGCTTAATTCCACCATCTACTGTAAACAACTGGACCGTTTGGAGTAGGCTGTCGACCAAAGGTGTCCACAATTGGCCAACAGGAAGGTTGTAGTATTTCACCAGAACAACGCCAGACCACACACTTCTTTGATGACTCGTCAGAAGCTACGAAAGTTCAGATGGAAGGTTTTATCGCATCCACCGTGTAGCCCGGACATAGCGCCAAGTGATTACCACCTGTTCCTGTGCATGTCGAACGTCCTTGGTGGTGTAAAGTTGGACTCAAAAGAGGCTTCTAAAAAGTGGCAATTGTAAATATAGTTTCATCAGTAATATAAATTATTCATATATATATATATAGTTTCATGAGTATAAATTATTCATATTTATTAATATTTATTAATATTTATTTGACAGCCATCAATAGTGAACGTTTTCAGTGAATTTGTAAACACGGAAAAATTGGTCATCTTTATGTAATACAATACTTTTATTTGAAAGGCGTCAGTCCAACCAAAATAAAAGCTGAACTAGAGTCTACTGTGCGTGAGACTAATCTTTCGTTTGCAATAGTAAAATCTTGGGTAGCAGAGTTTTAACGAGGCCATACGAGATGCCAAAACGAGCATAGCAGTGGTCGACCAAATGAGGTGACGACTCCAGAAACGTTGAGGAAAATCCATAAAGAGGTACTGGATAATCGTCGATTGAAAGTGCACGAGGTAGCAGACAGGGTAGGCCTTTCAAATAGTGCGATACATCGCATATTAACTGAAAATTTAGAGATGCCAAAGCTGTGCGCAAGATGGGTGCCGCGTTTGCTTACAATGGAACAAAAATAGCGTCGTGAAGATGTTTCAGTTGAGTGTTTTGTAATGTTTCGCAAAAATAAAGCCGAATTTTTGCGCCGTTTCATAATCATGGATGAAACATGGATAATGGGTACATCACTTTGCATTCGAAACAAGAGAACAATCAAAATAATGGGCTCAACTGTCTCCAAATGGAGAATGCAGATATCTGCAGATAACGTTATGACGTCAGTTTTTTGGGATGCGTGGGGGATAATTTTCATGGACTATCTTAAAAAAAGAAAAACTATCAACGGCGAGTATTATGCGAACTTATTGCAACGTTTGAGCGAAAAAATCAAGCGAAAACGGCCGCATTTGACTAAGAAAAAACTGTTGTTCCATCAATACAATGCACTAGCTCACACATCCGTTATTGCACTCGGATTATTTTCTGTTCCCAGACTTGAAAAAATCGCTGGCTGGTCAAAGATTTCCCAACAATGAAAAGGTGATCTTGGCAGTTAATAGCTATTATGAGGCACTTGAGAATTCTTATTATAAAAAGGGTATCGAACTTATTGAACATTGCTGGAAAAAGTGCATAGAGCTTAAAGGAGGTTATGTTGAAAAATAAATCTATTTTTTCCAAAATTTTTGAGTTTTATTTGTTGGGCCAAGTACTTCTCGGACCACACTCGTATATACAGTCAGTCAAGTAAGAACGTGATCGAAGATTTTGCTCTAGCTTTCTTTCACGAGCCGATAGAGGGAAGCGTTGTCCTTGATGCATTGTCAATAAAAATTCAGCTATCGTTCATCTTTTTAAAGAGAATCACGTTAAATGCCATGAGTGCTAAGTACGCGTCGCGTTACGAGGCTGTATTCCTTGGCATCCATCCGAAAGGTCCCAAAATGTCGCAATTAGCGGCATTTGTATAGAAATGGGTACAGTGAAATAAAGTGGCTTTATGTCGATGATTTACCAGATTGTGGCTCGTTAGGAAAAGTGGACACAAAAGATGAAGAAAAATAGTGAATCTGTTTTCGCGTAATCCTGCTTTAAGACTGCGGTAAGGACAAGCAAAATTAATGGCAAAAGGTTTAGATATATCCTGCGAAATTATGCGTACCCATTTTCAAACTCATAGCCTGAAATGGTGCAGCCTCAAATGGCGCAACACAATGAAGAAGCTTCTGCTGATTGGAAAACATTGGACAAAGCGACTAGCTTCGACTCATGAAAATATTGATCGAGATTTTGAAAATGTCATTTTTACCAATGAATGTGCGATATGGGCATATTGTGTCCTTACGCGAGCCTGGTCAACTTCCACCAATAGCTTGTTCAGCCGACCGTAAAACACGGAATAAAGGTGCATCTTTGGAGCTGCTTCTCAAAGCAGGGACTCGGTACTTTGCACCACTTTATTGTCAACCTAAATGCCGAGAAAATAATAAAAATCTCTAAAAAGGCTTTACTTCCATCTGCCAAACAATGGTTCATCAGAAAAAATGAAGATTCGAGTCTGCAGGAGGACAACCATCCTAAACACCACAGCAAGTTCTGTACTAAATAAAAGACTCAATCTGGCATCGTTAAAAACGTCAAACCCTATTGAAAATGTGTGGGCAAATATTAAACAGAAGCTTCGTGGAAGATATACATACAGATTGAAGCAGTTGTCTTAACAAGTTCGTCGAATTTGGAGATCGTTACCACTAGAATACGCTATTAAATTAGTAGAAAGCATGCCTCGGAGATGACAGGCAATTAGCGATGCCGGTGGTGCATGGACACATTACTGACCAAATTGCGTCATCACTTGTAATGTGTAAAATGTATATATAAATATTAAAGTTACCGTTTTTTGTGAAAATAAAATACTGTAAAAATAAAGACTGTATATATATATATATATATATATATATATATATATATATATATAATGTGTTATACCTGTTAAAGCAACTAGGTGCTTTAGATTGCCTTACAGATCTACGCAACGAAATATCTTATTTTTATGTGCTATACGTATATTTTACTGTCGAACCTTCGTTCTGAACATTTAATTCTTTACCTAATTCGTTATAGAACGTACAGGTACATTGATTACGATTAGCGTTATTAAGAGAATATGTATTTGCTCCGCTTACCGGCATTTCCATTAAATTTTATATAGGTACGTATCGTTATAACTAATTTTATCAATTATTTTATATGATGTTGGTACGATATGTTATCTATTACATCGTATTCCATTATCTCTTTCTGTGTGAACAATGTACAATTTTATATGACCTTTACATAAGCTCGGATATCTAAAACCTATATTGTAGCATCCACTTCTAAATCATTTATTTTTGCTCTATGACGTTTATTTTATATTATACTTTGCTTTCCTTTTCTTTTCTTTTCCTTCTGCACAGTAAATCATGATCATTAAATGAAATAGTCCTGCAGGCATGACGGCTTAGCCTCCAATTATTAATTTTCATTAATTTATTAGTACGCGTATAGATCTATTTCAACAAATCAATTAAAATTTCTTTTTAATAATTTTTAATCAACAGAAAACATTTTTTTCAACGGGTTTAAAAAGATTAAAACACCGCCAGACCATGTATATTAAACTAAAAGGGGATTACATTGAAAAATAAATTTTATTTTTTTATTATGATTTGATTATGAATTTTTTTACCATTGCTTTATTAGTTTGAAATGATAAATTGTTTAGATAAATGAAAATCCATTGTTAAATAACATAACTGGAAAATAAACAAAAATAATAATCAAGTGAAACACTCTACTTTATGTGACCGTACAATTTCTAGATTCGCAAAAAGGAAAAAAACTATCATTCTCTTAGACATCCCTTTCATTCGCTGCTCCCATTCTATACAATACCTTTATAAACTTTTTTATCATGTATCTTATTCTTCAAGATCCAAATTACTAGCAATTATTTTATAAATTCCTATTATTCACGTTTACAATAACTACTCATATTAAATATAAGTGTCACTCCTATAGAAACATAATAAATGAATAGATAAAATAACAACAACAACAACAACAATAATAATAATAATAATAATAATAATAATAAAATAATAAAATAAAATCGGATAAAATGATCTTATAGGGCTTATAGGTAACACCTTCATAATTATTGTATACGATTTTATACGTAACTCGAATCCAAACCATCTGATTTTTACCATTCAAAGTTTCTTGAAATAGTATTTTTGCCAGTTTTGAATTTGATTATCAAATATCTATTTTTTAATCTTTGTAACATTTCGAAAATTCAGTTGCACATTTGTTTTTATAAAACACGTGCATGCGGTCGCGGTCAATTCGTCCGCGCCAGCGACTATACCAATTTTCTCCGACTGCAAACATCCGCCTTTTCATGATTATTTCCAATGCAGTGGAGTGAGCTGTTATAAAATAGAACAACTACTGGTCTTTGCCATATACGATCGACTACACCTTATTTCCCTTCGTTTAACATCCTTTTCCTCGCTCACGGACGCTGACCCACTTCTTTAAGCGCTGATTAGTTTACAGACATTGGCCCGTACTGCTAAAACTATTCAAAATGAACCTACATGAATATTAATATTTACACATAATGTTTCCTTCCCGATACCATGCCGCTAATATGACCAGTTATGTCTAAGACACCGTGTATATATATATTGTAACACATATAGAAATTTCTTTATATATGTGTTGGAAAGTGAAATTGGTGGAATAAAAGAAAAAATCAGAAGAAGATAGAGATATAAACGATAGTACAGTTTAATAGTTAATGTAATAAAAAAGTCGTTAAAAAAGCCTCTCTTCACTTTTCTTATACTTCTTGTACTTATACTTTTCTTATTCTTATACTCTTTAAAAGAAGTATTCTTATAATATAATATTGAAGCAGTGTGTTATTGATTTGCCGTTTTCTGATCGCCAGTAAAAACTTTGTGCTCATCAAATAAATTTATATTTAATAAACCAGCTCATGTCCAGTGAGTGATAACGACCAAGTTATTGTCAACGTTGGGTTTTTGTTTTCGTTGGCATCGTCAATAGCAAATGTTGGTTCAATTTTTTCATATATATCTTTCACGTAAAATTTTATTATCATTATAAAGTTTTACCGGGATTTGCTTTGCGGGAATTAACTCAGGAATTATTTTATATATTTAAATTTCAAATATTTAAAGTATCATGATATATCAGTATGAGGGAGAGAGAGGGTGAGAAATTATTATAACTATAGCAGAGATAATAAGAGATCGCTGACGCTTATTGGCGAGACAGCAGTAAACATTTTCAACTGAAAACGAGGGCCTCTGCTGACCATCATCTTCGACGCATACGGGGGAAAGCTTGTTAAGACAATAGGCTGAAAGAGGGGTGCAATAAAAGATCAGCAACTTATACTGACAGCCATCAGAAAGCAATTTTGTTGCCATACACACACACGTGCATACACACACACACACACACACCAGTGTGGAGTTTTGTTGCTTTCTCCCATCTGGCGCCTCCCCAGGTTGCGGATAGGGGATGGCTCGCTACAATTTGTAGAGGGCATCGAGGAAATAAAATACTCAGGGCGGACAGAAAAAGCTAATAGGGAGGGCCTCCCGAACTTAAGGCCAATTATGACTAATGTTTGGTATAAACAAGGATATACCCCAGGGAGTAACTCCGGCAAGACCGGTCAATCTCCTCACCGATTCCGATAGAGTGCAAGCCTCTATGGTCGGTGGTAGCCCCTCGGATTCTGGGGAGGGCAAATCAAACATAATCATAGATAGTACACTGGGTACTAAAGGAGATGTCATGATGGATCAAGAAACGACGGATCGAGAAATCTCCATCACGCGCAGAAACAATCACCTGGAGCGACTTGGTGAGAAGATCAGCCAATTGTTGGACTTTGTCAAAGATAGGCATAACGTGCACAAGACCATTAAGGATCTTGCTCGTTCCATTAATGCCTCATATAAATGCATCAGTATGGCAGAGGATGATCTATTACAGTATCATCGTCCTGGTACACATGAAGACTACGCCGAGTCTACGCTCTGACACCAAACGAAGCGCAGCAGAAGCGATGGTTTCCACTGCTAAAACCATAGGTGGCAAAAGGACGAAAGAACCATCATTGGGCTTAAGGAGACCACTAGAGTCGGTCGGAGTACCTACAGGCAAGTCTGAAGCCAAAGAAAATCAATGACAGACCATCAAGCGTAAGAAGCCCAAAGGCAAAGATAAAGAATTATCTAGTACACGCAGGCTTAATGGACGAAATAGGCCTAACTCCATTTTGATTAAGGCCGATGAAGGAGTTACATACGCGGAGGTACTGCGTCAAATAAAGAATGACCCGGAGTTATCTCATGTCAAGAATGAGGTTAACAGGATACGCAGAAATGTAAGCGGTGCCCTTGTACTTCAGTTGGAACGGACAGCCAAAGATGCACATGAGTTGGCACGCATTGTTGAATCTAAGGTTGGCCATATCGCATCCACTTCGATCCTGACTAATCTCATTACATTGGAGATTAAAGATATAGATGAGGTCACTTCAAAGGATGAAGTATTAGAGGCTCTGAGAACACACCTCGAGCTGAAGGAGACTAACCTACTAATTGCTCGTTCTTTGCGGCAAGCTTATGGGGGTACTCAGACGGCGGTGGTGTCTGTACCATATAGCCACGCAGCTGAGCTACTACGTGCAGGACATGTTCGAATCGGATGGGTCAGCTGCAGAGTTCGAAAAAAACAGAAATAAAGCGCTGCTTCAGGTGTTTGCAGATTGGCCATTTAGCGTCCGTGTGCTCGGGCCCTGACAGAACTAAACTTTGCAGGCACTGCGGTGGAAAAGACCATCTATCCAAGCTGTGTGTAAACGAGCCCTGTTCTTTACTCTATAAATGTGAAGGAAAAAAGGAGATTAACCATCCAGCATACAGCTATAAGTGCCCGATTACCGTGGAGTTTTTAAACAGACATAAAATATGAGAATACTCCAACTGAATACCAACGATTACGTAGCAGCTCATGACCTGCTGAAACAGACAATAAAGGAGCTAAGAATAGACATTGCTGTAATCTCCGAACCATATTGTGACAGAGTCAGACCACAGCACTGGATAAGTGACACAAGCAATAGAGCTGCCCTCTGGATTGGTCAAAATAGGCAGGTACTAAAGCAGTCGAGTCATCGGAGCGAATTGATATCCTGGGCTAAAATACAAGAAATATACGTCTTTAGTGTATATGCTCCTCCAAGCTTGACGGACAAGCAGTTTGAAATCCTCGTAGCTAAATGAGTTGATGAAGCCATGGACAAGAAACCATTATTAATCGGTGGCGATTTTAACGCGTGGTCCACAGCCTGGGGAAGCGCTTCAACAAATAACAGAGGTAGTATGCTGCTTGATGGCCTTAATTCTCTTCAACTCCACGTGGTTAATAAGGGATTTGAATCCACTTTCATTAGGGGTGATAAACAATCAGTCATTGATGTAACATTCGCCAGTGATGACTTGATTCAGCGGATCCTTAATTGGAGAGTAAGCGACCTTTACACCCACAGACATCACAGGGCGATCTTGTATGAGATTGCAGAGAAGAAAGTAAAGAACAAGTGCAATGAGTGGATGCCCACACGGAAATGGAACATCAGATCGCTAGACTGTGAAGTGTTCGCCACTATAATATCAGAAGAGCGTTTAGAATATGGTGCACCAGGCCATCTGGCAAATGCACTCATGAAGCATATCTCTGAAGCATGTGATGCATCGATGACAAGGACTAAGAGCGGATTTAAACATCGTCAATCTGTCTACTGGTGGACAAATGAAATTGCAGAATTGCGCAAACAATGTCATCGCGCACGTAGACTTGCCCAAAGAGCCCGCACCCATCGTGATACGTTTAATAGTTTATTTAAAGAAGCTCGAAGAGCGCTTGTCAAGGCCATTAAGGCAAGCATGCGTCGATGCTGGCTTGAACTGTGTGCAGTGGCCAACAATGACTTATGGGGACGACCATACAAAACAGTCATGGCACGATTGAGTAGGGCACCAATACAACCCACTAGCACGGTATTGATTGATAAGATTGTTTCCGCTCTCTTTCCCAATGACACCTATGGGACTGTACTGCGAACGCAACACTCGGACGATATACCTCCTATAACAGAAATGGAGCTACATAATGCTTACGCTAAGACTAGAGACAATGCTGCCCTTCGCCCTGATGATATCCCTAATGCGGCAGTTAAGTTAGCGATACAGAAGAATCCAGCTATATTTCTAAAAGTATATAATGCTTGTCTTCTTGAGGGTATTTTTCCTGATTGCTGGAAAACTCAAAGGTTAGTCCTCTTACCTAAGGGCAATAAGCCACTTGATGATCCTTCATCATACAGGCCATTGTGTATGCTCGACACGGTAGGTAAAATATTTGAAAAAATAATATGTAGCCGACTGGAAGCATTCACTGAAGGATTGCACGGCTTATCCTCACGCCAATTTGGATTTCGGAAATCAAAATCAACAGTCGATGTCATTAAACTGGTAGTGGTTACCGCAAGAAATGCAATCAGTGGTAAGAGATGGAAAGGTGGCACTAAACAGTATTGTGCCATTGTCGCTCTAGATGTCAGGAATGCCTTTAATTCAGTGCGCTGGTCTTCTATTATGAGTTCTCTTAAAGAGTTCGGAGTACTTGGTTATTTACAGAATGTCGTGGCCAGCTACTTTGAGAATAGGATAATATTATACCGAACGGATGAAGGCACTGTATCGCATAAGGTTACTGCGGGAGTCCCCCAAGGCTCAGTTATGGGACCTATATTGTGGAATATTATGTATGATGGCGTGTTGAGGATTCCACAACCGCCTGGTTCAATAACAGTAGGGTACGCCGACGATATCACTCTAGTAGTGACGACTAACACCCTTGATGAACTTACTGAAAATGCCAATGAGGCAATCAGCAACATCAGTAGATGGATTAAGACGGCTGGTCTACAATTAGCGGAGCACAAGACAGAAGTAGTTCTTGTCAGCAGTCGTAAGAAGGTAGATAGTATTACTCTTAAAGTTGGTAGCTGCCGCATTAGTTCTGCGCCATCCTTACGATACTTGGGTGTCCAGCTTGATGCCAGGTTAAATTTCAAAGAACATCTAAATATATCTGGCGAAAAAGCGCAACGAGTTTCAGCTGCCTTGTGTCGGCTCATGCATAACATTGGTGGCCCACGTCCACCCCAGAGGAAACTATTAGCTTATGTTGTTAATTCTGTCAGCATGTATGCAGCACCAATCTGGCATCATGCATGCGGAATTAAATCGTATTGTGAGTTGGCCATTGCGACCCGTCGTCGCTCCTGTATACGTATTATTAGTGGTTACAGAACGGTATCCACCGACGCTGCTGAGGTACTTGCCGGAATTCTTCCTTTCGATTTAGCTGCAGATGAACTGGCTAGGCTGCATAACATATGTAAGGCCGCAGTGGATTCTCTACAAGGTGCTAAAAATGTGGAACGTCGTCGTTCTATAGAAATATGGCAAAAACGATGGACCGATTCTAGCAAAGGCCGATGGACTTATCGTATCCTTCCAGACATACACAGATGGATCAACAGGAAACACGGGGAATTAGATTTCCACCTAACTCAGTTGTTGACTGGACATGGTTGTTTTAGGTCCCATTTCCACCGCTTTCACCTGGATAATAATGATCTCTGCCCCATCTGTCCGACTTTGGTCGAGGATGCCGAGCATATATTAGTGAGCTGCCCTCGTTTTAGAACACAACGTGAGCACTTGATGAACATCATCAATAAGCCAATAAGACCAGAGAGCATCCTATCAATAATGCTGGAATCTTCTGAAAACTGGAAGGCAGTAGCCAGTTTCGCAAAAGAGGTGATGACCAAACTTAGATATGCCGATAGAACTAGGCGAATGGCCCAGGATGAACCAGGCCAACTGATCCTATTTTAAGATACAGAGGACGAACACCGAACCCCTGATCACCTGTGTGGATGGGGGACGTAGGATAGTGTCACAAGAAGAGGAGTCGTATAGGCTAACTAAGAGCCCCGCCGAAGTAATATTCCCGGATAGTTCCGGCGGGATGCTGGTTTCGAGAGGCCACTAGTGCAGAGCTTGCTCTGCCTACGCCTAACACACACACACACGCATAGCAGCATCTAGCAAGCAGGTTAACGTTTTCAAACCTGCGGCAACTTTAATGAAAACTGGCAGTTTCGTAAAATGTACTCATTTCAGTTCAACAAATATTCATTTAAATTCTATTTATTTGAAACAAAAACATACACATTTAAAACGAACGAATATTTTATAATTTTGAAAAAATCGTCTGTTTGAAATAAACAGTTAGGTTTATTTGAAGAGAAAAAAATAGTTGTTATGTTACAAATACTTTTAAATGATTAGAATTTCTAATAGACTATACTTGCCTTATTTCATACTTTCGTATAAAGTAAATTTAAAGTATGTTTAAGTTGTGTAAATAATTTTTAAAATTAAGATTTATAGTGCTGAAAAGTACACTAACCATGGTTCACAGTTTAGTAATTGTCTTGGCTTCACCCGAGATAGTAAATGTAACTGACTGATTAACCAATTAAAGAATCTCTATTAATTAGGATTAAATCCTAATAATAACCCTAATTAACATTCTGATCGGGATGTCTAAAGCTTGAACGACAGATTGTTTGCGTTGAACATTTACTTCGATTGCGTTTCGTACAATACAAATATATTACATGATATATATATATATATATATATATATATATATATGTATATATATATATATATATATGTATATATATATATATATATGTATATATATATATATATATATATATATGTAATACAATAAAAATGATGGGAAAATATGTAAATATAGTTAGTATTTATTCCAATATAATATATAGTGCACGTTTAATCGTTGAAGATTACGAAAATGAAGGCCTAATAAGTTCACATATTTTGTTTAATTAAATGTTCGCATCTGTTATTAATGCTATTATATTTATGAATATATCCCAAAAAATCCTGCACTTTTCAGTAATGTACACCATTTTCAGAAACAAAATTAATTAGAAGCGTTCATTTTTCCATAACTTTTATCTTTCAAATATTTGGAACTAAAAACTGTATGTTTGATAATTTAATTACAAAAACTATATATCTATTTGTTTTGAATGAATAATTTTGTTTTGTCTTTTTATTTGTTATTTGAAATAATAAAATATCTCATTATTATATTTAATTTTATCAAGTTTCTCTATTGAACTAAAATAATTAACTTGTAACAAAATATAGATACGCTTCAAAAAATTAACTTAACATTCAGACAATATTCATGGCCATTGTCAGCAATTGATTTATGTCTATGAATTCAATAGATCTCGAAAAAGCTGCTAATTATAGATTGTAAACTTTTCCAAAAATTATTTGATTGCTTTTTATATTTTTGGAATATCATATCAGAATCCTATATAATATTTTATAATCTCCTATATAATATCCTATATAATATCCTATATATATCATATAACTTCCTTGTATGGAGGAGACAGACAATGAAAAATAGAGAGAAAGAGAGGGCGGGGGGAGAAAAATCCAAGAAGAATACATGGATTACCCGATGTTGGTGTAAATTGTAATTTTACATCGTAACTTATGAACCAAAATTTAATTGCATAGTTTGAAGGTTTTACCATATTTATAATACTAATACACAATTAAAGATTATTTATTAGGAATATTTAATTAGAACAATAGTTATTTTAAGTTTACAAAATTTAATTAGAACAATAGTTGGTTTACGTACAAACTGTTTAGAAACAATTATTCGAAATTTACCGGATATTATAATTTTTACCTTTAGAATTTTTTGGTAGTGTAATAGAATACGAAGTTCAAATTTTGCAAAATTAATTTCTTCAAAAAATTAAAAAAAAATTTGTATTTAATTTGCTCTTATGTGTTTCTGTATAGGCTGATTCATGAAGGTGACAGTCCAATCTTATAATTTGCTTTATTTTCTCTGAAAAACTGAATAATAAGACTATAAATTTATAGAAATATGATTTTAATTATCTAATAATATAATTTACATTGTACTATATACTGAAAAAAAGCTTAAATGTGAATGAGTCCATTTCGTAAAAGTAAAAGTTTCTTTATTTCACTTCAACAAATATTTATTCAAATTCTATTCATTTGAACAATACATATTTAAAACGAAGAAATATTTTGTCATTTTGAAACAATCGTGCATTTGAAATAAACAGTTAGGTTTATTTAAAAATCAAAAAAATATTTCTTAGGTTACAAATACATAAACAACTTTACATAAATTAATTATCTAACATCATGTATTACATTTCTATATTATAGATTTTACTTCTTTCTACTTATATTATCATACCGTGTAATCTTCTAAAGAATATTATTTACACTATATTGTACACTCAAGAAAACGTCTAAAAGCAAATGAGTCAATTTCGTAAAAGTGTAACAGTGTATTTATTTTAAGCCAAAAATATTTCTCTAAATTTTATTTATTTGAAACAAAAATATAAATATTTCAAACCAGTGAATATTTTCTAATTTCGAATAAACTGTGTTTTTGAAATCAAAATGAGGTTTATTTGAATAGCAAAATGATATTTATTACATTACACAAAATCTATTAAAAATAATAAATATTTCTTGACATTTACTAAATAGAATTACATGTACATGAAATGTAAAATTAAATATATATATATATATATATATATATATATATATATATATATATATATATATTGTGACGGGTATCGCAAGCGCCGCTTATGCTTGCTATCTCACGTTCCGATGCTCTCTCTCCCGTCATAGCCTGTGTGTAAATATGTGTACATAAGATCTGTTATTTATATAGAAAATATTAAGCATGTAGATTTGTTACAGACCGAGGCACTAATATACTGGTGAAGAGGTAAGTGAGATAGAGCGAGAGAGAGGAGAGTGGGGCAAGCTCATCGCGCACGAAGTCTTAGAAGTAAGAAAACTGCCGTGCTACGCGCGAGTTAATCTCTGAGCGACAAACGACAATCTCGAGTTCAGCTGTCGCTTTACCGCGCGAGATTTATTTTCGGGCTTTTTTTGTGTTTTGTTCGCGCTCATAGCCGCCCACCAGACTGATATTCGCGAGTTCGCCACGCAATCGTACTTGCAGTGCTCGAGCAAGCAAGACTGCCATTCGTCCATCTCCCGTGTAGATTGACCGCCTCATCCCGGAGCTATAGACGAGCGAGAACACCGTCTCCTTCGGCTGCTGAGAGAGTTGCTGCTGCCACCACCTTCCTGTCATCAACGAAGTAATCTCGGGATCGTCCCGCACATAGGACGTCGCATTAGAAACTTCACCCGCTGGTGAAGTTTCTCGCGCGGCAGGCGGCTCCTTCTTCGCCTGTTCGCGATCCAGCGGTGGTTGGGAAGCAACCTCCTCTTCCGGCTCTAGCGGTGGTTGCGGGAAAACCTCACACTCTGGCTCCAATGTAGAAGTCATCTCCAAGAGATCGCTTTCCTCGGGTTGGACGTACGGTTTGAAGTGTTCAGCATGAACTAATTTATCATTCCGTTCGTCACAATATTCTAGCTCGTACGTATTAGTCCCTTTCTTTTCTACTATAACAAAAGAACCTATGTATTTAAGGGCTAATTTGGACATTACCCCTTGAGATGTCGAGAATAAGATACGATTTTTCTTCCATACTAGGTTCCCCACCTGGTATGGAGAAGAACATCGCCTGGCATTACAATAATCTGCTTGACGACGCTACTGTCCTTGAGATCATGTCTTAGCGGCCTCTTGGAGTTCTCTGTATTCACCCATTTTCACTAGTCAGGAATTCTCTCATTCTTTTTTTTTGAGTTTCCGCCGTAGCTTGATCTTCACTGCAGTGGAGAGTTCTTGGTGGAGTCAACTCTCTTCCGATATTTAGTAGTGCCGGAGAATATTCAGTGGAACTATGTCGCATCGTGTTTAGTGAGAAGTTCAACTCGAAGAGTTTCTCGTCCCACATATAATGGCACCCTTCTACGAACGCCCCAATGTGAGTTTTCAATGTCCTGTTGATCCGCTCCACTGGATTAGCCTGTAGATGGTAGGGTGGAGTAAGGGTATGGAGTATATGCGCTTCCTCTAAATATTCATCTATCATGCGATTCTTAAATTCCGTACCATCATCCGATAAGAAGACCTATGGCGCACCGAATTTGAGTACGATGCTCTGTCTAAATTCTTTGAGCACCGTCCTGACGTTTGCTTTATGGATGGGGATACATTCTACCCACCGTATAAACATGTCCTGAAACACCAGGATATACTCAAATCCATGGCGACTCTTTACAAATGGTCCGGTGATATCACGAACGACCATTTGCCACGGTCTCTCTAAGACTATCCAACCCATAAATTCGGCAGGTGGTCTTTGGTCCACCTGGGACTGCTGGCAAATAGGATAGTTTTTCACATATTCTAGAAACGTTTTATAAAATCCAGCCCAGTAATAATATTTGCGGACTCCAGTGAAAATTTTCTCGCGTCCTGGATGTCCGACTGTAGAATTATCGTGACATTCCTTAAGAACTGCGTCACGACGGTCCTTAGGAACGACGATCTTCCAAGCGTCCTCATGGCCCGTGATGATATGAGCACCGGTGATTCCCCCTTATTATCTCTGACTATAGTATACCGTAAGAGTGACAACCGATTGCACAGAGATCATTTGTTACTTACTGTGTGTAACCTTAAGGCGGCGCTTGAGTCATTATGACTATCATATAAGTATTGAATTCTTCTCTTTCGCACCCTGTGTGAAGGGAAAACATGCGTAACGCGGGTGCATACTATTGAGGGTTAGTTTTTATTTATTTTTTTATTAAAGTTAATTAATCCAAAGGGCTTTGAAATAAGATTTGATTTATTAATATAATTTTTCATTTCTTATTTATATTTTCAATGAATAAATCATTCACACCCCCTGTACCTGTTAAATAACCCGTCCTTTCTTGAATTCCTATTAATATTATAAATTATTATAATAAAAAAAATTAATTTAGGAAAAATTCAAGAGAAGAAGGTAAGTTTGAAGAATAAGTGTAAGGAATCTACGGCTCACACATATTGTTCTTAAGGATAATATAAACCGTCTGTATTCCTTAAAACTCTGTTAACGGGTGCTTTTACCGGGTAGCAATTAATATATATATATACAAAGAAATTAAGTATCCCGTTACAATATCCATAATACAGTGAACAGAAACAAATCGTCCTTTTGTGTTCGAAAGATAGACACCAATCTCCTATAGGATAGAATTAAACAGTACTTTTATTCTATTAGGTAACACCGTATAGTAGTGATCACTATCTTCCAACTGTTATTTTAATAAATAATAGTGGAATGGTAGATGTTAGTCAGTCAACTATACAAATCCTTCTATATTATATTAGGTGTACTTGTGCCATATTTAAAATATGGCGCCACCAGTAAGATAACATCGAAACTGTCAGCTGTAAAAACTCGTATAGTATATGTTGACATCTGGAAACAGTATAACCTTTTTATACCTCTGACTCTTTGCTAGCATAGCTTAGTTTTCATCGTGTTAAGATGTCAAGTTTTGAGGGAGGTAAGCGTCATTTGCGAGAATTGTTAATTTACTTCTTTCATTTAAAGCAATCTACAGCTGAAGCACATCGGCTACTGATAGAAGCATATGAGGATGTTAATTTGAGTGAGAGAAGTTATCCAAAAATTGGTGGTTCCAAAAATTTAAAAGTGGTGATTTTGACGTGGCGGACAATATACGCAGTGGAAGGCCAAAGCGTATGGTGCCACAGAATTGGAAGCTTTGTTGGAGGAAGATCCGTGCCAAACGCAAGAAGAATTTGTACAAGAGTTAGGAGTGGCTCAGCAAGCTATTTCACAACGTCCCAAAACCCTGGGTATGATCCAAAAGCAAGGAAATTGGTTTCCTTACGAACTGAAGCGATGAGACGTGTCGCTTATTCGCTTGCAAACAATTTCTCAATCGTGACGGGACACGAAAAGTTACACTACGACAACCCAAAGCGTAGGAAGTTATGGGGTAAGTCCGGACCTGCCTCTACTTCGATGGTCAAACAAAACATTCATCGCAAGAAGCTAATGTTGTGCGTTGGTGGAATCAGCTTGGAGTAATCTATTACGAACTACTCCAACACAATCAAACCGTCACCGGGGAACGTTACCAACAACAGTTGATGCAATTGAGCCGAGCATTGAAAATTAAACGATTAAACTTCCAGAATTTGCCAAAAGGTACGATAAATTCATTTTTCAGCATGACAACGCTCGGACACAAGTTGCTAAAATCGTAAAGGATGCGTTGGAAGCACTGGATTGGAACGTTCTACCCCACCCGCCGTATTCACCAGACATTATTTGTATCTTTTTTTGCAATAAATTCTTATTTATTTATAAAAAAAGGCGGAAAATTATTTGTATACCCAATAAATTGCATAAGAACTGAGAAACGCAAAAATATGGTAAAATTTTATCTTATATAATATAGAAGCACTATATAAAAATATTTAAATTTAAATATTAAAAGTACTACTCTAATAATTGACTAAATTATTAGATGATTTTTTATGTGCTTATTTTTATGTGATGTTATAAATACGAAAAACATATTGTTATTGTTTTTTAATAAAACATCTTTGTCTTAAAGCATTACGATTTTCTCAGCATTAACTTAATGTAAGTATATATTTCAACTAATCAATCCTATTTGCAGATTAAAAACCATATTAAGAGTTAGAAATGTACTGAAATTACATGCTCGTAATATAAAATCGCATCTCCATGGTAAAATGAAAAAATCAACTACAATTCAAATAAAATAGTTTGGCTAGGTGGATATGACATCTTCAAAGACAAGTGAAGCATAATAACATATAGATATCTAATTATATTGTAATATATTAAGATTTTTTCATCAAATTCATTACATATTAATTCTGTAAAAAAGAAATAAAATCTCTAAAAAAAGAACTTCTATCAAACGTAAAATAGCGGAATTTTATGTCTTATTAGTATATTACGAACTTTTCATAGTATGCATCTTCTCATTGTGTTTTATATAAAACTTATATACATTTTTAGGAATTTCGAAGTATATTTACAGAAAAAATATTATCTAATGAAATTAAAAATCAGATCAATTAAATAATTAGATGTGCTGGCTATGCTGAAGGGAAATATAATAATATATGTAATTGTATTGTAAATTTTGGTATAGCTGTGTTTCTTTAATAATAATAAATTATGAGAATAATGTACAGAAGAATATTCACCTAAAAACATCTATGATTTCAGATTATTCTTTTTTATGTGTGCATGCTCAAATATTAGTGATTTGTTTAAAAGTAAAATTAAAATTAAATTGGTACAGAAAACCTACATGGTCAGGTAGGTTGTTAAATTTTAACTCACGTCATCTACTCGGAAACAAGATAGGTATTGTAAAGGGAGTTATCGACAGAACAATCAAATTGTCACACAAAGATTTTAGAAAAGATAATTTAAAATTAGTTAAAGAGATATTCATTAACAATTATTATCCAATAGACTTCATAGATTAAACGATTGCAGAGAGAGAGAGTGGATCAAATTTATAGTAGTACTAGAGAGCTAATATGGAAAAGACGGACAATATTAATAAAATCGTGTTATTACCATATGTAAAAGGATTATCCGAAAGAATTAAAAGTACATTTAAAAAGCATAATATTCAAGTTTACTTTATAACAGTAATAATATTAGAAAGCTATTTAAAAATTGTAAAGATAGCGATAAATATTATATTGGACAAACGGAAAGATACGTAAAACAAAGAATATATGTCAAAATACCTTACGAAGCATGAATGGTACAGCCGGGCTAAAAGAACATAGTTTAAACTTGTTACATTCTATCGATTTTGAAACTGTAAATATTTTGGAACAAGGTATTAAAAATAAATATAAAAGAGAAACTCTTGAAAATATTCATATTTTGAAGAATCCCAATAATGTAAATTTAATGTTAGAGTCAAGTAAATTGGACAACACTTATCATTCCTTATGAATATAAAATTTGTATTTCGCATTTAAGTTAAGAAAAAAAAGGAGGCCCTATAAATATTATACTAATAAATTTAGAGTGAGGATGGGGTATATAAAGTAGCATGCTGGATTCTTCAATTTAGTTTAGTTCCTAAGGATGAACCGTAGTGGTTCGAAACGTCGGACACCAAGGTGATTCTAAATTTAAGGTGATGGGGGCAGTCAGGCTGTTCTTTACTGATATATAATATTCCTTTAATTATTTTTATTTTATATTATTTTTTATTTTATTTTTATTTTTATTTTTTTTTGATTATTAATTTTATTTTATTTTTAATTTTTAATATAATTTATTGTATTAATAACTTTTATTTCAGATTCTACGGGGGTAAAAATAAATAAGGAAAGTTTGACTGTTATTATTTTAGCTAATATATTATATTATAAACGCTGTAAGATCGATAAATATATTTATTAATTTATAAGGATTCATATAAAATGAACTTCGCCATTTATTTTTATGGTCTATTATTTTAAGCTGCAATAATATAGATATAATAATAATATAATAATAAGATATAATAATAGTAGGTAGGCTATAGGCATACTGGCACATAGGCATTCTGGCACAGGCAAAACTGTGCCAGAACGTATACATTCATTCTGGCACACTCCCACTCCTCAAAATTGTGCCAGTATCCCGTCCGACGTCACACCCACGAATTACTCAAGGTGCCTTTCGAATCGAGAAGTGCCTGGAGGAGCGGGCAGTGCGCCTTGAAATGTGCCAGTATGCCTATAGCTATTAATTCTACTTTTTAGTTGTTTTTTTTCTTTTTTTCTGTTGGTTGCTAATGGAGGACTAATAGAATAATTTTAGGAGTTTCGCTTCGTAATATTATCAATTGTCTATTTAAATAATCTTTCTCACATCTCCGCTTATTGGATTATACTGAACGATGCGGTCATGCAAGATCAAACAATAAGCTGTAGTATTGTTTGGGAAGTTATTCCTTGCCTCAATTTCTAGCCGCACATCTACAGGAGCGTTCTTTATAGATTCATTTTGTCGCGAACAATCGATAACTATGAGTGGTTCATTGTAAAGAAAGTTTGTCCTTGTAAGGAGTGGTTGAGGATCTCTTGCATAGTATGCTTTTTGAAAATTTGCATACATATCATAGAGTAGTGCATATTGATTATTAGCAATGTCAAGATTTAGATTATTATATGGATAATATTGTGAATTTAAGAAAAGCCTCACATTACTTATATTACAATGATCAAAACGACTTGCATTTGCAGTAAGCTCATTTTTTTTTCTTCGTCTGTAAGCCAAGAATGATAAAACGAGATTTTTCCAATTGATTGGAAGTTTTCACTGTCCAGATATGTTTATTAACGCTTGATAGAACAGGATATTCAAATAGTTCCCATGAACGATAACACATTGAGATAGGACTATCCTTGCTAATAAAATTTAAAAGTTGTATTTTTTGTTTATCAGATGCAATGACATAAGGCATTAGCCATTCAATCTTGCTTATTTTTATGTCACATTCTTCATATATAATATTATTACCAACTGTCGTACCTTCGTGGATTATTGCATTAATATCCGATCTTGATCTTATGAGAATAAGTTCATGCTTCATATTAACTACTATTTTTTTGTAATCTTCTGCAAAGCCCAAAATCATACTCAGTGGAATAGCAATGCCAAAGTTTCCTTGTTTATCCACCAGAGATTTCGACGCTTCTTCATTGCCAAGCCAGCCTGCATTTTCAAGCATGAGAGTCTCATTGGGAATAAACGAAGTCCACCCTTTCATCACACTACTTAATCCGACATTTTTACTTTTGTCTATTTCTACTCCATTAATTTCATAGCGAATTTCATCAAAAAGATGACAAATAGCATTGTTAACAAATCTAGATTTCATAGGCAAGTTGCCATCAGTTTTTTTAAACTTTCCAGTAATATGGATAGAACTTCGTGATGGTAGAAGACACAAATCTTGATGTTGGATAGAAATACGAATTTCGTCATTGTTATCAAAGCTTAGTGCTGTGTATGGCTGATGTGCGTGGATTTCGTAATGAGCAATTGACTCATCGAACACGACACCTGATTGAATTTTTAGAATTTCGTCCATTTTTCAAGAAGCAGCAGAAAATTATACAAGTGAATTTTTGCCACGAACTTTTAAACCCAAACTTTGGAGGAACTGAATGCTCTTCCGTGTTAACGGTCTCAAATTCTTCAATCGACTGATTGTCGATTGACATGATGGAGAACTTATATGCGTGCTAGAATTATAAACTATCCCCATTATATAGATTTGATATGAAGTCTAATAGTAATTTCCTCTCCTCGAAAATTAACCAAATTTCCCTCTTGATCGACTATTCGAATTTGAAGATGATCTATAGACTTAACACTCAGTGGTAGATATATAACATGAGATGGAACTTCAATGATTTTATATCCTGGAGGAACTCTGGGAAAGAATTCATGAATGGTATGAACCTTTTTATTGTTAATGAATGCTCCCGCAGTAATATTACACTCGACTCTGAGTGCGTTGATTTTCAATATTTTCACTGGTAAATCAGAACTGTGCTCAGTATTTTCCTTGAGAATACGAGGAGTAAAGCCGAGAAGACTACCTATCGATGTTTGAGGACTAAGATCTAATGGAACACTGCACTTTATTTCACTTCTAAATGTGTTATTATTGGCTTTCAAGGAAAAGTCAATTCCTTTTGATTTCAATGTCGTTGATAAAAATTGATGGATATCGTTAATCTCGTAACTACCGGTGGGAATAGTAACCACTTCCCACTGTAAATGTAGTTTATTATTTGTATTGTCAATATTCGGTATTGAGTTAAAGGTTAACAGTTCGACTAAGCCTAAAGCAAATTTTTTATGCTTTGCGAGTTCAATAGAGGGGAAATAATCAGCTTCTAAAACAGAAGATCTGCCTGAGAGAGTCAAAGTGAAACTATCTTCCATGACTGATTGACCGAGAATGATTAAATTTAGACAATCAAGTCCTTCTTTATAGACTATCGGTTAAGAAATGAAGACAAAGGTGACCACAATTAAATGAATCAAACTTCTGATATCTTTTATAGTTGTATTTTATTTCATTTACATTGAAATATTTAATGAGATCTATGGGAGGTCTTAAATCACCAAAACTGTCAAAGTACATTACATCAGAACCTCTCTTTCGATAAGACACCCAATGAGTACCTTTATTCTGTGAATCATCAAGATTAACAATAGCAGATTCATTGTACCATGGACCATTATGAGGCAGATTATTTCTCATGAAAACGCCTCGAAAATATGGAATTTTTAATATACGTGCATATTTCATAAGATCATAATCTGATAATGCACGATTTGGCAAAGTTAAATCGAAGTTTTTTTTTTTTTAACTTGTCCATGTCCGATATGCGGTTTCAGAAATAACCCCATTCCATGCTTATATGGCATAAGATAGAGACCTTTACCTAAAGCAATAGCTTCCATCGTCTTATTATGTCGCTTACTTTCTTCATAATCTTTGTGTGCAGCTTTAGCACTATTTACTGCTTTTGCTATTCCAGCAGCACCTCCTGCTAAAGCACCAGTTGCACTGAGTCCTGCAAATAGTGGTATAAGAAATGGAAGAACTCCACCAATTTTAGATGGAAGTGGTAGAACACGTGGAACAATAACTTTCTTTTTTCCACCATTGTTCTTAACAGCTTGACGAGCACCCTTTAATGCAGATTGAATGACTTTGTGCGAATTTTTGCTTGCTTTTAATGATTTTTTCGCTGCCGTAACCAACTTGCTGAATTTTAGTCCCATTCCAGTTTTTGCCTTTAATTTCATAGCACTTGCAACAGCTAGAGCAGCGGCTTTCTCAGCAAGAGTAGAATCATTTGCTTTAACCCGCTGCCAAGCCTTATCAGCAAGCTTCATATCAGCAATATTACGATTACTGTTTTTATTGGCATACTGCATGTCATGTTCTTTACATGCTTGATCAAGCGGATTAATTCCTGAATCACCTCTTTTTATTCGCTTCTTTAATTTAGTTCCTGGACCACAGTATTGATATCCAGGAAGATGCATTTCAAACGGTAAATTGTTGATTACTCTATCGAGTAATCTTCCGCCACGTTTCGACTGTTTTCGAGATTTATGAACAATCATGTTCGACTACTATTTTACAACTGCTTTGAAAAAACTATAAAACATGCATTTATATATTTTCATCGTTCAATGATATATTTGACATAGTCACGGGAACATGGATTTCACTGAGCAAACAATCAAACTCCCCATCACCAACTTTGATTTTGGAATTGAGAAAAAAAGGAAAAGGCGGCATGGAGAGTTACTACCAGATAGTATACGAGCAGTATTCTGCGGTCCATCAAACTGCGGGAAAACAAATAGCTTATTAGCTTTAATCACTCATCCCAATGGCCTTAGATTCGAGAATGTGTACGTTTATTCAAAATCGTTAAATCAGCCAAAGTATCAATTTCTGCAAAAAATTTTAGAACCTATTGAAAGTGTGACATATCTGCCGTTTAGTGAACATGAATCTGTAATATCACCAGATGAAGCATTGCCCAATTCAATTATGATTTTTGATGATGTAGCTTGTGAGAAGCAGGATAACGTGAGAGCATTTTTCTGCATGGGGAGACATAAAAGTGTAGACTGCTTCTACCTATGCCAATCATATGCTCATATTCCAAAACATCTTATTAGAGATAATATTAATATGTTAGTAATTTATCGCCAAGATGATGTGAATTTAAAACATATTTATGATGATCATGTCAATACTGATCTGACTTTTAACGACTTTCGAAATCTTTGTTCTGAATGCTGGAAAAATGATAAATATGGATTTGTTGTTATTGACAAAGATAGAGCGATGGATAATGGAAGATACAGAAAAGGCTTTGACTGCTTTGCAATAAAAAGAAATTAAAAAAATCTTAATGACTCAGTTCAATTTTACACAGCAACACGACATCATGTCAGAATTTGAAAAAGAAAAAAATATCCTTAGCGAGCTCTTGCAAGCTCGTAAAGCCATTAGAAAAAAGTCGGCACTATTGAAACAGGAGAGAGAGAATCTCGAAAAAGTTGTAGGTGATACATTGAAACCAGTCATTACACCCCTTGAAAAGCTTGTCGAATCAAAAAATTTACAATCTTCTAATCTCATTTCGGATGATTATAGGATTAAAAAGCCAACTACATCTCGAAAAAAATTAAGTTTTATGTTAGATAATAATATTCGCTCAGCTTCCATAAAAGATTTTGATTCCGATGATGATTTTGCCTCATTGGACAACTCAATGATGAATTCAACATTTAAATCCATGCATGAAGACAGTGATAAAACCAATATTTTAGACCAAAGCCGCAGTAAATTTGATAACATATATGGAGTAAGAAATATTGGAGGAGCATACATGCTTGGTGATTCTGAAATTAAATTTGATGATAATAAAATAAAAGTGAAAGATTTAACTTATCCTAAAAGTAATGGACTAATGGAGCTACTCATAAAAAAAGAACCAGATGACACACTGATAAGTTCAGCAGATCGTGATAATTATCGCAGTATTCTGGAAGCAACAAGTGCTCACCGGAAAAAACATAGCAAAGATGGATCTATACGCTCATCGAAGAGTCGAAAATATTTCAACATCATTGCACCGATGTTTCGCAACAGTGCTACTCGTACAAAAAAAAAGGGAGGAGGAGCAATCTTACCTAAATATAAAATAGCAAAGAAAAATTCTTCAATAGAGTTAGTATACTGGGATGATCCGAATGAGCTTGTTGAGAGACTAAGATTACTAACTGCTGAACAATCTGCTGGAAATAACAATCACGTCAATGAAATTCAATCCATTATTGAAGAATTACGCGAAATAAGATGCATATATTGATACGTTCATAGACGATTTCATCAGTAGCAACATGAGTCTTGACGTGTTTGGAAGAACGTTAGAGGTCTCGAAAGGGAGTCGAGGCCCTCCAGGTATTGGCTTCATTACTACATTGGATGGAAATTATGATATCGAAAGTAAACGACTTTGTAATATTGGGGAAGCTAAAGAAGAAAATGACGCAATTAGCGTGAAAATTTTGAATATAGCACTAAAGACCCAGGTAGATGTGTTATCATTTGAAATTTCTGAATCGCTTAAATACGTTCAAGATTGTGAGCAAAGGCATGAAGCTATTCGCTTGTCCATAGAAGCAAAACTGGGGGATCTTATTAAAAAATACGATAATTTGAAAGAGAAGGTAACGGAACTTGTTAAAAACTACAAATAATATTATAAAAGAGATTGAAAAAAAATATGTACCGCGAAAAAGTGGTTGAAGAGTTGCACAAACCAGCACGTCGTAGATATGAGCGAAGAAAATATGATATACGTACAATAGATGAGACATGGCAGGCTGATCTTGTAGAAATGATTCCTTTCTCGAAGGACAATAAAGGTTTTCGTTATTTACTCACTGTCATTGATATATTTTCAAAATTTGCATGGGCCATTCCAGTAAGGTCAAAGAGTGGCAATGATGTTACTAAGGCTATGAATGAGATATTGAAACAAGGACGAGTACCATCTAATCTACAAACTGATCAAGGAAAAGAATTTTACAATTCTCACTTTCAAAATCTCATGAAAAAGTATAAAATAAATCTATATTCTTCGCACAGTAATCTTCATGCAAGCATATGTGAACGATTTAATAGAACGTTAAAAAATGCAATGTGGATACAATTCAGTAAGCAGGGAAACTATAAATGGATGGATATCCTACCAGATTTACTCGAAGTTTATAATTCAAGAAAGCATCGAACAATAGGAATTGAGCCTTCAAATGTAACCAAAAGAAATGCAGAAGAGATAAAGAAGCATTTTCCAATCGAAAATATGAATATGAAAAAAGCAAAATACAAAGTAGGAGATAATGTACGAATAAGTAAAATAAAAAATATTTTTGAAAAAGGATATACACCAAACTGGTCAACTGAAATTTTTACAATAACAAGAGTTATAAAGACTAATCCAATAACCTATCACATTAAAGACTATTATGATAAACCTGTCTCTGGTGGCTTTTATGAGAGTGAAATGCAAAAAACTAAGTATCCTGAAATTTATCTAGTTGAAAAAGTATTAAAGAAAACTGGTAATCGCGTATACGTAAAGTGGCTAGGATTCAATAGTGAACATAATAGTTGGATAGATAAAAATGAAGTTTTTTAATTTAATTATGTTATAAATCAAATTTATAAATAATACTAATTTATGTAAGAATAGGTTTAAGGACATTAGTTTTTCAGTAAATAAGAAAACAACATTGCAATATTTTTATAATCTGATTTATTTATGTAATTATTATGCATACATGTATATCATTATTTGAAAAATAAATGATTTTTTTTTTTTTAACATGAAATATATTTATTGCATTCTTTCTTAAGAAGTACATTTATCAAATTTAAAACAACTTCCGCCTTGATAAAGTAAAAATAAACATCGTTTATTTGCAGTATTTGCTAGATTTTCGAAAAATTCTTGGTCCTTTAATATTGCTGACGATATCTTCTGTGGTAAAAATATTTGAAAACTATCGTCAAGTTCTGCTATAATTTTCGCACCATATCGAGTCGTAACTAGCTTGAGAGCAGTTGCCATATACTGCTTATTTTTCTCCAATTCTGTACATTTCTTCGTCGGCAGGAACTCGCTCTCGGCAATTTTATTTAAAGTAGCTAGATCCATTCTATATAACAAAAAGAAATGAATAAATTAAAATTATGAATATAATTCTTTGTTTGTTTTTTTTTTTTTTTTTTAGAGAATATAAACTTAAATTTTACCTTGAGAATTAGTTGAGTCTTGTTTTCTTTTGAGGAGGTGAGTAGTTTCGTTCGACTTCTTCAACTGCTCGAATGAACTCTTCATCATCATCGGTCTCTTCATATAGCTTATTCCCCACTTCATCATTTTCCCTTTCTATTGAGCTTATCCCCTCCAGCATTGTCAAAGTTTCTTCAGGATTCCATTCGTTCATTATTTCAAGTGATACATCATATTCAATGGTGATTGGTTCGCCTTCACTGCTATAAAGCGTTACCTCCTCCCGTGTCACTCTATTTTCATTCGTTTCGATATTCCCCCTCTCTTCTGCATGCACTTCTACACAGCTCACTCTAGATTTATTACTGACTTCATGACTGAGTTCTCCTACATCACTATCTATCCCCACTCCCACAGCTCTTTCATTAGTCTCATTGTAAGCGTTCTTTATCTCGATGTCTCTCTCTTTTGGATGACTTGCTTCGTTTAATATTTCCCTCTCTATTTCACATGCAGCTTGTGCCATCTGTTCTTCCATAATTCTATAGTGCCCCCACGGTAAAGTATCTGTACTATTTGTTAGTAAGAATCTTTTATCATCATATGGACTTAAAGCAATTTTTTTCTGTTTTTCAGTATATACTATATGTAATTTAGAACGGATGTTACACTGCTCGCGATGTATAATGACCAGGTCATCAAGACATTTCCGATAATCTTCAAATGTAATTGTCTTCTTTACAACATTCGATTTTATACCTTTAGCTTTTTTTACTATTTCTCCTCCATCCACTAAAATACTATACATTTTGCTCCGTAAACCAATAAATTCCATCATAATTTTTCCATTACATTCGTCCTTCATTAATCCTGGTATTTTTTTATTTGATCGAGGTATTCCATATGGATTATTTTCATCATAGTCAGAAGTATCAAATCTGTGAATATCTTCTTTCATAATTTTATACATATCAATGTCTTCCACTTCGTATATCAAACTGTCGGTGTCAGTATATAGCAGTTTACATTTTTCTCCCACTCGCTTTTTCATATAAGAGTAGTGAAAATCATAAACTAGTGTCTTCGATAAGTCCAGAATGCAAAGACCAACGTATATAGGTTTTTTAATTGTAACACTTGTCTTTTTGAGCTGTATAGCAACCAAATTTTCATCGAAAATTGCACAGCTATGAAAATTGGGTAAAGCTATACGTGCTTCTGCTCCATATCGACCTGTAAATTTATTCACTAATCGTACATCCACACGAGATCTTTCTCTCTCGATGCATTTTCCATAAACTGCATTAATTAAAAGTTTGTAAAAGAGTTTTTCAAATTCATTCTTTGCTCGTTTCCTCTTTTCTGTATTAAACTCTATGTATGGTTTAAGCCATGGTTTTTGCTCAAAACTCAAAATTCTATATACCTTTTTTAGCCGAAGACCATTATCCAGTGCCTGTTTGAGTGTTCGGTAGTGAATAACATATCTTTTCTTATCGTCCAAAGTAGTGAGAAGTTTCTTCTGCGATGAGCCTGGAGGTGTACGATGCTCTGCACAGAAAGGTAAATCACGATGTTGATCATGAATTTCTTCAGGATACTCTAAATATACCTCAGCAATATAGCCTATATCTGAATCTGCTGGAGCATTGAAAAAATCTGGATTGGATTCATAGTCAATCCATTTAAATTTTCCCGTTGGCAGATGCTGTGCCATCGCCCATCCATATAAATTATTAATATCATAATATAAAAGTGTTTTTTTTCTCTTGTTTTTATCGTATGACGAACCCATGTACGGATTATTTGCCTTCGCATATCGATTACAGCACTGGCTTATTCCTCCTCGAATGCCTGATTCGATGAATAATAACATATCAATATCTGTTAGAAGTTCCAATTCAACTTTTGTCATTTTAAGAGCTGCTGCAAATGTCAAGCCGGGAGTTGTGTAAAAGTGAGCAGGGCATAAGCCGTAGGCTTCAATAGATGTTTCTCGAAAACTTTCAAAGACATCAGCTAACAGTAAAACATCTGTTTTTAAATATAAGTCGGAATATTCTCCTAAAGTTGTGATATTGAATCTATCCCATACTTGAACAGCATGCATGTAGTCTTCATCGGTAATATGTGAATCGGTTAATTGGTTATAAAATTCGTTTTTCTCTGGCAGTTTTCTACAGTTTAATTTATCTAATCCATCTACGAAATCGTATGGAAATATGCCTTTCCGCCTAAGAAGATGAATATTTTCATTTGAAAATCCATCTAATTCAAATTCCTTTACAGCTAATGGTACATTTTGTAGATATGATGCTAATTTTTCTAAAGATGATGGTAAAAATCGCCATGAATCAATAAATCTAAAACTAACATCACAACCATCTATGAACTTTGTAAATGAAATATACTTTTCTTTGTTGTGGGGTATTAGAGAAACTCGACCTTTCATCAACGAAGACGTACCAATTTCTTTTAAAATAAAGTGTGTATCATAATTAAGATTATGAAAAATAACAGGAATAAACCTCGAGTCTTTATAATTCAAGTTACATGAATTATGAGCTGCTCCTCTGAAACTGGAGAGAAAAAACAATTATTGTTTTTTTTCTTTTTATCTAAAATATTGAATAAATTATAAAATAATCTAATAAACATACCGTCCTGTAAGATGGCAATGATCTCGTACAGGAAGTTGATCCTTTTCAAATTTATTGCCACATATATGACAAACAGACGACCATCGAAACTGTAATTCTTCAAGATCAGTTAGATTCATTGGTTTTGGTGTCTTATAGAGTCGATCGATATGCTCTCCAATGGATTTGAGTTCACGAACAAACCACTGTGCAGGTGTCTCGTCATCTGTACTCTTCTGTCTATACGATTTGTAAGCCGACAATTTGTCATCATAACTACATTTTAAATAATATCCAATGCTATATGCTTCGTGACGCTGAAAAGCGTTCTCATTCTGAGTAGGCTGCAACAGACATTCGAAATCTGCATAAATGACAAATGGCACTTTCTCACTCTTTTTATGTTCTTCAAATTTAAGAATATTATTGGAATTATTTGGCAAATTGATTCTGCATTCGCTCATATTCTTACAATAGTATTCGTGATTTTTCAGCTTCTCTTCATTATAAAAAATTTGTAAACACCTTTCGCAATGAAATGATTTTGCATGGGCTTTATTCAGTTGTGAGCTTAAAAGTCTAGACAAATTTTTAATCCAAACATAATGGTATTTTGGCGAGCTAGCATTATCATCATGAATATTATTTTCTTCGAATTCATCGATGTAGTAATCTTGAATGAGGAGAAGGTTTACATGTTTCTCCTGCTTATTGGATGTAATGTGACAAGGTGCTACCTCATATTTCTGTCCAATCTTTCTAAGCATATACACATTTACAGAAATAATATTTAATTTTTCGAATTTTGCAACATCTTTCAGTTTAACTGGAAATTCAATATCATCAAAGTTCAATTCATTCGTATACTGATAATAATTCTGGACTCTTTGAGGATTAATTACATTAGGATATAAAGCTGAAAGTATAGCATATTTAAAGCACTGATTATCACTATTACGAACATTAACACATGCCTTTTTGGATATTATGAACTTCGGAAGAGGTATATATGATCTGCCCTTGTGAGGAGAAAATTTTTTCATGTTGATGCATAGACTAATAATACTTTTCAAGGTCCATCCTGAATCCTTTTCCTGAAACTCTTCCAAATGTGCAAGAAGAGGATTCCTAATATATTCCTCAAACCATTTCAGTAAATCGGTGGACAGGTAAACTGTAGCACTCTGTGTCGTAAAATATTTCATATCTGTCAATTCCTCACCATTTTTCTGTACGGCAAACTGTGACATGAAATCAGAATTTACTTTGATTGCACTAAATTCTTCTAAGCATGCTTTCACCTTATTTTGAAAGATCTTTTCTGCGTCAGTTAAGAAGCTAAGAATGTCTACATGATTCAAATTTACAACTACACCAGACCTAATTCGATTTTTAAAAGCAGATTGGACATCACGCCATTCCACCTTAGCTTCTGTCTCGTCAGAGTTAAGACTTCCTCCATGATGAAGGTGCCATTCAAGTCCTGCTTGTATACACGAAATGTTAACAAAGCAAGTTGAACACTTTTGCTTTTCTCCTCGAGAAAGATTAATGTCTTCCATTTTTTCCCTCACTTCCTTTATGGATAAATCAGCCATAGCTAGCCAATAACGAATATCATCTTTACTGCACATGTGCACACTTTCTAAAATTCCACGGTAAAGTTGCACAAGACGTTCGATAGATGCAATTGAAGCCATTTTCACTTTTATGTTTACTGTTAAACTAGTAAAAAAAGAATAAAGTCACCAACAAACTTCTTTACTGCGATATAAATTTAGACAAAAAAATTAAGAGAATCACAAAAGAGAAAAATTTAAACTGAACTTATGTGACTGCGTTGCAGCGAGTGTGTTCTTTCAAGAAAATTGGCCTCTTTTAAAGGAAAGTAAAGAAGTGGAAGGAGAAATCAGAGGTGAACGGAAAATATTGAGTGTGATGAAAACACTAGACTGTGCTTTAAAATCGGGAGGAGGGATATATCGTCTTGCCGTCATCATCACAGACCATCACCTGTCTTTTTTTAGCAACCAATTGGGAAAGTGTTTTCTGTGTGAGCGGTAGGACAACATGAATGTCTTCGATTACGTTCGTCCAATCAGATCATTGCGTTCCCTCTCCTACATACAAGCATAAGCGTTCCCTCTAATCAAAGTTCAAACTAAATAAACTGACCTTCCTTCACCCAGACGCACCTACATTGATGTTTTTTACTCAACCAATCGTAAAAGAGTGGCTAATTTCGGGAGGTGGAGAATCTTGATATAAAATGAGAATGTGAGCACGAAACTTTACATTTCTTGTCATCACTCCAGCTTCTAAAATAAGTGTATAGAAGTGCATAATGTCAAGAGTACGACAATATGAGGTTGTTTTTAGAAAAAATATCTTGAAATGTCCGGAAGATAAAGTATTCCTCTGCGACATACAGGGATTCCAAACAAGTGGCCCGCAAAGCTTTATTTTAAAAGAATTTAGTTTGCTGAGTTTAGAAAAAGGTGCACTGCCCACCGTGTACCTCTTTAAGTCACCATTTCCATGGAGCGAATTAACTTGGAGTGAAAAAAAAACAGTAGACTGGTTGCAACGTGAATATCATGGAATTGAATGGGATTCTGGCGATATTCCTTATCACCGACTCAAAAGGACATTAGACATTTGTTGCACTGGAGTGCAAAAATTGTATGTGAAGGGAGCGAGACAAGAAGGAATGGTTATCACACTTTCTACCAAATATGTAAGTAATTTTTATACTTTTACAATCATCTTGATGTATATATATATATATATATATATATATATATATATACGTTTATTATAATTGTTTATCTTTGTTCATACTTTTTCATACTTTTATCATACTTTTATCATACTTTCTTTATACTTTTCTCATACTTTCTCATACTTTTATGATACTTTTTTATACTTTTTCATACTTTTTCATTCTTTATCATACTTTTATACTTTCTCATACTTATCTCATACTTTTTCATACTTTTATGATACTTTTTTATACTTTTTCATACTTTTTCATACTTTTTTATACTTTTTTATACTTTTCTCATACTTTTGTCATACTTTCTCATACTTTTCTCATACTTTCATAATACTTTTTCGCATTTTTTCTAAAAAAAAAAAAATTTTTAATTCCAGAATTATATCGGATGTGGAGGAGTTGCATTGTCCTTCATTACAATCAATGCAGAGTGTAGGTTCATATGTGCTGTGTGAAAACCATCAATTGTGTATGAGACATTTACCAATGTGTGCAATCCGTAACGTCTTGATAATATGCACATGGTTACAAAATTATTTGAGTGGAAAGAATGGGCGAGACGAAATTGGATAAGAATATAATGAAATGTATATTACTATAAAAAAATAATATTAATAAAATGAATTTATAAATAAAATCATGACTTAAAATAATTTTCCTTTCATGACAATAAATATATTTGATTAAAATTTTATTAATTTTCAATAATATAAATTTATATTATCAACAATATATTCATAAAAAAGTTATCTACATAATAAATTGTATATTAACATAAAAAATATTAATATAGTAGTTAATCATATACATTATTATAAATTATGAGAGTATGGATAGGTTTTTCGATATGAAAAAACAGTTTCCTTTAAATATGGTATTATTTATTATAATACTGTAAAAGTATATTAATAAACTATCTATGGGAATCAGATATAAGTTGGGTATACGAAGTTAGTTAACACGTACAAGATGAAGTTCGAGAAACACGAAAAAATTCAAAGTCTGAAAAATACGAACTATTTCAAAGGTTAAAAATCGCAAGAAAAATCTAGGTCAGAAAAAGCCTAAGTCCGAAAATGCCGAAAAATTTTTAAGTCCGAAAAACCTGAAAAAATTCTAAGTCCGAAAATGTCGAAAAATTTTTAAGTCCAAAAAACCTGAAAAAATTCTAAGTCCGAAAAAGTCGAAAAAATTCTAAGTCCGAAAATGCCGAAAAATTTTTAAGTCCGAAAAAGATGGAAAAATTCTAAGTCCGAAGATGACGAAAAAATTCTAAGTCCGAAAAACCTGAAAAAATTCTAAGTCCGAAAATCACGAAAAAATTCTAAGTCCGAAAAAAACAGTTTCCTTTAAATATTGTTTTATTTATTATAATACTGTAAGTATATTAATAGACTACATTCATAAAAATTTATAATTATAATATATAGTATATATATATATATATATATATATATATATTTTAACTTCTAAAATATTATAAGTAATACATTTATTTTATACATTATTATATATTATATGAGAGTGTGGATAGATAGATAAAAACAGATTCCTTTAAATAATGTTTTATTTATTTATTATACAACTACTATAAAAGTATATTGATAATTACATTCTTTTAAAACTAAATATATTTTTCAATTCTTCAATATATATAATTATATTAGAAATAGTATGTGATTATAAGGATGAATATTAAAAAAAAATATTTATTTTTATTTATTATAATATTTATATTTTTTATTTATTATTTTTATACATACATTTTTTTTTTATTCTCTCTATGAGAGTATGATTTCCTCGGATATTATTCTTGGTTTCTCCTTTTCATCTGGAATAGATGACACACTATTACTACGACTGCTGCGACTGCTGCAACTGCTACTACTGCTGCAGCTACGACTTCTACTGCGGCTACATCTTTGCGATGTAGATGTTGTCACCTTCTGCTTTATTTTCATTGGAAAATATTTAGCCAACTCTGTGGCATCTGGAACTGAAAATAAGATATAAAATTAAATAAATTATAAATTACAATAAATAATAAATAAATTAAAATAAATAATGAATAAAATCAATAAATTAAAATAATAATGAAATTAATTGAAATAAAAATCAACAAATAAATATAAAAAAAATCTATATAAAAATCAACAAATAAATAGAAAAAAAAATCAAAAATAAATAAATTGAAATAATTTACAAAATGAAATATAGAATGAAATTAAATAAAAATAAATAGCAAAATAAATAACAAAATAAATAATCATAAATCATAATAAATAATAATAAATTAAAATAAAGAATAAAAAAAAATGAATTAAATAATAAATATAAATAATAATGAAATAAATAATGAATAAAATAAAATAAATTAAAAGAAATAATAAATGAAATAAATAAAGAAAATTGTACTTACACTTAAACGAGTCCAGTGATTTTTCGATCTTCACGGCGTACTTTAAGCACGCCACCATTCCCTCCAATTTTTCAACAGATAATTCTAACGAACTTTTTTCACGCCGATGCGTCTTCTCCGTGGAGCCGAATAAACGATGAATTTTTGTCATTGATTTACGCGGCACCTTCTGTGACATTGGTGGCGATTGTTTAGCAATCGTCTTGCCAACAATTTTTCCTGCTTCTACTCTCATTTTGATGATGAAAGAAGCTGCAGGAAGATGACCAAAAGCAGGTTTCATCGCGGTATTTAAAGCAATTTCAAAGTATCAGAGAAAGGAAAAGTCTTCTCTCATTGGTTCAAAAAAATCTCCTTCTTCATTTTCCATAGCTCAAAAAAAAAAAAAATGTTTTCTCATTGGTTGAATAAGTTTCCAATCATAGCCTTTCCCTTCCCAATCCCTTCCTAAAATTACAAATAATACGAAACTAACATCGCAAGAAATTCATTTCCCATTCCCACTTATCTATCTCAATTTACATAGACTCTATTTCATCTCCACACTATAAAAAAATCATGGTCACAAATAAGGTCATTTCGGAGACGCTACAAAAGCAAATGAGAGATGTGGAAAAGGATTTCTCACTTTCGGTTTCCTCATAAACCTCTTCCTCTCTATAATAATAAATCTAAACACCTATAACCGCTAGCAGTAAACTGATTATCAAAGTCATAAATCCGTATACCTTTGTAGCGGGTACGCTCACTGCCCCCCCCCCGCCTTCCCCCTTGCGCACGCGTGCGGTCTTGTATTCCTAGAGGGGGGGGGGTCCCTTTCACTTTTCTTTCGAGTGGAAATGGGTCTGGGAATGATGAGTTTTCCAATGCTATATAGCTACAAGAAAAGGTCGTTGTCTAAAAGCCTCGTCGAGTGAAAATATACAAAATAAACTTGTCGGAATCATACGTAACCAATATGTATAGAATCTTACATGATATTAGGAGAGTATGCGGAACGTTCTCATCAAGAAAAAACCTACACGTTAATTGCATGGTAATTGATAATAATTTTGTTATTGATTTGGCCGCACATCGTTCATTAGAGTAGCATTCGTGGAGTTCACGGAAATCATATTTAAATAGTCGAAAGCAGTAATTTAAGTGTAATAAAAAACTATAAAAGTTTCCTAAGAGTCTCGTAGACTGAAAATATACAAAATAAAATTTTTCGAAAACAAGCGTCACGAATATGCATAGAATCTTACACCATATGAAAAGCGTATGTGGAACGTTTTCACATCTTATGTTCTCAGCTCGAAAATAACCTCAATTTCAATGGCAAGGCTATAATTTCTTTATTTATTGACCGCATATCGTTCATTAGAGATGCATTCGTAGACATCACGGAAATCATATTTAAATAGCCGAAAACAGTACTTCAAGTGTAATAAAAAAAAAAGCTATAAAAGTTTCCTAAGAGTCGTAGACTGAAAATATACAAAATAAATTTTCCGAAAGTAAGCGTCACCAATATGCATAAAATCTTACACCATATTAAAAGCGTATGTGGAACGTTTTTACAACTTATGTTCTCATCACGAAAACAAACTCAATGCCAATGGCATGGTCATAATTTTGTTATTGGTATACCACATATAAGAAAGTAGAAGAAAACAAATAAAACAGTAAAACTAAAAGCTAAAGGCATAATGACAAATTTCAAGGCGCACTGCCCGCTCCTCCAGGCATTCGAAAGGCACCTTGAGCAATTCGTCGGTGTGACGTCGAACGGGAAATCAAATAAGTGGAGATGTGAGAAAGATTATTTAAATAGACAATTGATAATATTACGAAGCGAAACTCCTAAAATTATTCTATTAGTCCTCCATTAGCAACCAACAGAAAAAAAGAAAAAAAACAACTAAAAAGTAGAATTAATAGCTATAGGCATACTGGCACATTTCAAGGCGCACTGCCCGCTCCTCCAGGCACTTCTCGATTCGAAAGGCACCTTGAGTAATTCGTGGGTGTGACGTCGGACGGGATACTGGCACAATTTTGAGGAGTGGGAGTGTGCCAGAATGAATGTATACGTTCTGGCACAGTTTTGCCTGTGCCAGAATGCCTATGTGCCAGTATACCTATAGCCAACCTACTCTCATGTCATTACTTATAATTATTTAAAATACTTATACATTTTTTATTGATAATGCATATTGTAGAAAATAGAAAACTTTAAATTCTATCCTATTGTAAAATGTAAATCTCATATATTGTAGTTATAATTTAGCTAACGTATAACTTTTAAACTTAGTTTTTTAAGTAAGTTAAAAAACTTCTATACTTTTATTTTATTTTATTTTAGCATTTAATTTCAAGAATTTCATGTTCCATTTTTGATTTATATTATTATTTATATTTTTATTATTTAAGACAATTAATAGATTTTCTCTTTTTGTTCCTACGCGTTATTTACTACAATATAATATAAGCACTGAAAATTAAAATTAAATTTTTTAAATTAATTAAAGAATATCCATTTTAGCACAAAATCATAAGACTCAATTTGAAATTTCTACAATGGAAGAAAGGAAAATCTATATTTTCTGCAGAATCAAAAATTCGTCTGCATGATAAAGCTGTCATCGGAGCTGGGTCTGAATTGCTTTTTGATTCTCGTGCGCATATTAGATGTTTTGGCTTAGCCTCTGTAATGATATACACGAAAACGACAACGTCGCATTGGACAAAAGCGTATAACTATATCTATATATATTTAATGCCTACGTCACAGCTCGTGACGTAGGCAAATGCGCACATTAATTTATGCTGACGTAGCTGTGACGTCGCGTTGGCGCGTTAGTGTAGCAAATGAGCCTGTTGAGGGCGCACGTTCCCGGCGATCGAAAATCGTCGAGCCTTTCGTATATGGCATCGGCAATCTCTCCTTATTATCTCTGCTATACATCATTTGAAAGGTCTTGACATAACATACAAAACGACGCTATGCATGCAGAGATGCCAGACTGTACCGCCAACTCGAGTATGCGCGTTAGAGTCTTTACCCCTCCACGAGCTGATTGGCTGAAACTCGCGCGATATTTTAAAGATGTATGATCTGTATGATCGTATAAAACAACAAGCAAGCTGCAAGACTATTAAAAAAATTATTGATACTAATATATAACTGTGGCCACATGCATATAAATATTTTACAACATATCCACTACTAACAACTCAGTAATTAATATTATTAATTATTAAAATTATTATTAATTATGAATATTATGATTAATATTATTATAAACTATTATAATAATTATTAAATATTGTAGTTATGAATATTATTATTAAGTAATATCAACATTCAATATTAAAATTGTTATTAATAGTTATAATTAGTCTAAATACTATTTTTAATCATAATATTTGTACTATTATATTATTATTAAAAATAATAATTATTATTAATATACATACATATTTTAGTACTTTCATTACATTACACTTACACTTTCATTACACTTTTGCAATTAGTTTTAAATATTATTTTTTAAAATATTTTTAAAGAAATAAACAGTAATTCAAATAAAGTACCACCCTACTTTTCAGCTACCATATATGTTATTATATTACTGGTTTTATTTTATTATAATTACAAAGTAACTCTTACCTGAATCGAGTAAGTTTCTATAGATTTATATATATATATCAGTATTAAAATGACGGAAAGGTGGATGATGCAATGATTGTAAATAAAAATACGAGAGTGTTTAAGCATATACAATCTTTAATTTAATAAATAAACCTAAACACTGATATTTAGCCGGCATAAAAAAATTTAGTCATAAGGTGGGGGAAAAGCCCTTTAAATATCAGTGTGTTATATAATAAATATCTTAGCTCTTAAATACATAAACAGAGAAAGTGAATTAATATAAACAATCCGATGACAACGACAATTATTACAACGTATTCAGCTTCACAGTCACACAAATACAGAAATTATACTACCTTACTTCATACGATACCTGGAACAGACCGGCCATTCCAAGAGAGAGAGAGAGAGAGAGAGAGAGAGAGAGATGATGCTGATGGTGCTCGTCTACGGTCAATCCCCAGTCGAGCAGAAGGTGTTTTTCCCAATATCTAGGCGCACCGCAGCTCCGACGTCCAACGTATTTACCGTGTGACCGGGCGGAATTTTATTACTTCTACGTGCCCTCACAGCTCCCTCCCCTCCTCAGCATGGTCAACAGCTATTCTTCTGTTTACAACACTCGGCGCATCTGCTTTCCAGATATTGTTCTGTATTTATGGAGACGCGGAGGTAAGGGCTTACTGTAGCATCTCGCCGACATAAGAAAGAAAATGCTGAGAAAAATCTTCCTAGCTTACCGGTACATACGGAGCATAAATGTCTTGAATAATTGCGTATAAGTATGTATTAAATACTCAATGGAAATATTTTTGATGTTTACAATATATTATATTTTACTCTATTATACTACATTTATAAACAGATATTTATAGAATTTTTTAGTAAATTTAAGATTGTTTTGATAAATCATTTTAAGCAAGTTTCCACACTACCATAGCTAAAAGCTGCTAAAAGCGCTTTGGAATTTTATGATTATATACCAGTTAATTAATTATTAAATAGCGACAAATCGTGGTAATCCCCGCAATTAGCCCTACAACCACATATGCAACTATTTATAATATTTATATAGATATATACAAAGAAGTAATAAACATTTTAAAATAAATAATTATTATACATTCGGGAAATATAAATCAGCTTATATATAATATACAAAATAGTTGTAACTTTTAATATATATATATATATATATATATATATATATATATATATGCAAAAGTGTAATGAAAGTGGTACTAAAATATGTATGTATATTAATAATAATTATTATAATAGTTTATAATAATATTAATCATAATATTCGTAATTAATAATAATTGTAATAATTAATAATATTAATTAATGAGTTTTTAGTAGTGGACATGTTGTAAAATATTTATATGTTTTATACAATCATACAGATCATATAACTTTAAAACATCGCGTGAGTTTCAGCCAATTAGCGCTTGGAGGGGTAAAGACTCTAACACGCATACTCGAGTTAGGCGTACAGCCTGGTATCTCTGTATGCATGATTAGTTTGGATATTGCGTTCAAAAGTTAAAGACGTGTAAATATGGAGTTCACTAACACTGAAATTTGCGCTATTTTAAAGTTTTCCTTCGTCAAAGACAAATCCGTTAAAGCAACGTTTTGTGAGATTAATGGTGTTTTGGGGGATGGCACGCTATCACTTCGAATCGTAAAGAAATGGTTTCGACAATTCAGAGACGGTGAAAACGACACCATGGATAAGCTAGCCGGCGGAAGACCTGGGATGACGAATACCGATCAAATTATGAAATTTATCGAGTTAGATCGGCATGTGGCATCTGCTGACATCGCCCAGGAGATGAGAATTAGTCACAAAACCATTTTAAACCATCTGCAGAAGGCTGGATACAAAAAAGCTTGCTGTTTGGGTGCCACATGACTTGACGCAAAAAAAATCTTCTGGACCGAATCAACGCCTGCGATGTGTTGCCGAAACGGAACGAACTCGACCTATTTTTGAAGCGGATCGTGACTGCCGACGAAAAATAGATCATATACGACAATATCAAACGAAAACGGTCGTGATCCAAGGCCATTCGACTGTTCCAAACAGTGGCCAAGTCGAGATTGACGGCAAGGAAGGTTTTGCTGTGTGTTTGGTGGGCTTGGAAGAGAATCATCCACTATGAGCTGCTCTCATATGGCCAGACGCTTAATTCTACCATCTATTGTGAACAACTGGACCGTTCGAAGCAGGCTATCGTACTGAAGCATTCACAATTGGCTAACAGAAAGGGTGTAGTGTTCCACCAGGACAACGCCAGACCACACACTTCGTTGATGACTCGTCAGAAGCTACGGGAGTTCGGATGGGAGGTTTTATCGCATCCACCATATAGCCCGGACATAGCGCCAAGTGATTACCACCTGTTCTTGTCCATGTGGAACGCCCTTGGTACTGTAAAGTTGGACTCAAAAGAGGCATGTGAAAAGTGGCTGTCCGAGTTCTTCGCAAATAAGGAGAGGGGTTTCTACGAGAGGGGTATTATGAAGTTGCGGTCTCGATGGAAACAGATTATCGAACAAAACGGCGCATATTTGAAGTATATCCGACCACTATAACACTTTTTATAAAGCATTGAATGAAGAGCAAAAAAGAGGAAGGGAGATATTTGAAAACCTAATTTTTACGGATTTTCTACCTACTAAATACAATACTCCCCCTAGAAGTCGTTCGAAAACACCTGAACATCACGTTCTATCAACCTAAAAAAAAATTCATAGTAGAAATCGTCTTGTGGCACACCAATACAATATTTCTCCGTAGAAGCACCGGTATTTGGAAGCAAAAATAGAGCGACGTTAAATAACATAAAATATATATCATATCATACTAATTTATAAAGACAAAGCGAGTTTTTGTAAGTATAAAGAATATTTTAAAATGGAAAATATGACGGCAGCGAATCGAGCAAAAAATTTCAGTATAAGATACATTATAACAAGAAAGTGACTGTTTAGGTAAAAAAAGGATCGTACTATTAAGTGAAAATATTAATATAGAATGTTCATTTAAAAAAACATATTATTATTGTAAATGACAATAAACTTATTTTTGTTGTATAGTTTAATTTTTAGGATAGTTTATATATATATATATATATATGCTATTAATTCTAAATTAAATAAATAAATAGATAAATAAATAAATGAAAGTTGAATAATTAAATAAAATATTAAATTCTCAATATATTTTATTTAGAGAACCTGCCTATGCTAAAAAAGATATGTTAATAATACAAATGTCATGTTCGAGTATATATAACCAAAACTTAATTTTTCAGAAAGAAAATAAATTTAACGATCACAATATATTAGTTAACAATCATAGCGATCATCAATTGTTATATACACGCCTTATAACTGATGCAATGGGCGTAAAAATATTGTTCTTAATAACACAAAGCTTTCTTGATATCAGTGCTTACTTACTTATAGGGACATATGTACAGATATTAAAATTACACAACTTCTAGCATCCCCCGTCTTAGCTTCTCCCGAGATAATAATTTAACCGATTACTTAAAAAGTTCCATAATATCTATATAAAAGTAGTCTATTCATAAATCTATATTCTTTTAAGTATTAGATTTCCAGATAATTAACCTATCGTCGCTTCTCCGTATAAAAACCTGCATCAAAGCAGCGTCGGCTCCAAAAATATACATCTTACACACGGCATCCACGGGGTAATATTGTACTTCTTAGTCCGGGCGAAGAAAAACATATCCAAGTGCCTGGCGACGAGAGAGAGGGTTTCATGTTCAGACGATAGAATAAGTCTCGAGACGACTGCTGTTTCGTGTTGGGGAGGTATAATACGATGTCCAAGTGTCCCTAGATGACTTCTACGAGGAGTTCAGTACTCATACTTGTAGGTCGTCATAATTCGACATCATCTTCTACTGCCCAAGCATGAAACTGCCTTAAAACACCTGGATATCGTGTTCTACCGCTCAAAAACTACAATATTTTCCCGTAGAAATCGTATTTAAGATACATCATATCATATCATATAATATCATACTTCATTATATCATATCATATAATATAATATCATATCATATCATATCATATCATATCATATCATATCATACCAGTAGATAGGCTATGGGCATTCTAGCACATGGGCATTCTGGCACACTCTCCCCCCCTGAAATCTGTGCTTTGGCCCTGTGGGCATTCAAGCACACCTCCCCCCCTTGAAAACTGTGCTGAGCCCCCCTGCATATTGTAATGTATAGAGAATGAGGTCACCTCCCAAAAACGATGCCGCTCTCGCTATATTAGATAATGAGAGAGAGAGATGGGGAACGACTCGTTTCATCATTTCCATTCATTACATTTGAGCCGAGTGCTATTTCTTCACGATGAAAATTTAATATGCGTGTGAGAAAAGCGAACACCGTTGATGGCTATCTATTATTACAGAAAATGCTTGCCCATATACTGTATACTGAAAGCGAGTTATTTTTCTTTGCCGCTCCCACACCTTGCATCCTCTTAGTTTCGATCGAGGATAATATCTATGCGTTTGTAAAAGGGAGTGAGTATGAAAAACCAGAGTACAAGTATCTATTTTGAAAGAGGCCCACTTCTCGGAAAAGCATGGGAAAGGGTCGGAATAGAGGCAGACACTGGTGCAAGTGAGGTAGACCGTTGTCAATCAGTTTAATCTGCTTAAAGTCATAATGCACTTTGCGTTGGTGGTTATGAATGTCTATCGTTATAGAAAACAGGTACACCAATACTGAAAGCGACTTATTTTTCTTTGCCGGGCTCACGCCCCCCCTCCCCCCTGCACCCTCATTAGTATAATCCGCTTACCTGTTCTAATGCGCTTGCCGCAGATGCACGTGCAAGACCGAGGTGAACTCATCAATTAGGATAACTATAACCAAGATGATTTTCTTTTTCTTTGTAACTCTCTAGATTTGTATCTTGTTGATTTCGACCGAGTATAATATCCTTGCGATTGAAAAGAAGGGAGTGACTGCGGGAAACCAACGTATAGTTCTATTTTCGAAAAGGTACACTGTTTGGAAGGAGCATGTGAAAGCGGGTCTGACGAGAGGCGAGCACGTGCACCTCTTGACCAACTGACTGAGGTTAACTCATCAATTAGGGTAATGCGCTTTCCGTTGATGGTTATAAATGTCTATTGTTATAGCTAACACGGGAGACAATACGATATACTGTAAGCAAGATCATGTTTCTATTTTTCTTTGTCACTCCCTCGCTTTAAATCTTTACGATTTCGGTAGAATACAACATCAATGCGATTGGAAATCCAAAGGAGTGACTGTGGGAAACCAGAATATAGGCGTTCTATTTTCAAATGGTTTATTTCTTGGCAGGAACATGGAAAAGTAGGTCGGAGGAGAGGCGAACACGTGCGCCTCTCGATATACTGACCGAGGGTGACTGATCATATAGTTTAATCCGCTTATCGTTAATGGTTATAGATGAGTATTGTTATAAGGAACAGGTGAGATCATATTAAATGCTGGAAGCGAGGTATTTTTTCTTTATTAGTGCTACGCTTTCTCGCTCGAATAAAGAAGAACGTGAAACCGCCTAAAATCATAGATCATACGAGATAGACAGGTCATTAGAAAGATTATAGCGAGCGATTGTGGGGAAAAATTTTGTCTTTGCTAGGCGCACGCTTAGCTCATTATTGCGTTTGGAGTGATACAATTTCCACCAATGACGAGTAACGTATGCTTCACCGAGTCTCAGAGGGAGGAGAAAATTTGTCTTCCTCCACCAATGAGGAATAATATACGCTTTGCCGTGGCTGAGAGGCAGGAGGTTACAATTTTCATTTGGTCGATCAGAAAAATCTAACCGATCACCATACAAGTAAGTGGTGGGAGGGGGATGGATTATCAAGGAGGGAGGAGAAAACTTGTGCTCCAGCACCAATGAGAAAAATTTTCTTGCATCAAAGTAGAAGGGGTGAACCATCCTTCCCATAAGTTAGTAAACGAAGGCGGTTCTTCTTTTTTTTTTTTTTTAACCAATAGAAACGTTTTCTCATAAAAGGTCAGCACTGGAAAACTGTATAAAAGCGGAATCGCAGTCAGTTTTTCCATCACAATCTGCCTTCAAATTTCAAAGATTAATAATATTAAAAATTAGAAAAATGAAGGTAGCTGTGAGCACGGCAGGCAGCAGCAGAAGCAACGGCAACAACAACAGCAACAGCATCAGCACCGGGAAGCGGCTGCCTGCTGTGGAAAAGGCTCCCCGAAGCAGGGGGAAGTACTTGAAATCAATCGACCTGTTTGGGGAGGAAGAACATGAGGAGGAGGATGCGCGGCCGACGACGCCCATTTCAATTGTTGCAGCGTCACTGACAAGGGCTGTAACGCCCTGCCTTGAAGAAGAGGCAAGGAGCCGATTCCCAGGCACCGCAACCGACTGGAAAGCGCTCTATCGAAGAGCGCAAGAGATGACGGAAGCCATCCGTCAAGCGGTCAAATTCGCGGAATTATTCGAAAAGCTAGATGGAGGTAAGGAAAATAATAATTTGTTATAATATTCTTCTATTTTAAATATAAATATTAAATAATATATTTATTTATATATATATAATTTTAAAATATATTTAATTTTATATTTAATTAATATTAATATGTATGATTTTTTGTTTATCTGTTATAGGGACGAAGAATGCAAGCGATGGGCATCGCAAACGGTCAAGGAGCCGTTCGGTGAGGAAGGGAAGAACACGAAGCCGTCCTAGAACGCCGAGGATGGCGCAGCATCACAGCCGCAGCCCATCCATCGCAAGTATGCGATATTCAAGCTGCTCGAGCGTTGAGGAAATCAACGCCGAACTTCCCCCAGCGCAGCCAAGGATAGTGCAAGACGTAAGATTAGAAAAAAAATGCAATTAAATTGAATAATATTGAATAATAAGTATATTTATATGTAATATGTATATGTAATATGTATAGATAAAAATAAAAAATGTATGAAAATATTAAAGAAAGTGTATGTAAAAGAAAATAAATAAAATAAACTAAAGAAAATGGAAAAAAAAAATTATGACGTTTTACCTTTTATCCTACCTTTCCTCATTGAATAAAGAACGTACATTAATAATAATTAATTAATTAACAATAATAATTATATACTAGTAAATTATAATATATAATAATAGTAATATATAAAAATATATGAATATAAATTATTCAATATATATATATATATATATATATATATATTTCAATATATATTCAATATATGAATAACTTGAATGAAAAATTACAGAAAGTGTATGTAAAAAAATAAATCAAAATAAATAAAGAAATGGAAACACACAAATTCTGAGTTTACCTTTTATCCTACCTTTCCTCATAGAATAAAGAACGTATATTAATAATTTAATTAATTAACAATAATAATTATATAATAGTACATTTACATTATCTCTTGTCAACAAAAAAATAATTTCATCATATTAATAAAATAATAAATCATTAATTAAAATAAATTGAAACAGTTTTTGTATTCAAGAATAGTATCTAAAACATTTTTTTCATTCATTTAAAAATTATTTTTTCATTTATTTACTATTCAGTTATTTTTATTTTATTAAATTACTTCATTATTCTTTGACTTATTTTTTTTTTTTATTTTTAAAAAATTGATAGTATCAAATTTTTTCATTCATTTAAAAAATTATTTTTTCATTTATTTACTATTTAGTTATTTTATTTTATTAAATTACTTCATTATTTTTTTGACTTATTTATTTTTATTTTTAAAAAATTGATAGTATCAAATTTTTTTTCATTCATTTTTAAAATTGTTTTCATTGATTTACTATTTATTTTTTATTTTATTAAATTATTTCAATATATTTTTTTTTAAATTATTTAAAAACTAAAAAAAAAAAAAAAAATTATAGGAATAATATAATATAAAAATTTATATTATACAATAATATTAATAATTGAAATAAAAATTACAAATCTGATTTTTTTCAAGATATATAGTATTTATTAATATAATTTTTTTACAAATTTCATTTTACAATAATGCTATTTTTAGTCAATTTCATCTCGTCCATACTTTCCACTCAAATAATTTTGCAACCATGTACGCATTATAGTGACATTTCGTATCGCACACATTGGTATACTTCGGCTGCATAATGGATGGTTGTGGCAAATCACATTTTGACCTTCACTCTGCAATGTTTGCAATGATGGACAATGTAGCTCCTCCTCCATATCAGATATAATTCTGGAATTAGAAAAAAAGTATAAGAAAGTATAAAAAAGTATGAAAAAGTATGAAAAAAGTATGAAAAAGTATGAAAAAAGTATGAAAAAGTATGAACAATGTATGAACATTGTATGAAAATATACTTTTCCATAAAGTTTATTTTTTATTACTTTCTGAAATATATACATGAAATAAATATAAAGATGATTATAAGTATGCAAATTACTTACATATTTGGGAGAATGGTTGTCAACCATTCCTTCTTCTCTCGTCCCTTGACATATAATTTTTTTACTCCAGTACAGCATATCTCCAATGTTCTTTGAAGCCTATGGTATGGAATGTCACCAGTATCCCATTCAAGCCCATGGTAATCACGCTGCAACCAGTGAACTGTTTTTTTTTCATTCCATGTCAAGTCACTCCATGGAATTGGTGGCTTAAAGATATACACTGTAGGTAGTGCACCTCTTTCCATACCTAATAAACTAAATTCCTTTAAAATGAAAGTTTGCGGGCCTCTTGTCTGAAAACCCTGCATGTCGCAGAAGAATACTTTATCTTCTGGACACTTCAGAATATTTTTTCTAAACATCACTTCGTATTCCCTCACTCTAGCCATTCTCAGTTTATTTCTATTTACCGATAGTTAGAAGTATTGATTATGAATGCAAGTTATATGCTTATGCATTCATTTTTATAATAGTTCTCCCCCTCCTCGTGAAATGAGAACTGTCCTACAATTGGCTGAGAAAAATAAAATAGATTCGATTGGATGATGAAGATTGAATTTTTTTTGGTTGGTGACAAGTCAATTCATCCCCTCTATTCTTAGAGAAAGTCACTTACGATTGGGCGTGGGAGAAGAAAAGCATTTGTACGTTGAGAAAGCAAGTAACGGTAGATATTTAGATGTTCCTAAACTCTACACGCCCCCCTCGTAGGAAATCACGTTTATGATTGGACGTTCAAGGAGAAAGGATGATATTTTGATTGGTTTTAGTCTACATATATTCTTCTCATTCTAACACGCTATTAAATGTTTTCTATCGTAGGCTTGACATTGTGCTTCCACTTCTGTTTCCCCTTCTCCTTATTTTTCATTTTCCTTTAAAAGCGAGACAGTTTCTTGGAGGAACACAGTTTTTACACCACAGTTAAATAAGTTCAGTTTCATCTTTCTTATATTTTCTATTGCCAGTTATACAAGTGTGTTGTATTGTAACAGTGAATAAAGACGCAATATTAAGTGAAGTCTGATATATTTTAAATATTTTTTAAAATATATGTTATTAATTCACGTTAAAATAAAAGTAAAATGGCTTATCTTTCGTCTGTCGAATTTCAAGTGAAACAACTTCGTGATATTTACGAACGTGTCAGTGAATTGAACGTAATCGAACTCGAGAATTATTCAACAATAACTGAACAGGCTTTGTTAGAGCTGAGAGAATTTGGAAAAAAACAAGGTCTCTCTCGAGCAGAAAATAAAATCAAAGATGTTTAACATCTCTTATTCATTTGTCATGTTTACAAGCAGGATTTCGGTTCTATCTTGATAGTGCAGCACCAATCGGAGGTAGTCTAATCCCTATCGAGTCAGCTAAAGTTGAATGGCGAGATGTTCAATCAGCTTTTAAAAATCGAATAAGGACAGGTGTTGTGGTTAATTTAAAACATGTGGACATTTTAAGTTTTTTGCTCGATGCACAGAAGCTCTTTGAGGATAAAGTACAAGCATGCTTACAAGAATATGGTGCAATAAAAGTAAATTCTGATTTTATGTCAGAATTTTCCATGCAGAAAAATGGAGAGGAAACAACAGATATTAAATATTTCACAAGTATGAGTGCTACGGTATACATGTCTACTGATTTAGGCAAATGGTATGAGGAACATATTAAGGACCCTCTTCTTACTCATCTAGAAGAATTTCAGGAAAAAGATTCTGGATGGACATTAAAAAGTATTATAAGTTTGTGCATAAATATGAAAAAATTTTCACCTCACAAGGGAAGATCATTTATTCCTCTGCCAAAGTTCATAGCATCAAAAAGAGCATGTATCAATGTCCATAACACTGATAATCAATGCTTTAAATACGCTATTCTTTCAGCATTACATCCAAATGAAAAAAATCCTCAAAGAGTTCATAATTATGATAAATATGCAAACGAGTTGAACTTTGGTGATATAGAATTTCCTGTAAAACTAAAAGATGTTTCCAAATTTGAAAAATGGAATAATATTTCAGTAAATGTTTATATGCTTAGAAAGTATGGATCGAAATATGAAGTATCACCTTGTCATATTTCATTAAACAAGAAGGAGAAACATGCAAATCTTCTTCTCATTCAAGATTTCTACATCGATGAGTATGAAGAAAATAATATTTCTGATGATAATGGAAGTGTGCCTAAATTCCATTACGTTGCGATTAAAAGTATATCCAGACTTGTAGGTTCACAAGTCAGCAAGACTCACCAAAAATTATACCATTGTGAAAGATGTTTACAACATTTTTATAGTGAAGAAAGGCTAGAAAATCATGAAAATGTTTGTAAAAATATTAACGATTGTCGAATAAATTTACCAAACTCATCGAATAATATTTTAAAATTTGAAGATTATAATAAAGGGGAAAAAGTGCCTTTTGTAGTTTATGCTGATTTTGAATGCTTATTAAAACCTACAGAAAATGAAAATGCTTTTCAACTCCACCAGGCATACAGTATAGGATTTTATGTAAAATGTAGCTTTGATGACAAATTATCCGTTTACAAAGCATATAGACAGAAAAGTGCAGACGATGAGACACCCGCAAGTTGGTTTGTGCGTGAATTAAAATCAATTGGTGAGCAGATTGATCATCTCTATAAAAATCCAAAACCAATGAAACTCACAGATGATGAAGAGTTGACTTTTAAATGGTCGACCGTTTGCCATATATGTCGAAAACCATTTTTGGATGAGCAACTGGTAGTGCGAGATCACTGTCATTTAACAGGAAGGTAAATTTAATATAATAATTTAAAAGATAATTTAATATAATAAAGAAAAAGAAATTATTTTGCTAAATTAATTTTTTTCTCATTAGATTCAGAGGTGCTGCCCATAATTCCTGCAATTTGAACTATAAAGACTCGAAATTTATTCCAGTAATTTTTCACAATCTCAATTATGATACACACTTTATTTTAAAAGAAATTGGAACTTCTACACTGATGAAAGGTCGAGTTAACTTAATACCTCATAACAAGGAAAAATATATTTCCTTCACAAAGTATATGGATGACTGTGATGTGAGTTTTAGATTCTTAGATTCTTGGCGATTTTTGCCATCATCTTTAGAGAAACTTGCGTCTTATCTAGATAATGTACCAATAGCAATACAGGAATTTCAATTAGATGGATACTCAAACGAAAATATTGATCTTCTTAGACGTAAAGGAATATTTCCTTACGATTTTGTAGATGGACTTGATAAATTGATAACTACAAAACTGCCGTCGAAAAATGAATTTTATAATAAATTGACAGATTCAGGTATTAGTGAGGAAGACTATAAGCATGCTGTTCAAGTGTGGGAAAGTTTTAATATAAGAACATTAGGAGAGTATTCGGACTTATATTTAAAAACAGATGTTCTACTCTTAGCAGATGTCTTTGAAAGTTTTCGAGACACATCTATTAAAGCATACGGCTTATGTCCTGCACATTTTTACACTACTCCAGGATTAACATTTGCAGCAGCTCTAAAAATGACGATGGTAGAATTAGAGCTTCTAACAGATATTGACATGTTATTATTTATTGAATCAGGCATTCGAGGTGGAATAAGTCAGTGCTGCAATCGATATGCAAAGGCAAATAATCCATACATGGGGCCGACATATGATGAAAAAAGAAGACAAAGACACTTTTATATTATGATATAAATAATTTGTATGGATGGGCGATGGTGCAGCATTTACCAGTTGGAAAATTTAAATGGGTTGATTATGAGTCAAATCGTGACTTTTTCAATACGCCATCAGATTCGGACGTAGGTTATATTGCTGAAGTAGATTTGGAGTATCCTGAGGAAATACATGATATTCATCGTGATTTACCTTCTGTGCCGAGCATCGTACACCACCTAGCTCAAAACAAAAGAAACTTCTAACTACTTTGAACGATAAAACAAGGTATATAATTCATTATCGCGCCCTTAAGCAAGCGCTCGACAATGGTCTTCGATTGAAAAAAGTACATAGAATTTTGAGCTTTGAACAGAAACCTTGGTTAAAATCATATGTTGTACTAAATACTGAAAAGCGAAAGCATGCAAAGAATGAGTTTGAAAAATTCTTTTATAAACTGTTAATTAATGCTGTTTATGGAAAATGTATTGAGCGAGAGCGATCTCGCGTTGATGTACGGTAGTAAATAAATTTACTGGCCGATATGGAGCAGAAGCACGCATAGCTCTACCTAATTATCATAGCTGTGCAATTTTTGATGAAAATTTAGTTGCCATTCAGCTGAAAAAAACAAGTGTAACAATCAAAAAGCCTATATACGTTGGGCTTTGTATCCTCGATTTATCAAAAACATTAGTCTACGATTTTCACTACTCTTACATGAAACAGCGAGTGGGCGAAAAGTGTAAGCTCTTGTATACTGACACTGATAGCTTGATATATGAAGTAGAGGACATTGATATGTATCAAATAATGAAAGAAGATATTCATAGATTTGATACTTCTGATTATGATGAAAATAATCAGTATGGAATTCCACGCGAAAATAAAAAAATTCCTGGACTAATGAAAGATGAATGTAATGGAAAGATCATGATGGAATTATTGGTTTACGAAGTAAAATGTACAGTATTTTAGTTGATGGAGGAGGAACAGTAAAAAAAGCTAAAGGTATTAAATCGGGTGTAGTGAAGAAATCAATTACATTCGATGATTATAGAAGATGCCTGGAAGACCTCGTAATTATACAACGAGAGCAGTGCACCATTCGCTCAAAATTACACATAGTGCATACAGAAAACAGAAAAAAATTGCCCTAAGTCCATTTGATGATAAAAGATACTTATTGCCTAATACTACAGACACATTACCTTGGGGTCACTATAAAATCCTAGAAGAGCAAATGTTGAAAGCTGCAAGTAAGGTAGAGAGGGAAATAATGGGAAGTACAGGTCAGCAAATCGAAGAGGAGGGTAAGGATAATGTGAGGGGATATGATGAGTCCAATGGAAAAAGAGCTCAAGTAGGTGTAGCTACTGGAGAAGAAGAGAGGGAGAATACAATCTGCAATGAGATTCGAGTCACGGCAGATGTACATGCAGAACAAGAGAGTAGGGATAAAGTAACTAATGAAAATCAAGTTATGCGAGAAACAATGACGCTCTATAGTAATCAAGGTGAACCAATAAGCATTGAGTATAATATATCTGACGAACTAATGCACGAATGGAATCCTGAAGAC